>CAJUYG010000192.1:208988-297536 GCA_910591675.1 Galerucella calmariensis
CTGATTGTTTCTTAGGGGTGAAAACTACCCCTAAATGTCAAAAATTAAAAAATAGCATTATAAATCTTCAGATAGGTGAAAATTGGTTTGAATGAGTAAAATGATGAATTTGTTACATTTCAAAATACAATTTTATACTTTTTTAACCCTTAAAAATCAACTATTATTAGTATTGTATTTAAATATTGAAATTTTTCGAAAAAAAAAAAAATCGATTGGTTTTTTTAACGTATTTTCTTCATTTTTGATGATAAAAAGTTTATTCGAAAACGATTTTGTAGGGTTTTTCAAGAACTACAAGGATCTGTAAGTTAAATCTCTTTAGACCCTTTCGTTTTTAAATGGGGTGAGTTTAAAGGGCTAAAAAAAGTTGGTGCTCGTGCGTAAATAGACGTTTTAAACGGCTATATCTCGTCAAATATTAACTGTACAAAAAATATACTTAGAGGAAAATTTTTGTCATTACAATTTCGTTTTTTAACTTTGCTTGTACCTCTAATATTTTCGGAGTTATTTTGAAAGAAAGAGTAAAAATACAAAAATATGAAAAATAACTTTTTACTTTAAGCCATAATTTTTCGAAAACTATGAATTTTAAATTGGTCAAACTTCTTGGACATATTAACCATACATGTACAAAGAGAATTGCACAAGGGTAAAGATCAATTTTAATTATGGGGGTAGTTAGGGGGTTGTTTTCACCGATTTTTTTGTATAAAAAATTCAGCACTGACATTATTTTTGTCATAATTCACTCACTTTTGATGCTACAGACCTTTTTTTTAAAGAAAGGTCTAATTATGCTCTTTGAAAAAGATTCTATGAGTTTTCTACGAAAAATGCATCATTTTTCTGGTATTTGACTTTGAATCTATTACATTTTGCATTTGGGAAAAAAAGCTAATCATTGATGGGCCATATCTCGGTTCCTATTGGTTTTAGAAAAATTATAAAAAAAGAGTTTTGCTTGTTTTTTTAAAAGCTACTTTTTTGCTCTCTACAGTTTACATGCTTCATTCCCTGCACTATTATGCAGCTCCTGTACGCGACTTTTTAAATCAACATTTTCCCGTCCTTTGGATCGGTAGAAGATTTTCTATCGAATAGCCCCCAAGATCGCCTGATCTATCACCGTTGGACTTTTTCTTATGGGGTTATTTAAAAAGTGTTGTTTACAAAACGCAACCGAACTCTTTAGAAGATCTTCGCCGCTGGATAACTGTGGCATGTTATGCTACAAAATGTTCGGAACAGTGTTGAACTAAGGTTGTATTACTGTTTGTAAGTAAACGGATCACAATTTGAACACTTACTTTGATCAAAACTTTTCTGACAACTTTTTTTTCTATTTTTTTCACTCACACTTCCAGCTGGTTTTTGTCATTAACTATTAAAAAATATAGGGTGTTGTATTTAAAATAAACCAATAATCGGAATCCGGAATCCGTTGTTTTACGAAGGATTTCGTCAGACTTAACTGCATCGTCATTATGAGAACAGCTAAACATCCAGTGATTGATGTCATCAATATTGCCGTCGCAGTCACAAGATTCTGTTTCACACAGTTTAAATTTGTGAAGGTACGCATGATTGAAAATACATCTGTCGAACATGGTGTAGATGTTTCTAACTTCTTGCCGCAAAAGTCTCAACTGGTATACCAGTTGATTTTATCAACAGGATTTTGACAACATTTGAAAAATTTACAGTGAAATTATTAGCAAAAAAAATGGAAAAGAAACCCCATTATAACGCATTTCCTTTTTCCACACCAATATTTCATTAAGACATATTTGGTCCATTGAATGTTTGAGAAATTATAACTTATAGATTTCAAAAACCTTGGTTGAATAATAGTATATTAAAGTATAAGTATAAGATAGTATAAGGTATAGAGCAAGTGTTTAAAAGACCAGTTATCCACGAATACTTTACGCTATTTTTTTATTGGTAGAGTTTGTTCAACCATCCTTTGCCGTTACGTCATACATTGTCCAGCTTGCTCCCTCGTTCATGAAATGGATGAGACGGAATTATGACGACATTAACGTATTTCTTATCTAAAGTCGATATAAATTTTATCTGTTACTTTTGACAGTTCAGTTGTCATATTTTGAAAACAATTCTTAACATATGTCATTGATTATAATTTTGAGGTTAACGCTGAGGCGTGCTTTAAACAGGAAAAATGGTTCACCAATGAAAAAAATAGTTTTTTATAGTTGTTTATAATAACCTGTTGTTTAGATGTAAGCAGGAAGCCAGGTTGCATGGGAAAGCTTTTAAGAGTATGTTGTTTTTGAGAAACGTTTCGATTCAGTAAGTCTTGAATTTTTCTCATAACCAATTCCGTTCGTTCTGCGTTAGCTTTCATACAAGGTGTGATGTCATAGATAGGAAATGGCATATACTGGACAGTTGAATTGCTTTCCAAAGCGTAGGCCAGGTCGTGATATCCCTTAAATAAGAAAAAATAATTAAATGATTAAAAAAATTCGTTCAAGATTTTGTCATTTGCATCACTTCAAAAGTGAAACTAAGTATACATTTCTTCCTTTAGTTAGGCTTGGAAAATCCCTTTTTTAAGACCGACCAAAAAATATACATACGCATTCTGGATAGTTTTTCGTCCAGAAAATAACGTTTTGCCGATCAAGACCGGAAAATAGGAGTCAGGCACCGGCAAAAGCTTTTATTCACAACCATATACAGTATGCGAAAACTCTTTCGAGTCCATTCAGTTTACACAAGTACGACAAGGAAAATATGAGAAAAACTGATGAAAGAGGGAGAAGAATAATTGTGGGCGTATCTAGTTCATCGAGAGCTGAATGGATGAACTAGATACGCCCACAATTATTCTTCTCTCTCTTTCAAGCAGTTTTTCTCATATTTTCCTTGTCGTATTTGTGTAAACTGAATGGACTCGAAAGAGTTTTCGCATACTGTATGTAATGCTATCATTACTAACGTCATTGAAGGTTAGAAAGTGTCATATAACACACCTCTAATTCCCGCCCTCATCGATCACTTCCCGCCCCAACCTCCCACCCTCTAAAATAATGTGACCATTAATCGACGTTGATTTTTAATTTGTCGTTTATGTCAAACTTATTATTTTATCTGGTTTTAGTTTTTTCAATCACTTTGTTATAAAAAGTGAAATAAAGAATTGAATGCATATCGAAGTGTCCGTCTTAAAAAAAATATTGTACGTCACGCACCCGAAAATAAGTGTTTTTAAGGTCTCCCCAAGCTTCCAGGATCTGCTTGTCTCGACCTGAAAAACACTACTTTCCGGTCTTGTAACGTAAATAAACAATTATATTTCAAACACAATTCCTGTTGCCTCTGGTGTACCACAGGGCTCACATTGTGGTCCATTATTATTCAACCTGTTTGTGAACGATATTGGTGACCATCTTCAACAAGCTGAATTTTTAATGTTTGCTGATGATCTTAAATTATTTTTTCCAATTACTGATATATTAGATAATCAAATCCTCCAGAACGACTTAGATACATTATTTGATTGGTCCAGAACAAACAACTTACAACTCAATATAGAGAAACATCTTCTTAACTATGATTATAACATCAATGGTATGGTTCTTGATAGAGTCAACGAAATAAAAGACCTTGGGGTTACAATTGACCAGCAATTATTATTCAAAGGTCACATGAATAATGTGTCTGCAAAGAGTAGTAGAATGTTGGGGTTTCTGATGAGGAATGGCAAACAATTCTCTAGTAATACTCTCAAAACATTGTACTGTTCTTTGGTACGTCCTCACTTAGAGTATGCCTCTGTAGTGTGGTCTCCTTATTATAAATGTGACATTGTGAGAATTGAAAATGTTGAAATCAGATTTCTGAAATATATTTAATAACATATTTCAAATGGTCTCCAAAATGCCATTCTAATGGGCCTTTTCAGTAGATGCTTAAATCTCAAAACAAATATTTTATTTGAAAGCTTACTGATAATTTTTCACTTTGTGCATTTTTGTTTTGAATATACATGTCAGAAGGCTGAATAAAAAGTTAAACAAATATTAGGGTAATTTGAAAACGCGTTTGACCTTGGGGCAAGTGACGTCATAAGGTCTGGAGTTATGTTGGCAGTATTTGTCAGAATGACTGGCCAATTGCTGCTACAAGGCTACACGAAGAAGCAAATGTTCATCGTTTTGGTCAACTTCTTTTGAGCTTTTGCTTTTTCGAACCATGATTTTCGTCTTTTTTAATCTCGAGGAACGTAAATGAATGTTTTGCTTGTGCAATTTATATTGTTATTTGAACAAAAACAAATAATCCAAAATGAAAGAGAATATCAATATAAATTTCAAGGTTACATGAGATGTCAAAATCCAAAAACCAGGGAAGCAAACTTTACAAAACCTATGGAAATAACGGTCTGTCGTTTTCAAGGTTGTAGGCTCTTTGACGTCACGAAAGAGGGAGGAGTGACGTCACGTTCAAACGTTCACGTTCACGTTTTTTAGGATAGAAATCAAGCTCTAAAAAAAAATATTATATATAATATTTTTTCATAAAATACTTTCATTTAAACCAATAAACAAAAATTACTGAAAAGACCCATTAATTAGTATTTACAAATACATTATATTCATAAAACTTACCCTAACGTCTACGAACAAATAAATATTAGGTAGGTATATTGATATCAATCCACTCAACTCCATGAACAAATAATAAATATTATATTGATATCAATTCACTCAAGTCCACAAACAAATAAATATTATGTTGATATCAATTCACTAAACTCACCCGAACAACTACTATTATTTTAAATATTTCTTTAAAACAAAATTCACACACGCCCCTGAATGTAGACTGTTGTCTTAGCAGGCTTACCACCATAAAACATACATTTTTTATGTTACAGTGGTCCGCCTGAGTAAGTGACTCGTTATTCCGTTAGATTACAAACAATAATGTACTGGATTACTAGACACCTGCAACTGGTTCATCTGCGTTGCCAGATGTACAAAATTTTCTTAAATATAGTGGGCATACATGAAGTTGTTTTAATTAATTTCTCTTTTTACAGCAATTTTGAGCGCCTTTTTTCAATGCTTACCAATAAATTTATATTATGTATTTTTTAAAAATATTTCCAAACTAGCTTTCTGAGAACATCACGAGCTAACAGTTTACTGAAGTAATGGGAAACATTTGTATAGTGAGCCCAACAATTTTAGAAAATATATCTGACAACATTGCTTTATTTTATGGTCATCACACTGACAATAGAAGGACATACCTGCAACGTGATATTGTTCCTATCAAAAATAATACTCTTCAACTTGTTATTGATTTGGAGCGCTTTCGCTAGCAACCTAGCTCCAGAATCACCAATCAAATTTCCACTTATATCTAAAACTTCTAAAGATTTGTTATCGCCGAGGGCGTTAAGAAGATTATAAAGATCCGATCGTAATCTACAATCTGGTATAATTAAAGATTGTAGAAGACATTCGTCGTCTTGAACTATTTGAACCACTGAATCCATTATCAGTGACATGTGCTTTTTCATACTACGTGCCATATTCAAGTGTTTTAGTGACTTATTTTTACTTATTGCTATCACAACATTGCACAAATCTGAATCCATACCTGCAACAAAAAACGGAAAGTTCAATTCCACAAATAAACATGAGCCTCTAAAAATAATCAGTATACAAAATGTCAGTCAAGGTGCATTAATAGCATTCATTAAATCAGATCCTTTCTGCGGCGTCGCAAAATCGACTATAAACATGACCACAGGAAGGTGGGTGACACAGGAGTATCTGTAATGGTGGAAAATTTCACCAGGACAGAGACGGACTAAACAGTTAATTACAGAACATTCACGGCAAACGTGATAAGCAAAAATAGAGCAGCTGCAAGCTTAATGGTTAACCCCCAGAAAAAGTCATACCATTATTCATATTTTGTCATTTTGAGAAGAAAACTGCAATGTACAACTTATACCAGATCGATAGATAGAAGCAACCAACTAGAAGTTTTATAAGAGGTTAATTCTTGAGGCTATGTGAAGCGAATGGCTTGTTTGAACATCACAGGAGCCATGAGAACAACACCAACTGCAGCAATGGAACTAATTACTGGTCTGACCCCTCTGGACCTACACGTCGAGGAGGTTGCGTTAATGGCCATGGTACGATTGCGCACGGCTGGTGTAAACCCCGAAGTAGGAATGGGCCAATTGAGGTTGAGCCTATGGAAGGAAGCGCTCACTGCGCTACCTCTGCTGCAGGCAGCCAACGATGCAATTGAACCCAGGTTTTTGTTTAACAAACCCTACAAAATTCAAATAAAACAGAACACAGAGCCAGATGCTGCAAATGCAATACGCATATATACAGATGGTTCAAAAATGAAAGAAGGCTCAGGCTGTGGAGTTTACTCGAGAGCACTGAGCCTCAAGATTAAGTGGGGAACGGGAAACAATACCAGCGTGGTTCAAACAGAACTGGCTGGTATCTCAATTGCCACAAAAGAACTAACCAGAAGAGGAATTTCTGGCAAAACCATAATAATCTGCACTGATAGTAGACAAGCCCTATTAGCCTTGAACAGACAACGTGTTATATCGAGGCTAGTACTAGAGTGCCACCAAGATTTAGCTGACGTCTCGGCAGATAACAACATTATCCTGAGGTGGGTTAAAGGGCACGGCAGGAGTAAAGGAAATCGCATTGCTGATTCTTTAGCCAGGGAAGCCGCTGGACTAAAAATTTTAGGACCCAGTGACACCTACGGCCTAACGACTTCGACAATTGCGGAACTAGCCAAACGTTACACCCATGCTCAATCCCTTAAGAGATGGGATGGAATCAAAGGATGCAGTTTTGCCAGGATCACCCTGGGCGACCCCCAGAAGCTGGCGCCGAAGAAATATTTGGCGATGACCAGGAAAAACCTACGTTCAACAGTAGGATTTCTGACTGGCCACTGTCAACTAAAGAAATACCTCCATACTATGGGGCTAGTGGACACACTTCTATGCAGGATGCGTGAACAGGAAGATGAAACTGTCAGGCATGTCTTATGCGAGTGTCCGGAGTTATCGTCAATAAGAGAGTGTGTGTTCGGTGAGTCTTGGCCTACACCTGCCGATATAAAGGAGATGTCTCCCAGTGACCTGTCCACCTTCCTGAGAAGGACAGGATGGACGATGACCTAAGAGGACAACTTCTTGGGAGGATGTACAATGGGTCACATGTGGCCTAAGTGCTGTGAGCCTACACACTCACCCTCCCTACTCTACAGATACAGATCTTGAGGCTATTAGGCTACACAGGAAAAAAGTCGGACAGGAGAAAGTAAGTTATGCTCAGAAGACTTGAAATAGATCTAAAAAGGTTGAAGTTGGAAAAAGCCAATAGCTGAATTATGAATCCAGAAAATAAATTGTTCATTCAACAAATTTTGCTCAATCCTCCTATGTATATGATTATATTACTTAAAAACAATCGGAATACGTTCGATTCCACCTTTGGTTGAGGTATATTATACAGAAGCTTCCCGGTTGAGCTTCAAATGGGTACTAGAATTCGCACTAGAATGAATATGTTGTTCTTGCTTATAACAGTTCAGTATTTCTAGACATCCTCATACCATTTTATAGCTAATTATATAAGAACCCAGTGCTTTAATGACTTTACTATACAACATAGTTATAATTTCTTCCACAATAATGAACTGGGCATTCTTTTCTATGACGTGAATAACCGCTTGAAAGATGCTTGGGATTTTCCCTAAACTTTCAAGTAACCAACTTATTTAAAAGTGTTCAAGTTTGAACTATTTATTACTTAATGCATACTTACTGTTTTCAGAAATATCAAGACTAGAGATACACCTAACACCGTGCACACATGATTCCAAAACGTGAGCTCCTTGACTACCGAGTCCACAATTACTAATATCTAACGTCATTTCTTTGGTAAATTCATTACAAGCAAGTCCCAACAGTAAATTTCTGAAACAAAATACAATCATAATGATATTTATGAAGATGTTGGTGTGTTTTACGAAATGTTATGCGAAATTATTACCAGATCGTCAGTGCCAAAAAAAAAACAGATGTATATGTATAACAGATGTATAACATATATTTTGAGCACATCAGAAATTGTGCGTGAGTTAGTGCTGATGGTTTCGGATGGTGTCCATTAGCCACAAAGAATATATTATATGGATAAGCTTGAGTGAGAAAAATAAATATAAATCTTAAATAAATAATCAGAAATAAATCTTTAGTAAGTAGAGAAAATCCTTCTGGATATGTGCTAGAAGTTTGCTATTGATATGTTATCACAACTACAAAAAGGAGTTATTACAGAAGCAAGGTACTCAATATCCATTGATAATTGGCAGAAGTTTTGCGGACAGACAAGGATATAGACGAAAAATTCTAGGAAACCAACCATTGTATGAAAAATATTGAAGCAGTCTATTATAGCTATAGGATGTATTTTGTGGTGCTTTTGAGTTATATTGTAACCTATATTGAATTCAAGTACGATTTTTTACTTAAAAAACACCAAGCAAAATATCTAACATTTAAAGCCAAACACAAATTAGTTTCTCAAAAAATATGTTCAATTATAAAAGCTTTTATAAAGTACGACCGGACGCCACTGGTACTTTTATAATACTTTAATAAATTGACGTAATTTATTTTTCTCAATTACGACACTCTAAATCTAAATTAGCATTCCCTATGGTTCATTTACGATAAGTTTGCAATTTTGACATTTGTAGTAACAATTGCAGCCACTTAACAAAATCTAAATATCCAAAGTGTAAATGGAATAATTAATCATATGAAGGGGGAAGTTACCGTCCAAAAGTTGGCTGCTGTGTTCGGGGTTGCCAGACTTATGTTGTCAAAATCAGACAATTTTATCAGAGTGATGGTTTGTCGTTAACATTCGCATTTTATAGTTTGTTATTTACTGTGTAAATAGGGTACACGCATATTTCATATTTTGCTTAGATATTAATTTATAATGGTAAAGTTGATAGACTAATAATAGGAAATAAACCAGTTTCCATTGGAAATTACTTCCAAATTTTATTGCAGTCTCCGACCACGACCCGAGGATTTCCGAACGCTACCGATTTTACGTGATGTCATATCGTTTACTTTTGTCAATGTCAATATTAGGTCATGTGTAGTTTTGTGTTTATATTGTATTTTAATCAACTATTAATTGCTTCATCGACGTAAAAATATCATTTATATGTTTGTTTGAGACCATTACGTGTTTGCGTGTGCTTTTTTTTATTTCTAAAAGTCAACGTAAAGAGGAAAGTGGACATAAATATTCGATATTCTCGAGGATATTTTAAAACTTTTGGAAGAATATATTTTATTTACTAGTTCAGTGTTCAGTGACGATTCTTTAATATTTTGTGAGTGAAGATATGGCTAGCGAAGGTTTTGTTAAAGCACAAACTGATAACTTGCCCAAAGTAGATTCATTTATGCTGTTTGAATTTATGAAGTCAAACAGCTGCTTTAATGCAGAGGAAATAAGAGGAGTTAAAGCATTATCGTAAGTACGATTTAAACTATGTTTTATTTATATAATATATACCAATCATATTTCGATGTGTGGTCGTAAGAAAATGATGTTTTTATGGTTGATTCCTAGACATATAGGTACATAACCTCAAATACACGAATAAGAACGTAAACAAATCGAATGACGTCAAAGGATGGGGCAACCATCTTTATGACGTAAAGCGCGTTTTGGCGGACTTTCAAATTTTATGATTTTTAAAGTCGTTTTAAAAATAAAGTTTATATTTTTTTGAAAAAAAAAAATAACAAAATTTATGCCTGTACCCTGTATTACTCCTTTAAACCGACGCTAGTCTCAGAGTCTCTGACTAATCTAAGAGTAAGGGCGGAGTAAGAAATTTTTATTAATAAGACAGATAGAGTTTACAGTTTATAATTTATTATTCGCCAACAAATAAATACGACCCTGTCAAGGCTAATATTTTTATGACTTTATTGCATGTCAATATCTCATCTCAGAACAGGTCAGTTTCTTATATATTGAAAGGAACTATACCATAAAAATATGTGCTGCAATTTCTACTAAAGTAAACGAAAATGGAATACCCTGTAATATTTTTTAGGCAAAAAAAACTATAATGCGACAGAAAATTAAACTTACTTTAGTGCCTCTTGTGGTAATTTACAGTGCGACATGTTGAGATATTTGAGGTTAAGTGTAGTGCTAAAAAATTGTTTGAAAGAAATCGGAGCTTCTTTGTTTTTTTTACTACTGAAGGGGTTTTTGGAAATATTTAAATGAACTAGATTTGTCGTACAGCCTTTCACTAAAGCACCAAAAAGCTAAAAAATAAGCAAACGAAACGGTTACAAATTTTGTTTTTATAGGTAAATGATGTTTTCACTTACGTTTTCCAGAATTATATCAGTACAAGAAATATCGATGTACTGAAGAGCATTTGGTTGAGAGAGGAAGTTGTGGAAATTCTGGAAAAGTACAAAATTAAACATGGAAATAATGAAAAAAATAAATAAATTTGTGTCGTAAATCGAACTCAGTATACCGAGTGTCTCAATACGTTTTAACAGTTCAATATATAAAAAATTGTTCACATGACCATTTCCGACCCTGAAGACCATTGATTTGTACCCATTCCAAATAGAGCTTTGAAAAAACAAATTCAACAGACCAAGGTCTGAAAGAGTTCCTTATAAAAAGCATAGTATTTTAAGCTCTCGATTGATAGGTTGAGCTTGCGCGTAATCTAAATATCAACCAATCTAATTTTTGTGAGTCAAATATTAGGGTTGACGTTTGTAATACATTCAAACGGTTCATTATTGTGATATTTTGATTAGGATTTAATCACAGACCTGCCTTTTTTCCATTTCTTCCTACGTAATGTGTTAGAAGGACATTAACAATCGATGACGCACACCAAGAAGGGTATTATTTCAACTATAGCTCATTTGAAATAAGGTAATATCAAATTTGCAAAGAAAAATTCAAACATTATTAGAATATATTTGTAAAAAATGTAATTAAGCAAACATGAACTAGAAGTAAACTTACACTAATATCATCTTTTAAATTGTTACCACTCAAATTGAGGTAGGTCAAAGTGGTAAAACTACTTGTATTATTACAGAGTGCAGCAAAAAGATTATTTACACCCTTTGAGCTCAAACCACAGTGAGACAAATTTATATGGACTAGACCTTTATTGAGCTTGGGAATACAACTTCCCAAATAAGTAGCACCTGAAAAAAAAAACAAATATATCATGATGCAATAAAACAATTTAATTTGTTAAAATCTACATTATGTTAAACTTAAAGTTGTGACGCGTTTCGCTAACATAGTAGCTTTCTCAAACGAGTGGAGGTATCATAAAAATGCAATAAAATATAGGGTGTTCCATAAGAAAAAATATAACTTTGATACGCCACACTTTATTGGAACACCCTGTATATTTCAAAATATTTCCAAATTATAGTTTAAGTTGGAGTAAAATTTGTGGTATAAAAAGATTTTCCAAAAAATTTAATTTTCTTCGATATTTGTCCGGTCCCGGACTTTTGCCGAACTCTGTATAGTTTTGCATTTGATGATATTACAATTTACATTAACAATAAGAATAAAGATATTAATAACGTTAACTTTAACGAGGCCGTTTGGGACTGACTGGAGTTCAATGTAACTTGTACATTCATAATTAGAGCGTCTATTAAGGGGCATCTACCAAATTCGACATTGCACAATTATGCTTTGTATATTTTTTTGTTCCCTACGTCCTCACGTTCAAGTTCACATAACGAAAATTTTATTAGAAATATGAAAGCTCCGCAACATGTAGGTAGCCAAGCGGTCCAGGCGGATTTTAGTTCACGTACTACTCTATAAGCTTCGTCAGTACTGAACTGGGAGACCGCCGAGCGTTGTATCAACAATGGAACGGCACGAGACTACCGAAGCAGAGAGACAATGTCAGTCATAGAAGGATAGAAAAGCGAGAGATGGATTTTTATCCGATATTTTAGTGGTAACAACCGAATTTCAATAAGGAATTGTACGGTCATAAGTAATTTGAGGATTCTGAGATTTTTATATAGTATTCATAAAGCTTCAAATTAGACTTCTTATCAATTAGTTTTTCCATTTAATCCATATTTAATTCTTTACAAGGGCTCAAACTTTGCTTAATATGTGTAATTACCTCATGATTCGTATTTTTTCAACAAAATTTGGTTAGCATTTCAAAGTTTTTATTCGATGAGAGCTCCAAGTTCAACATTAATCTACATGATATATTTTTTTCTTAAATTTCAATACATCCATTACCTCAAAATTCTTTGCCAAAAATATTTCGATATTTTCTCAAATCACTGCCGATAGATTCCCCTTAATAATAGTTTTCAATTAACGATACCCGCAACTATTACAGAAAAATTGAAAGATTTCAAGTTCATGTCATTTTTGAAGTTGGTATCAGAGTGCCAACGGAGACTTTCCTCAATAGGATTTTGGTAGGGATAGCACTAAAAAGGCAGGGCGTGCCTTGAAAAATTTGCAATGACTCGTCTGAATGGTAACTACGTGTGCAATGAGATTGTGCCCCACCGCAGTCTTCTAGGAAATCCTAGACCTTCCTCCACTACCTCTACATAAACGGAGCATTGCTCTGGAAAATGTCCCAGGCTCATCTTCACGACCCGGTGATCTAACAGGCCATCCTGAGGTACTATGAGCTGGAGCAACCCAAACGCAGCTTCAAAAAGATGAAATTAGATATCCATCGCCTTAAAGCAGCGATCTGCGTCATGCGTAAGAGCAATCTATGAATTGTACTGGGGTCTTCCTATGAATTACATTTTAACGAATATCGGAAATTCTTGGGATACGTTTCGTAATCTATAAATCAGGGGTGAGTTGACACGAAACGAAATTGCTATAATTACGGGAGAGGCCCTCACTTATTATACTGATGAGTTAACAACCGAAGGAGTAGTAATAAGGATTACACGTTCTCATACTAGGATAACAGCCAACCGTGAAAAACACTCCAACAATATCCCAAAAAGAGCTATTAGCAACAGATTTATGTATCTTCTGTAACTTCCTTGTGGCATTACTTATTCTGTTTTCTCTTATTATTTTGGGAATCAAACCACAATAAGGTTTTTTATTTTTTATTTCGACGTTTCGCTAGCGTTCCAGCTACCGTTGTCAAGATTAACTAGTAATAAAATTAATAAAATAATTTTTGGTCCCTGACACAACGAAAAAAATATGAAAACAGATTTATGTGATCAAGACTCCCTCAAAAAACGCATAAACCATAATATTTATTGCGTCTGATAGCCAGGCTGCTTTGACGGCTCTGAAATGTACAAATTACGAGTCTCACACGGTCTGGAACTGCAAACAATCCGTTAAACTACTGGTTAGTCACAACACACACGAATAGGTATTTGAATTTTGAATCAAATCATGCTATAAGCGTTAAAAAAGGGGGTAGTAAAATCTTTATACGATAGGGCCAGAATCATTTGTTCTAATGATAATCATTTCACAAAGTAGAAAACTCTACTGAAAAATGTTTTAAATGCCAATAATTACCCGGCAGAATTTGTAAATAAAGAAATCAAGAATATAGAGAAAGGCTAATTGTTAATCCCCATAAGAATAACAATAATATTAATAATTCAGCTAACATAATTTTTAAAAACTTGACAATACCGTATGTTAGGGGTTTATCAGAAAGAATTAAGTAAATTGGTAATCAATTCCATATTCGAACTAGCTTCAAATCTAACTATACGTTGAGATCTATACTAACAAAAACAAAACATGAAGAACAATCTTCAAAAAATTGCATATATCAGATATCTTGTGAATGCGACAAATTCTATTTAGGTGAAACATCTAGACCATTGAAAGTCCGATTAAGTGAACATAAGAAAATATATCAAAGATAGGGAGTTCTTTAAGTCAGGTATTTGTAAACATGCTTGGGAAGAGGGGCATAAAATTCAATGGGATTCGACAAAAATAATATTGAAAGAGCCCAATAATAAAAGACGAAAAATCAAAGAAAGTGCTTTAATACAACTAAATGCAGATAAATGTGTAGCTAGTATTTCAGCCGAATGTAGTCAAATTTGGTTACCAATGTTAGAAAGAGAAATTTCCAATAATCAATTACCTGCGTTATCAGGATAGCATCATAAGTTTTTATCTAGGTTTTCTTATGATTTATCATTGGAATAGTTGTTAATCGATACACACTTCAATACACAAAATCACCAAACTGAGTCATACATATTTTAAAAACTAAAATAATCATACACAAAAAAGTAACAACAAACGCGTTTTATTAACATTTCCAAAATAAGCGGAAAAAAAGCGCTATCCCTATAAAAACCGTTCCTGGAACGTGCACTTCACTGGATTCCATTTCTAGTAGACTATCATATCGTTAGAATGTCATAAAATAAAATATTTTATTTCACATTTTACCAGAGGTGTGATCTACTATGAATGGACCTTAATAAAATTTGACAACAAAGTTTTGTAGTCTTAAACTTCAAAATATTATTGATTGTCTAGTTGTCATATTTTTTCGTTGTGTCAAATAGGGACCAAAAATTATTTTATTAATTTTATTACTAGTTAATCTTGACAACGGTAGCTGGAACGCTACCGAAACGTCGAAATAAAAAATAAAAAACATTATTGTGGTTTGATTCCCAAAATAATAAGAGAAAAAAGAACAACAAAGTAGCTTTGTTTGTAACGGGTACCAGAGCATAAAAGAATGGTCGGAAATGAAATTGCTGATAGTGTCACAAAGGAAGGATCTTGTATCCCAGAAAGCTGCAGCGAGAAAGAATTCCGAAAATAAGGAAATAAACATAGTGTAGAGGATTGGAAAAATACCCAAGGCCAGTAGGAAAAAAGTTTATTACTAACTTCTGATCAATACGCTAAATTGTTTTCCCACCGGAATTCTGAAAACATTTTAATAACAATATCAAACAAATTTTACTTTGGAAACTCGTATTTTCGGCTTTTCGGCTACAAACTACGGTTGTAGGTATTCGGGGAGCACGTAATCTTGCTATGCCACGTAAAGGCTAGTCGGGCCATCTGAGGAGGTTTTAGACCATTTTATATGAACGTTGGCGCTATCAAGCAACGTTTCGATGTCAACCTGTTGTAAACATTGTTTAGGTAATTTAATTTTTGTTGTTAATGGCTATCACCAGAATTTATACAATTCCTACAATTTTTCACAAACAACTCAGACATTTTACATTTAAACTATTGAAGGTCACGACAAAATCAATAAAATATTAGATAAATTACAAACAAATTAGTTTGATTAAGAAGTTCTTGTCGATTAGAAGTTAAATTGGGATTTCAATCACCTTAATACTCAAACCATAAACTTGGGGAAACCCGTCTTACCAACCTAACATGGCGAATGATCAATAGTTTAGTAAAATCTACTGAATCCTACAACAAATATTCAATATCAACTTACCTTTATCTTCTATTGGGTTAAAAGATACATCTAACGTATGTAACGCTGACCCAAGATTTAATTTCAATACACTGGATAATTTGTTTAAAAAATCAGACTTTAAACCTAAATTATCAAGATATATTTCTTCCAAATTGAGAGATTTGCGTAAAACATGAAGAATTCTATCGATATTGTCGTGTGACAATTTCACTTGATTCGCTCTTAATTTATTAAACCACGTATTATATTCTAGAGCACTGATTATTGGAACTAAATCCCTACAAAAAGAAAACAGGATAATATTTATCAAATGCATTATATAATAGACCAATCCAGAATGACGTCGGCTATATTGAGAAGAAGGGCACACATTAATTTATTTAGTTTATTTATGAAAAAGTAAAATCGCTATATTCGTAAGAAATAAAAATATTAACTACACAGAAGCTTTTATAAACAGTTTGTTCGTGGTAAAGTACTGTAATGTTTTTTTCTTATTTATTTAAACAGTTTTTAACGTGGGATAAAATTATACGCTCACTATGGCTAATTACTATTGATTTATTAAAGAAACACTTACACACTATAATAAACTTAATTTATATACACACTACTTAATGTCTATTAATTTATCTACACTCGGTATAATAATTGTCCTAATTTATCTTCAACACTGTTCATATTCACTTTCTGTTAACTCACTGTATACTAAAACTTTTTACCAATTCACTGTATACTGAACTACTTCCCCGACTCACTCGAAACCCGCGTATATATAGCTCTCCGCAGCTCCAGAACATTCGCGACAAACCATTGTACGCCTTCCACGCTGTTCGAGAACAGTCTCGTTATTACCTGCGAAAGAACCTTTCTAGAAAGGTCGCATTCATAGTTTGCGACAGGACCGGCTTCAGAATCAGCGAGTTCGTAACAATACATATAATTAAAATTTAAATAAAATTCATTAAATATATGATATAAATTACGATAATTCTAAAATATAAATGGGTGATAAAATCGAAAAATAAATAAAACAGAACAAGAAGAATGGTTGGAAATTCTATTTAGTTTTCATTGTTTAGAGGTAAACAACCGATAATGGTTAGATTTTAATTAACAATTAGTTTACAAAGGTATCTGAAATGCCATCGTTTTGTTCTGTTGTCGCACCTTTGGAGAATCAGTGACACAATTGGAAAAATTTTCAAAAACGAGTTGATGATGTCAAATTATTCCCCCAACTCAACTCTATCCGATACAACAAAGACTGATATATCTTATAGCATGGTTGCTAACAGCTGATACCTACTTACCATTGGTCAGCTGAAGCAAACAAGCTTCCGGAAAATATGCGAACTAAAAGAAAGGTCACCGCTACTAGCCAATTAGAAGGCAATATTAACGAATGTTCATTATAGTTCATTTAAAAACCAGGAGGAGTAATTTGAAAAACCTTACTCACACCACTAAAAGTAACCAGATTAGTTACTAAAGGGTGTGTTCCGAAAACGTAGTCAACAGTCGTGTTCCAAATATATTAAATATGCCTTGATAGCAAAGACATTAGTCATAAGTCGATTTCTCCTCTGATCTGCAGTATATTTTTCAGATGTACGCATTAAACAAAATGTAAGACTTTTTCCTGTTTCGTTTCTTATTCAAACATAAGAAGATTCAGATTCACATCGACAACAAACAAATTATGGTTATTGTTGATGGTGGAGAATTACAGATAGTCAAGTTACTTTAATTATATTTATTACAATTAAATTGAAAAGAATGTGACAATTGATAATATGTTCTGGCAATAACAATACTACAAAATTAATAGCATTGTAGAGCAATATGCAGTATTAATTTAAACATTACCAACAGTTATCTTTATGTTGCCGGATTAAGTGTAATAAACAACTTTTCAAATACTTCTGAGATACCTTCTTCCTTTTTTTTAACTTCAAAAACCAATAATGTATTTTCTACCAAACCCATTCTTTTCTATATTGTTTTATATCTTCCATGGCATGTTCTTCCGATGAACTTTGACGATTTCTTTCCAAATATGTATATAACAAATAAATAATACCTACATTTGACTTGTCAAAAGGTGACACAGATAAATTTAATTTGTTTCAAGAAAGTCTGAACGTTTCTTTGAAGCTTGCAAAATTTTGTCCATCACAGATAACATTTTTGTTCTTTGAACGACATTTTTTATTCACTCATCACAATTTTTCAAAAGTCCTGGTATTCCACCAATATTTTCTGCACTATATAATGTTCCTCTACTTCAGTATTCCCTTAATACTCGCTAAACCAACTTTACTACTTTTAAAAAAATGTAAAGTAATAATGTACCCACTACTTCAAAATATTTTTGGTTTTTCATCCAATATTTATTTATTTATCTGTCAGAACTATCAAAAATGAAAACTATCAGCTGATGTTAATATTAAAAAGTGTTGTGTGAAGCTGGGCTGAATCTGACCAATCAGAAGTCTACAGAATTGCCAACTTAAATTCAAATCCTTCCTGGTTTTTAAATGAGGTATAGTAATTGTAAGCATAATGGACATAATGTGACAGAATTTTTAAACAACACAACAAAAACTAAAAAACTAACAATTCTTAAGATACCAAATTGATCAAACTAAGTACTTGAATTGAATTCGGCTGGATTCGACGGTTATATTAAGAAATTCGACTTATCTTTTGACAGTTGACACGTATGGTATCGATAATTGGTTGTCGATTCCAAATATCCATTGTTACTAAAAAAATACAACTACAGCGACAACCGACCCAGGGCTCTTGTTTGCCTCGGTACAAAACTGGTATAATATCCAGTATACTATTATAGCGCCTTTCAGGGTCTTTGAAAATCAAAATACATAGACCGTTCACTGAGAAGCAACAACTACTTCCCTGGTTATACGACACGAAGGACATTGAAATACACTTCAAAGTTGAACGGGATTGGTATATCTGCAAGATATAACCAATTCAATGTCCTTCGTGTCATATAGCCAGGGAAGTAGTTGTTGCTTCTTACTGAACGGTCTTTGTTGTTTGATTTTCAAAGACTCTGTAAGGCGTTATAATAGTATTATACTATTACCTTTGACATCTATTATGAATTTGTTTTGAGTTTATTTTCCATGAAGTAGAAATTCATCGATATGTGTCTTCGAATGCCCTTTCTCTTAATCATAATTCAGGAAAATGTTAAAAAACTGAACAATTAATAAATTGGTATATGTGTCAGTGTTTCTCCAAAGATGTAAAATGTGGAAGCAGAGAGAAAGAGATAAGGTATATTTTTCAATTTCTGGCTGTTTTCACGAAGCGCGGTGACGTCATAATTAATTTGCCTTGCTGACTTAGATTCGAATAGACATAAGGGTCGAAATTGTCTATAATTCGAATTTTTTGAATCGCATGCCTTCTATCATAATATGGCCGATCTGTCAAATGTGTTTTGAAATGGTCTATACAATTATTTCACAATTTTAAGGATTTCTATTTCCAGAAAAATTGAAGATAACCCGGTGAATCGTGTTAAGCGATAAAAATTTGAAGGTAACCATAATAGACAAGCACAAGACCGTCAATTTCACATACTTTTGATCGAGGTATTCAAAATCCTTAAGGCTAAGTTCACGGGTGTTTAACGAAACGTAAATATTATCGATGTCCCATGCTACTTCTTCTCTATAAGTCATTCCATGGTAATCACACATACAAGCATATTGGTTTGAAAAGCCACCGCATGGACCAACTTCTCTTCTACTACTTGCTATAGCCTCTAAATCACGCAATTGTTGTAGCCTCGTATTTGGTATCACTTCAATCTGAAAGGTCAAGATAGAGGATAAGTAAATGTAAGTATAGGTATATTTTTTTTATTTTAGGTTAAATATTCATATTTTATACTCAGTTTCTCTAGTTTTTATTTAGACAATTCTTTATAAAACATGATTTGTTATATTCAATTTTAATAATGTGAATTGGTTTAGTCAGAAAATATTTAAAAGGTATCAAGTTTACAATCCAATGTCAAATTGATGGACAGATTAATGTAGCGTCCTCTCTCCGAGTAAATTTTTTCTTACCTTTCTAATAATATGTTGTAATGGTACCGTAGGAAATATATTTCTAATGGCATTGTTAAGCGCACCTATCATATTGTCGACTTCTGTACTGCATTTTGAATCTTCTCCAACGAGAAACGAATAAACTTTATCATTGATAGTTAGGCTTAGCTGGTTACCTCTTTTGCTTTCCAAGGCTTGGATTTCCAGGTAATGAAAATGACTGTCGATCTATGAAATAAAAAAAATAATAATGCTAAGAATCACGCTCAATCAATCTCTATAGTGTATAATTGATAAGATCAGAGTTCTTTCTGTCACTCTCCTGTTTTTATATCTTTTGTACGTTCCTTGTGACATTACTTATTCTTTTTTCTCTCATTTTTCTGGGAATCAAACCACAATAATTTCGTTGTGTCAGATGTGGACCAAAAATTATTTAATAACTGGTTAATCTTGACAACGGTAGCTGGAACGCTACCGAAACGTCGTAATAAAAAGGTAGAACGTGTCGCGGGACACACGTTAGGAACTTTAGTTCCTTTTAAGCAAAAATTTTTTGAATCAATATTATGTACCTAAAAATTTTTTTGTTAATAAAGACTTACCTTTGTTGGCACCTTTGCTGTAAGTAATAGTATTCGGCATGGTGAAAATACCTGAAAGAATACAAAAAATTCGTTGAGCAATGTATTTATTGCTGTTTGTACCGAGTATAGGGTGTAATAAAAAGTTAGGTACTCTTTGATGGCCTCGGATTTGAAACAACCTGTAATGACCTGTATACATTTTATATTAGAATACCTATTTAAGTTGGCATTTGCAAACATTTTATTGTTAATCTTTATACCTACTAGTCTCATCTGTAGCTTACTACATAATTACTTTTTGATGTAACTTTCATTTTTCCCTCCATTTTTGCTACCAGTTCTTTTTATAATTATGTTTAGATTCACCAATTAAATATCCTGACGATATTCCCTTTTTTATTTTAATTCCCACTAAGCGGAATAGGTCACAATAACAATTGCTAGATGTTTTTAAATCACCCTGGTAAGTGAACGTTTATTCGTTTTACAAATTACAAATTTTGGCTGTTTTTTTTTTCGATATCCGCCGATTTTACATTGCCAGTTTTACCAAATCCCAGCAAAGATTGTGGCTCACCTTATAGTAGCATAACAACTCTCCCAAATACATATTATCTACAATGTTTATAAAACAGAGATATTGATTCACCAATATAAATGGCCATTTTAATCCCCTTAGCACTACAGTTGCAGAATGTTTAAATACTGATGGAGACTGCATGGCTACAGAATATTTTTCATTATTTTCTGATAATGATGATCCAGACCATGGCACAATCTGATGAGAACAGTGAAAATGAAATAGATGCTGAACAAACCATTGACGCCCCTTCCAGAAACGCTGGAGAAAATTTGGAAATATTACAGAAAAAACAGTTCCACAAAATTGGAGAAGAGAAAGAAATAAAATTAGAATAATGAAGGGTAGGATTTATTTGGGATACAGTAGAACCAAAGATGGAAAAGTAAGCCATGTGCATAATAAAACATTCAAGCAAAATTTGTTTGCCAAATAGAAAACCTATAATTTTGTTTTCCTACAACCACTCTGCAAAACACGCTTTTCTACACAAATGTTTATACGCAAAGCAGGCCTTTTCTTAATTCTTTCGATAACTTTTCCACACCAAAATGTCATACAAAGCTACCTATGTCCTGTAAACTTTTTTTGACAATTCAACCTAATAGTGAATTTCTTATTGGTGTACAATTTTTAAATTTTTCCTTTAACCTGTTAAGCATTATTTTAGGGATTAAAACCAAGATCAAAGTAATAATAATATAATAATACAAAATTGTTAAAATTTACAATTACTTATACATTCAACTGATCTTTCAAAATTATTGCCATACATTGTTGTTTGAAACAACAACTAAATATATAAGACTTAGCCTCGGACTTAGCTAATTGGTAGTGGTGGAGTGTATATTACAATATAACACTCTCAAGCACTTTAACTCTCAGCTGTTAAGAAAAATGAACACTGGAAAGAATTACATTTCTAAATATACCAAATTGGTCACACTATTGATTTGAATTAAACATAAAGTTAACAAACGGCATTCGACGGCTCTATTCCAAAAAATTCTGATGTGTAAGCAGATAGATGTAGGAATAGGCTACATAACCAGTTCATAATTTGTTGCTTTCCATAAAAACTTGACCCTTCTTTTTTATGACATTACTACAGAGTCATGTAATTTGAAAATATATACATTTAGTGCAAATCATCAATATCTAGATTATGTTTATACCAAAAGTTTTCAACTACACATCACAAACAGATTTCTTCTATTCATTGTTTACTGAACCCATTAAAATAATAAAAATATTCTATAAAGTAATTATTGATCATTTAATTTACATATATCTTCGTATTGCACACCTTTAACTCTTCTACCTTTTAGTAATCCATTGTAAATCTCTATTTCAACACAAAAATTTTTTTCATCTACACTACACAACGTAGCAGTTTCTCCTCTATAAGCTCCATTTACAACCTTCACTAATTTTCCCAATGCTGGTATCACAGTTTCTAAATATTCCTGGTCAATTTTCAACTTTTTGCCACTTTCTGAAAGTTTCACAACTGCCACATATTTACTTACAACTTGTCTCACAACTCCTTTTTGCTTATAATACTCTTCACCCAAGCTTCTTGTAACTACTTTCACAATAATATCTTCAGTAATCCAATAGTCTTTTCTGTTGATTTTTTCTTTTTTAAGTTCATCTAATTCCTTAATTTCATCTAGGGCAGATTTTTTCTTATCATCAAGCTTACGCTTTTTTGATTCTAGAGGTATAGTACTAGGTATTTTGAAAATATTTTGTGGTATTGGTGTAATTAGTTTGTCATTTTTAAATTTAATATCCAACTTAAGAATCTCTTCTTCATTTTCCCTAACTAACTGTGTGTATACAGGATCAACTGATGGTCCTTGCTTTTGACCTAGCCTAGCTTGTTTCTCTACAAATTCCATCTGCCTCTCTTCGTCATTTTTATCCATTTTTTGCTTTTTCTTTTTCATTTCTTCACGTTCTACAGTTTCAGGACTTCTATCTATATAGGTTATAAACCAACCTTTTTCTGTTTCATCTACTATAGCTTGTCCGGTTTTACCTAGATATTTAACAAAACCAGTTAGGGTGACCCACCTAGTACCATTCATATGGACATGATCTCTGTCATGAATGTATTCCTGATAAACTTTATTTGCATTTACTCTTTTTGTACCAAATTGTCTGCGAAGTATCTCCACGAAACCCTTTGCAAATTCATACGAAAAATCATCTATGTATCTTTTAGAATTATCAGCAAATAAAAGTAATTGCCTTTGATGTGATTCTGATGTAGTGTGACATTTAAAACCATTTTCATCTCTGCATTGTTTTTGACACATCTGACAATACCATCTCAATTTTTGAAGGCCTTTCGCTTTCATTTTATTAGCAAGGTACTTGGGGGTACCTACTTCTGCCTTTTTACCCATTTTACTTGATTATTCTCCAAATAATTAAAAAATAAACTTTAACAAATTAACAATAACTGATTCACCATCACTAGCCTGAAGTTAGGTAGATCATTTATTGACATTGACATTTTACAATGGCACCAATATAAAAATACATATTATTCCTATATTTGAGAGGATAATTCAAATTCAGCTAACTATTGATTTTATGAAATAAACAAAACGTTATAATTGTAAAATGCTAAATTACTTACCAAAACTCTGTTTTCAGTCTTATCACCTTTGGTTTCCAGTCGAACCACATTTTTGAAAAGGATTTTTACCTTATTACCAACTGAAGATTTTATACTTTCTGTGAAAAAACATTTTATTTGATTATATAAATAATCGACTTTTAGGGGAAAATAAACAATTTCATAATTGCGAACTTCAATGTCATCCAGTTCAATATATGTGCATAAAAGATAAAAGGATAAAATGTTATTCATACCCAGGGATATTTAGTTCTATATTTAATTATCAGTAGGTACCCAATTAATCATAAAAAATGTGTCATTGAAATTTAAGATTTTGAAATAATTCCATTCGGGTGTAACGTATACAAGTATAATTTGCGGTAATAGTTGTTTAGGTATAAACTTGATACATTAATTTTCAAGCCTTACTCAAGGTTTCTGAATACATAATATTAAACAAGAGGTCATTAGGTCATTGTATTGAAGTTGACCATAAAAATTTTGTTTACTAATTAATTCTAGGAATACTTTGTGCATTACGAATCAGAGCTTCAAAAGCGTAACAACTGAATAGATATTGTCTTTGATTAAGTGTATGACTCACATGTATATAATTGATTTAATGATCTAGATAATTTATGTTTAGAATAATATTACATTCATATACCTATAATATAATGTTACAATATTTTGCGAATTATTTGTCACTGTGACACTCCCCTTTGCGAATTACAAGGCTCAACTTTGTCGAAGAAAATCTTAACTCACCATTTAAATCTTTAGTTAGCTGTGACCTGGTAGACATGCTTTATGTAAACAAAACACAAACACATTTAATTATTTTATATTATTAACATTTTAATTGAAAACACCTCAGTTTTTTCTCTAGAATTTCTGTCACTGTCATTTCCGAACTTCAGGATGTTAGTAGGTTTTTGTGTTTTGGTTTGATCCCTATCAGCTCTGTCCCTATGTCATCTATATATTTTTGTGATTGGTGGAAACTGTAGTATGCTGTATGCTAGTACATTTTTTATTATGGATTACTGCAGTTGGCTATATTGGACTATATAGACGTGTATACTGCTTCAAGTAGACGTGTCTGAAGCTGAACTGAATCGTATACTTCATTATAATACTCAATTAATAATAATGGGACATTATTTCAGAAACTTATTTAAAATCGTTTGTTTTTTTAGTCAGCTTTGGTGTACACTATCTGGTAATATGACTAATAGTAATAATATATCTTAATACAACATACATTTCTAGATTTTGTTTTTATTAAACTTTCATAGTATCATGGTCATATAGTACCTGTTAGTGTAGTTGATTTCAGTTAATATTTAAATACCAGTCACGGCTCATGGAGTTTGGTAGTTTGGGCGGGTATACAAAATTGAGTACCAGGTACAAATTTTCACTAACGTATAGGATTATAACATCGGTCAGCATATATACGTAAACTTCATTCACAATAACCTTATACTCTTTAAGGAAGTTACAAAGCCTTAGTTCCCATCTTTTAAATGAGTACAAGGAGAAAACCAATATAAAAAACTAGTTTTTGTTTTTTATTTTTCTCCTTTGATTTTTTCCAGGATCGGAGCTGTCCAGTCTGGCGGGCCAACACCTTTTTCCATTCCTTCAATGAATAAATAATTTTCAAAAAATCTTGAGAACAAACATTGCTCATTCCAATATGTGATGTATATTTTTATTGCATAAAGAAACCTGAACCTATTCAAATTACCGTGTTATCGTACGACTATACATTACTTCCAGCGGAAGCAGACATAATGAGCTAGCTTCAGTGTATTGAAATCGACAATATTTGTGTTTTGAAATGACCAATCAATTGTTGAGTTGCATAACCTTCAAAATATATTCGCGAAAATTTTTCCGATAGTGGGCGCTGCAGTTTATGTCAAAGCTGTCAGTGGAATGGGGAAAATAATATGAAAATAATGCTAACCCAGATAATCTGTGGCTAACCCCCATTTGTTTCAATACACGTACTGTAATGGCGATTTGGTTTGTTTTCCCCATTCCAGTTTTGCTCGTTTTCGCGAATAATGATATTTCATTGGTTGTTAGAAAAACGAAGAAGCAGAACTTTCAACGACTGCTTTTTCGATTATCAACAGGAGGACAGGTGATAGACAGCACAGATAACCTACTGTTCAACGACAGTTCAAAATTTGCACACATGTTATACATAAATACTTGAAAGGGAAAGTTTTGGTTAAGTAAGTTGTCAAATGACAAATTTGTTATAACACTTCAACTTTTCGTAGAAGAAAATGTCGTTTGCAGTTGTTTCCATTTCTAGAAGATTGAACGTGAATAGTAAGTACATTTTTAATTGCATTCACAATGACATAGTAGGTATTTACCAATTTCTATATTACACAACACAAGGATTCGTATTTTCGAAACACAAAATCTCTTTCCAGACTCTGGATTTCGCTTTTATTAAAGTCGCTGAAGAATCTTAGCTAACGACATGTCCGGAGAAAGTGATAGTGATTTTGTGAAAAGTGTGGAAGAACTCTTAAAAATTGGCCGCACGACAGAAGCAATTTCAATGTTTAATGCTGCAGAACATGGCATTAAGGTGAAAAATAACTCCTGGGATCTTATTCCTGTTCTCAGCAAATATTTGATAACTCCTACTCAAGATGGAAATATGAATGCAGAAATATTCAAATGTTGTAAAGTACTTTTGAATTCCATAGCTGACATCTCCAATCCAGAAGAGGCTCTACTTCAGTTTATCGAGGAGTTAGAAGAAAGTGATAGTGATACTAAATTTATTACAATGCTAGATCCTCTGAGAAAAATTTTAAAGCGGATCCCTGAAAAAAAGTTAATTTCATTAGCTTGGGGATTTAATGCTGTTCACAACTATTTACAAAAATATCAAGTGCCTGAAAGTGAAAATTTACAAGGGAAACAGAAACTCTTATTGGATAATTCTGAGAAAACTCAAAACATTAATGAGTTATACAGAAATATAATTGAATTTTATGAGCTTCTAAAAGAGAATTTTTCTGGTGACAATAAAAATTATGAAGAGAAAAAAATAAGACTTGATTTTTTAATTAGATTATTAGGCAGGCCCTTGGTTTATTTAGATATGGAAATATTTGATTCTATTGAAAGTAGAGCTAGAGTGTACTCAATAATGTTGGCTACACATATATTTCAAATTTGTAGAAATCCTTTAGCATTGGTGCAAAGTAACAAGAATAATACTGATGGCAGCTATAAGCTATGTGATTTAGGTTTGGCTTCACTGTATTATCAAATTTATGCTGAAGGAATAAATATTGACCAGATACCCAAAGTTTATGAAGCTGTATATTTTTTTCAAAGCAGCTTACATCTTGTTACAACTCTGCTAAAAATAAACCATCAGATTGTTATTGAAAAAGGCCTTAAATTAGCAAAGAGTTTACTTCAACATATTTGTCATACAAAATTATCATACTTTTTGTTAGACTCTGAAGTCCATGAAGAGTTTTGTAAAGCTCTTATTGAAATTATTGTGTATAATGAAGCTGCAACTTTAAGAAAATTGGGCGTAGATATATATAAAATATATTTAACATCTTTTGAGATAAAAGGATTTTATTTATTGATCTATAACTTGATAAAAGAATTTACCCATTCTGGTTTAAAAGGTTATACAGTTACTTTATATAAAGATCTAGTGGTTAGAGAATTCCACAGTAAAAACAATTTAATTGAAATGTCTCCCTATGTAAAAGGTAATAAGTTATTCACATTACTGAAAATATTCTGTTTTCTACCCAAAAAAGAAGAGAGTGATCTAGTAGAATTATCTGATGAAATTATAGCTACTTTAAATCTCCTACGATATTTAGCAATACGAGATAAACTTAATGAAACAGAAATTTGGAATTTCTTTCCCATTATTGATGAAATATATATTCAGCCTTTAAGAAATGGTATAGATATATCTAGAGCTCACTACAAACTAAGGATTAAAGAAACGCAACTTGATAAATTAAATACCGACCCAGATTTGAATATATCAGTAAAAGGTGATATGTTATCCAAACTCAGTGAAGAAGAAAAAATACAGGTTTTGAATTCGTCATTAACAGTTTTCGATATATTAGATAGTCTTATATGTAGACTTATGGAGTGTATTGAAGCTGAAAGAATGTGTTCATGAATTTCTTTTACTTGTATAGAATTTTTTGCACAGAGAAGACAATAAATGTTACAAACATTAATTTTATTTTAATTATCAACTCTCCTCTTCCTTAAAATTGGAATACTACTTAGCATTCACTATTTTCACTAATTAATTTTTATCTTTGTGTGTTTAAATTATTTATTGGTAGATAAGATTTCCTTATACAGGGTGGGGCACTATGAACGAACTATTCTCTGGCGTCTTAACGGCAAATATAATTAGAAAAAATAAGACGTAGAATGAAGTAGATTACTTAGGACTATAATTTAAAAATATTTTGGAATATACAGGGTGCTCCAAAAAAGCGTGCCGTATCAAAGTTAGGTTCCTTTAAATGGAACACCCTGTATTTTATCACATTTTAAATTGTACTATTAAAAATAATGTAAGTTCATTAACAGTTCCCTATACCTATCTAGTTCAGTTTCCAGGATAAATCGATTTTACATAATTTGTAGACCCTCCGAAAAAATACAATAACTTCAAAATAAAAACGAATAACCACATTTGCTTTACACCATCTCACTAGAAGCTTTTAACAGTCCGTTTCCAATATTTACTGGTATACTATCATATACAGGGTGTTTTTAATATGACAGTATAACACTAACCATTTAATACATAAATTTCTGGCTTAATTTAAATGGAACACCCTGTATCTATTGGGTCTGTTAAACGTGGGAATGTATTACCTTTCAGTTGGTATTAGGGTTGCCTATATCTAACTCTAATAGGCTAAGTTAATATTACGGTAGGGGACCACGCGTTTCTCAACAACGGCTGGAGCAACAAAATCAATTATTTAGTAACAAATTAGCAACAAATTATGAGCCGAGCCCGGAACGTGCCCTCCAGAATAGCCCCCGCAGCTTAATATAGGTGAGCTCTAGCTCAAGCTGTATCTCGGTATTTTACTGAAGTAACTCTAGTGATGCAGTTCGCTATTCCGTATCTCGGTATCTCAATTGATAAACGAATACAATAGTATATCAAGTAGCAAATTTCCGCAGCTAAAGAAACGTTTAAATGTCTGATAAATAAAGAATGTTTTAGTTCTGTGTAAATATATAAATAGTGTTCTAGTTCTAGTTTTATTCACTAAACACACTAATAATTGGAAAAATAGTTCGCTATAACTCTATTTCCTAATGTCTGACAGCACAGTAGCCTCATTAAATATTCAAATAGAAATTTATCTTTTACAGAGTGATCCTAAGAATTTTACAAGTAAATACTAAAATTCTAATGCAAAACAAGTAGGTGTCTGTATTGGTTATCTATACATCCCTGTTTCAGTTCAAAATACAATATGGTAATAAAACTGAACAATGCCAGATAAACGATAAATATTGCGGCAGTGGCGGAGATTACGATATTAGTTTATTCTGCTTATTTAATTAGATTCGGTCGACATTACAGTTGAAGTAAAATTCATTCGTTCAGGCCTATTAACATTACATTTTCATTTTTATTAAATTAAATTAATTAAAGAAAATATAGTTTAATTTTCATAATTCAAATTTATTGACAATGAATTAATGTATGTCAAGTAAAGTAAACATACCATTTATAGGAAATATAAAATTCAATCTATAGTATCATCCTCTTCGCTGGCCATACAAGAATCATCCGAAGACTCGTCGAGAGAGATCACTATCGGTTCTATAGTTTGTTCTATGAGGTTATCTAAAACCCACATTTTCTCTTCCTCTTTAATTACATGATTCACAGCATCTCTTCAGTTATTGTTGTCAATGAGTACTTCATTAGTTCACGAACATCTTTCATTTTAAATGTTTTATTATGTCTAGCTACATAACCTTTCATTTGGACCCATATTAACTCTATCGCATTTAATTCACAACGGTATGGCGGCAAACGAAGCACTGTTATCCCACAGCTCTTGGCTATTTCATCAATAAAAAACTCTTTGAATAGTAGCTTGTGATCTGAAGCAACCTTTAAAAGTTCTTTTTTCAACATATCGTCTTCAAATGGTATATCTTTTACGATTAACCAGTTTCTAATATCAGCTTTTCTCCAAGAGGTAGATGGAAGATTTTCTGTTAATCGCGAATGATAAGTGGCATTGTCCATAACGATTACAGCATTATTTGGAATTAATTTGACCATTTGTGTAAAATACCCTTCAAAAACATCTGCAGTCATTTCTTCATAATAGTCTTTGGTTGATGTTGACTGAAACTCCAGTAAACCACCTTCAACGAACTCTTGATTGCATCCAATATGCGTTATTATTAGTCAGCGACCTTTACCGATAGGAATTTTCAGTCCAGTCGATAAACCTTTCATGAAAGCTTGACGACTGGTTTTAATACTTTTGTCCTGCCATATTTTTTTCACTGAATGTCCTTCATTGAGCCATGTCTCATCTGGATAATAGATTTGTCTTCCCTCCTGTCTGTATTTTCGGATATCTCGTAAATACTGTCGTCTCCAACATATTATTTGCTCGTTGTCGATTAGCACTGATTTGCGACTTTGCTTCTCCCAAGTCAAATTTAATTTGTGTAATATTTTCCACAAAGTTTTTCGCCCTATGTCAGGCAAATTCTCGTCCTCCTTTACCATTCTTAGAATTATGTCGAGGGTTGGGATCTCTTTTTTAAAATATAATTCGTGTACTTTTCGTCTTATTGTATTTTGCATATGTTCATCAAGGTCAAGTGGTTTTTTTTCCAGTTGACTTTTTAGGTGGAGATATATTTCAATTTTTCCTCTCCCTTAGAAGCCAGTAAATAGTAGATTCACTAACTCCTGTCATATTGGAACATGTCGAAACTATATTTCTAACAGTAGCAGCCGGCATTTGATGTACAACAGCATCATGCACATTTAACACTACAGTCTTCGTTTGTAAGCTAAGCACGCTCTTACACTTTACTGGGGTGAAACTTGAAGACATTTTTCACAACACAGTTAACACTTATGGAACGTAAGCGACTCTGAGCAAAACAAATTATACAAATTTGGGCGAGACCAAGTTTCACCGTATGTACCTGCAAAATTTCTAAGTAGTCATTAGGACAATCCCTAGTAGGATCCTATTGTAATGTTTCTTGGAAATTATCAAGTTGTTTTAACTAACCGAATTTAGATTCATATTACCTTTATATATCAGATCGGGTATAAAATTAAATAGTAAAAAAATTCCTTAGATGAACGGTGACGCTTATGGTTTACTACCTGACCTTTTCGCGTGCTGTCAGACAATAAGAAACAGACTATAACTATCAGCTTACATGCACTTGCGTAATTCAAATGCATTAATGATATTCGAATTGAAATAATTTGGATGTTATGATTTCGGAGATATTTGATATGAAACTTATATTGCTACATTTTTTTATAGTTTTCAATACAATACGGTCAACAACTCGGCTAGTTTCATCTACGACATCTTTAGATCAACAACAACATGATGATTCCTACGAAGACGATATTCGACAAAAAATTTTAGAGGCTTCGTTACCTTTTGTACCTGAATTTGGTTGGTCCAAGGAATGTATCGGCAAAGGAGCACAAAGTATCGGTTATCCCGGTGTCATTCATGGAATGTTTACAAAGGGCGGCGGAGATTTAATTCACTATCTACAAACTAGTTCTAATTCTAAATTAGTAGAGTTTTTAAAAAGGGTAAGACTAACCTTTGGATAATATTATGCAATTTTGCGTTGCCTGTAGCTTACAAAAAATCTTACAGAATTGTAAATATTTCCGATAGGGTGTTTGTCAATAGACCTCACAGTTTTTTTGTAAGGTTATTGTGCTGTGTATTTATTATTTTATGAAAAAAAAAATAGAAAAAATGTTCTAATGGGGCAAGTCTACGTGACGTCATGTGACAGTCGTCCCGATGATAAACAAGCTTTGCTTTAAAATCTATTCACTTATGTTACTTTCGTTTGTTTCACCTTCAAGCACTTGTGCGTGACGCCTCAGTCGTCACGACTTTCAAGCAAAACGATTTTTTAGGATCCTCAAAACCACTTGTCATGTGCCAATGCCAGTGAATTTCCTGTGTTGTTTATACACATAGATTCAAAAGTTTTGCATCACCCTAAATCTCCGAAAAAAAAAATTTGTTCATTATAAATGGATCAGAGATTAATCAAATAATTAGTTTCAATAAAAAAAAACGTGTATATTTGTTAAAAATTTTTATCATCCAATAATAAACTTGCTTTAAACATAAAAAGTATTCTTAAAAATTAAATAAATTCAATACAAATTGATTCTTTTTAAAGAAAAGGTTAAGTGAGAACCTGCATGAGAACTTTTAATAAAGAGTATTTCCACCTCTAGAATTTATGCAAGCTTGAAGTCGCCTGCCCATGCTGTTTACCAAATTATTGATATTCTGTTGAGGAATATTTCGCCATTCTTCTTGGGCCGCATGAACAAGCTCTTGTACACTCCTGGGTGGATTTCTGCGTGCTGTCACTGCCCTGGCAAGCATGTCCCAAGCATGTTCTATGGGATTCATGTCAGGAGATAGGGCAGGCCAGTTCAAACGATTGATCCCTTCAGTTTCAAGATACTCATTTACAGCTCTGGTCCGATGAGGTCGGGCGTTATCGTCCATAAAAACGAAGGAATTGCCAACAGCTGCGCGCCATAGTCTCACGTGAGGATGTAGAATCTCTCTGATATACCTATCACCAGTTATCGTTCCCTCCACATGAATTAATTCTGTGCGATCATTTAACATGATACCAGCCCAAAACATAGCACTTCCTCCTCTGAAGGGCGGCACAGGGCGAGCATGGGCAAGCTGAGCAGCTCTCGTTGGATCCCGCCACACACGTACTCGATGGCTATCTTGTACCAAACAAATCCTTGTCTCATCGAAAAAAAAAACACCGAATTCCAAAATTCTTCAGGCAAGGCCGCGTGTTCTTGGGCCCACTGTAGTCGTCGAACTCTGTGCTCAGGTTGTAGTCTGGGCACTCTTATTGGTCGGCGACACCTCAAACCTGTCGCAAGTATTCGTCTTCGTAATGTAGAGATCGATACTTGAACTCCCAACGCATGTCTCATATCTCTTTGGAGTGCTGGTATTGCCATGGTCGGGTTTCTTCGGATAGTTAAGTGGATATAGCGGTTCTGCCGCTGATTAGTAACACGCCTTCTACCGCTTCTAGGTCTATCACGAAGAGAATTGGTCTGGAGATACCGGTTCCATACACGAGCCACATCACTTTGCCAAACGCCAACTCTGTTTGCCACGAACCTTTGAAAACGACCTTCTTCAACTAAAGCCACTATTCTTGCACAGTCAATCTCACTTATGACTTGACGATTCATGTTTGCACTTAAAATCGTAAAAATCAAATGCCTTGAATGTTAAAATGATCGCACTAAAAATGTTATCTTACAAAAAAAACTGTAAACATCTGTATATTGCAAAAAATATGGAACATATTGAAATGGTAAACATTGATAAACAAGCCAACAAAAAATTGTTAGCGCAAAAAAATTCCATGTGTACTATGGTATACCTAGTATGGGTAAACGTCATTTTCGATGAATATTTATTTCTGTGTTGTTAAACTGTACCCACAGTACCAATAGCTCAGTTTATTCGTTATTTGTATGATTGTATCATTTATTATTGCCCCTAGCTTTATAACCGTTAATTCATAGCATTGAGAATAAACTACCCTCTAAAAACTCGCCATAAATGTGTATTCCGGAATACCTGCAACGCTGGGGGGGGGATTCTTGTGCCCCGGTTGAACATTTCAGAAATATGGCAAGCCCACCTATAATGATACCAAAGTATACCTGGTTCATCCAATAAATCTATTGTAAATGTAGATTGTTTATTTGGCAATCAATTGCTCCCACTTGTGGATTGGAATTAGATCATTTGGAGGAAATTTACTATGTAAAGCATATAATGTATAATGGAGCTGGATGAAATTCTCAACAAAACGGCGCAAACCGCTTGTTGATAGCTTTTGTCGAACTCGAGATATAAATAAAAATGCATAAACATAAGTGAGTATAGTATTGACACCCTGTATTATAACTTAAAATTAAATATGGGAAAGAAAGATCATACAGATATCTTGGTCATTAAAACTTGATGTCCAATTAAATGTTCAAATTGTTTTTCATCGTTTTCCACACAAATATGTAATCTGGCACGCTTTGACATATCTGTTGCTTAAATTGCAGCTGTTGATATACTATTTATAGCGTTTTTAATGCGCTGTTGCATGTTGTCTCGCGTGGCTGGGGAGTTTGGTACGCTAAATCCTTCAAGCTTCCCCACAGATAAAAGTCCAGACATGTTCCAGCAATTTCTTTTGTTCACTTCTCCTAAGGAATTTTTTCTCCCAAAGTTATAACATGAATAGTTTCTGATATACATTATTGGACCACCCGGTACTCGTTACATAGCTATAATTAAATCATATAAACCAATTTTTCTAAATTGTAAAATTATTTTGCAATATAATAATTTGAAATTTCAAATGTATGTGCTAGTATAGATATTTTCAATCATAACTATTAATTTTCTTAGTACAAAGAAGAGACACAAGATAACCCCATTCCTCCTGCCGATTTTGCAGAAAGGGCTATTCAGCAGCGTTTAAAAATGATCGCTCCATATATTGGCAAATGGCCACAAGCAATAGCTGTTATGTCATTACCTCCGAATGTACCTAATAGTTTAGCAACGCTGTTGACCATGGTGGATGATATATGCTATTATGCGGGCGATAGATCAGTAGACGTAAGTTTTTAATGAATTTAATAGTCTACTTTGTTTTGAAATTAAATTTGACAACTAACTTTGTTATTAACAGAATATCTCGCTCATTCCTGAACTGAATCTGCAGATTATCTTCACTGCAAAATTTTGTTAAAAATCAAAGTTTCAATTTTGGTTCTGTCTTGTTTTATTGCAGTATAACTGGTATTTACGAAGAATAGGTATAGCAGGAGTGTACAAAGCTACGGAATTATATATGATTCAGGATAAATCAGCGGGATTTCAAGATACATGGATATTCCTCAATAAAAGATTATACGAAGCTGTCCAATTGCATGATTTGTTAATTAAATCGGAAAATGGTACACAAATGGCGAAAGATACTGTACAGTCTGTTTTTGTTACGGTAAGTTTTGTGTCAAGGTTGAATTCAATATTTCAAATACGGGAAATTGATGGTTTTATTTGACGCCATATTGCGGTGGATCGATTGTAGTGCTATCTAGCGGCACGTATTGAAAGTAGGTACAAGGTAGAAAACTGGGAAATCAAAAACTGTGATTAGTGTACAGCTATCTACTTTTAACTCACTTAGTAATGTCAATGTTGCCATTTTTCAATTATAAACTAACTAGATATTTCAGAGTTCCTGTAAAAAACCAAGACGCACACCTTAAATATGTTTGTGGTATTATGAATATTATGTTTTCGTGTACATTTTAAAATTATTAAGTTTATACATAATATATACTAAAAAAAAGGTTTCTTACAATTTTGTACTTTATTTGTTTTAAGTTAAAAACAAATCTTTATTATTTGCCACACTTCTATTATGGACAAAGATAAGTAAGTGTCACAATGTTACCAGCGCGTGGCCCTTTTGGAAAACTGAAACCATGGTATTGCTGGTATTGTGATACTCACTTATCTTTCTCCATAATAGAAGTGTGGCGATTGGCGAACAATAAATAAATAATGTTCTCAACTTAAAACAAACAAAATACACAACTTTTCCACTTTTATTAATATCACAAATATATTTAAGGTGTGTCTCGGGTTTCCACAGGAACACTGAAATATCTAGTATTTTTATAATTGAAAGATGGCAACATTGACATTTTCAAGTGATTAAAATGTAGATGGTGTCACATTAATTACCCTTAGTAGTTATCTATATTTCTACCTCAGGCCTACTTTCGATAAGTGCCGCTAGATGGCACTACAATACGATCCACCACAGTATGGCGTCGGCTGAAACCATCAATATCATGCAATCCTTTCCTGTGTATACACCAATTTAAAATACACTGCTTAAGTAGATTTAAACATGATATAACTTGGAGCTTTGTCTTGGGGATGAGGTATTTTGGTCAAGTTTTAGATTGTTATAAAAAAGGTATAAGCCATCAAGTGATGGTGTGATTTTGACAGTTTTGACAATTTGTGGTCACCAATTTGAACGCCAAGATTATCCCCAAAAGAAAGCCTAGAAAATTCGATTCTGAAAATATGAAATCTTAATTCATTGTATTTTTTGAGATTTGTTGCACGGAAGATTCTGCAAGTACTTTAGTATTTTAGTTCAGCTGTTGCATCAGCTTAAACATACATTGGTAATAGTAATAAAAATAATTGCATTCTAATAATTGACCAAAATAGACATTTCGTATTCTATTGAATTCTGTTGTTATCTATTATTTTCGAAACGCAGGAATAAAAATGTTATATTATGTTTGATCTTCAATTTTTCCAGGTTCTGTATCCAAATGTTATTATAAAATACTTTTTGCAGTTTTCCTCCAGTTTGTTATGAACGGACATGCCTGTTTTTCCATTGACTCTTCTTAATTATTCAAGTAAATTATAGCAAAAATGTTTCATTTCATTGAATACGGAAACAAATCATTTAGGCAATCTGCTTGTATTATTACAAATTTTAAATACAAAGTATGTAGGTGGTTTTTATATTTTTATAATACAGTATGTCTGATTTTCCACTGACTCTTCTCAATCATTCATTGACACTTATTAATTATTAAAAAAACTCACAGCAAAAATAAGTTCACGCTTTTATTGAAAAGAAACAAATCTAAAATATTCTATAAAAATATAAACAAAATTATTATTACAAATTTAATGTATTTGTCTTCATATTTATTAAAATACATCGCAACTGAAGTTCATCTTCCATTTTTTTCTTCCATTTCTCCTCAGAACAAAAAGAAAAAAAAAAGTTAACAAAAATATCGATATTTTACAATTCTATACTCACAAATGGGTGGTGACCTCTATTGACATATTGAAGTCTTGATCCATGTAGTTATAAAGACTGGTAAAAATATTATTTAAATACTATTTATAAATGAATAATATTTTTACTTACAAATTATTTTTCTAATTCCCAATTCAGCAAAAATATATGAATAATCAATTTTATCTTGGAAGCCATATTACAAATAAACAATTAGGTATCCATCGCATACCTAGGTATTCAATTTTCACCAAGGGGAAAAATTTCTTCTAAAAGTCATTCGTCATAGAATTAGTGCTGGATTTTTGTTGATTTTATTAATTTTCAGGCCCGCAATATACTTGGACTCAACTGGAATAGGTGAAGAAAATATTGATTTTTAGGTAAAATAATTAAGAGTTATTATATTTTTATTGCCCATCTTTACCTGAAAAGTTTTACGGGCACTAATGGATGTGATTTTTAGTATTAATTACACTAAATAAAAATTAACTTTAGCCAGAAGTTTTATTTAGCACAAATCAATTGGTTTTTAAAAATGAATATATGACCACTCTTCAATATAGGATCTTCAACTAAAAATAGATTCTTGTTTATGCCGAAATATTAAATATTCGAAATTTCAAAATCGGCATAAATCAATATGTATCCATAGCAACGTAACGTGAAAATTGCCCATGGTCTGTTTTCAGTGTAATGTTGACATGATTGGCTGAGATTGTTCATATGATATAAAATGAGGAAATTTGATTGGTTTTTGGAATTGTAAAAAAATTTTATTTCATTATTTCACGAGAAAGTATAACTCTAGACGAAAAAATGGCGACACGGATGAAGTCTCTACGACAATTTTCCAAAGGAGAAATTTAATCAGAAAAATTTTTTTTGGGCCGGAAAAAGTGTTTATCTCGGAAGTCTTGATATTTTCATCTGGGAAAATTTGTGGGCTTTTCGGGCACAAAAAGCTATACTTCCACCAAGTTTCGTCAAAATAAAATTATTATTGTGTAAATGAAAAATAAAAAACGATAAAAGCGGTTTTTCGCATTTTTCTCGGAGATTTTGAGGTTATATGAAAAAATCATGAATACAAAAGGTGTAGACCTGTTCATGATCTACCACTTTTCTGTTGTACACTTTTTTCTCCGACGTCAGCTTTCACCGTAAATCGCAATAATACAAAATTCCACCTCTTCACGCCTATTCACCATTTCGAAGTGTTCCCATCCTGTTAACAATTTTCTCTCTGTAAAAGTGTTATTTGGTTGGACTATTTGGGAAGTAGGTATTTTTCAAAGGATTCATAATTGAATTGGTAGGTAGGTCATGGTAATTATTCAAATGATGAATATTTAACTAATTAAAATATTTAATGAAACAAAGAATCATTTTGAAAATGATTATAAATCTATAAATATACAAAAACTCTTAAAATTTAGTAATGGAGAGTATATTTTTCAATTCTGATAAACCGAACAAAGAAGCTTGCAACAGATTTTTCGAGGACTTTAGTAGATGCTTATAAATTAGAGATGAAATTTCCAAATGTTTCCAACTAATGTGGATGAATGGCTAGATTGGTTCAGGTTCATTCGAGTAGTTCTTTCCTGCTCTTCCACCAACACCAGTAATAATATAAAATGAATTCATCAATCTGAAATTATGTCAAACGGAGAGGTCAAAGCATAGATAAAAATAGTCAAAGTAGAAAAAACTAGTTTGATGGATTTAGGAGCGTTCCTAACCTCCTCGTATCAAACCAGATTGATAAAACTAGCGTTTCCATTGGTTACTGCAAATCCCCTCTCCAGAAATGTGTCCCAATAAACAACTAGATATTTGGAAATTCAAACCACAGGTCAACTAATAATTCAAATGTAACCTAGTGATTATTTTATTTACTTCATTGTTTACTTGCAAACTTTCTGACCACATGCCGACATTTGCGGACTTTTGGAACTTTAGTTCTTTACGTCAGGTTATGTTTGAGCGACCAGGGGTCGCGACGCAAAAGATCTGACCGTTATGTTACGTTGCTTCGTTATGTGCCTCGCTTGCGTGCTTGTGCTCTCTCCTTAGTCTCTCTCGTTTACGAAGCAGCGATTCATATGCTCCGGCCGGGATTCGAACCCGGACCGCCCACCTGGAAGGAGAACATTCTACCACTGACGTACCTATTTATGATATGATCAGATATCTTTAAAATGTCCTATGAAAGACATCTTATTCAGGTACTAAGGCATTCAGACTAAGATAGGGTATAAAACGAACGTCTTGAAGACGTCTTGTGCTATCTGGGTATTTTGTAATGTGGATTGTCAGCCAATCTTAATCTAATTTGACCATGTGACAATCTACATTTTCACCATCAAATTGATGAAGTCATTTTACAGTTTGATCAAACTAGTTGACAGCCAAACTGAGGCTAATTTGATCGTCTGACACAGCGCTTACATAAATTATTATGTAACAAACTTGAGACCCAAAAATGTCCTTGAAAAATATGTAGATAGCTCTTGATATATATACAGCTAATTATTGCGATTGGTGCTTACGAGTATAAATAAGAAAATAATTAATTTTTTAATATTAACATTTTGAATTTTTTTTACGGTCGGAAGTCGTTTTAAAAAATGAACTGCAGCAATTGCTTTCCTCATTGAAAATGAGATGCAGCGTAACCGTCAAGCAAACTGCAACTAAAAGGTATAGTGGGGTATCATGTTTCAAACGAAAATTCACCCAATAGAAAAGTTTGCGCAGGTTTATGTTCTTATAGGTTATAGAAAGAATAGTATATTATTAAACTAGCAATTTATGATAGCCATTATTCACGCTGGGTGACGTTTGCGTCACGAGCCGCAGGCGAGGGGCGCAAGTCACCCGAGTGAATATTGGCCATAAATTGCGAGTAGAATACTATACTTTGTCCACGACCCTTGATTTCTTTATTAAATAAAAGTCAACTAACCTCCAGCTCATGAAGTTATAATATATGTAGATTTCCGATTTTTCTGGCAGCAGTCCTATAGTCGTTAATTTCGCAGCTTTTTTTATTTCATTTTGTGTACAAGAACGTTAATTTCCACTATTCGAATTCAATGAATTCATCTTTTCAGCAAGTTCGTAACAATTTGGTATTACTAACGTCAAAATTAAATAATTTGACATATATAGAGATGGGCGATACTGTGTAAAGTATTAATACAACGTACCGTTATAAATATATTGTTTTGAAATACTTAATATTAGAAAATATCGTTATGAAAAGTATCAATACTAAAGATTTCGATATTTTATCGATAGGATATAGTTCAGAAACAAATTTTCTGAACAAAATACACAGATTTAAAAGTTTATTTGATATTGTACCCCCATCTCTAGTCGTGAATTATGAACCATAATACACTCCAGTGTATTATGAACCATAATTCACTCTAGTAGATATATGGGTACCATATACCTTTCGTTAGGAGGTAAAATATCGACTTATTATTAGGTGGTCGTGGACAAAGTATTATTATGTCGGATAGTTAAGCAGCTATTAAAGCAATGGTATCGGAAATGCGTTAACTACTGTGGGTTCCAGGACACACTGGAATAGAGGAAAGCGAAATATTAGAAGATGAACTAGCAAAGGGAAGGGCTGATTTGCATTTTTCTTATCATGTAAAACCAAAAAAAAATAGAGAATTGCCCAAAAAGATTTAATAAGATTGAGAAAATTAAAAATACTCCTGAATAACAACGAATAAGTTAGATCAAGACATGTCACCTCAAAAATCACAAAGAGAACAGATATTTTGTCTTAAGTACCTAACTAAGCAAAATAAAGACAAAATATGTGTTTACTCGGAAAGGCCTATACTCCCTTAGTCTAGAAAAGGTCAAAATAAATATTTTCGATTTCAGACAATATTCACCCCATGCATGCAGTATAAAGAAAATCTGTCGGGTCAATACCAATTGAAAGATCTAGTTTTATGGTATTGTTTCGAATAACGCTGCAGGTTTAACAGCGAATCTCAACTGGTACATGATGGTTCGAAAACAGACTCCGGAGTAGGAGCTGGAATATATGGGGTACAAGAGAAGATCACGATCTCTCTAATCCTAGGGAAACATGCTACTGTCTTTCAGGCAGAGGTACTGGCGGTGCAATGCTGTGCAGAAGAGTTGATGAGACAGGAGGTCGATAACCAAAGAATCGTCATCTACTCCGACAGCCAAGCAGCACTTAAGGCGATACGCTCATATAAGATAACATCAAATCTGGTGTGGGAGTGTCGGAAGGCACTAAACAGACTAGGTAGTCATAATAGAGTGACCCTAGCATGGGTACCAGGCCACCAAGGAATAAAAGGCTGACGAATTAGCCAAGCAGTGAGCAACGGAGGTCATGATAGCGCCAGAACCTTCATGTGGAATTGCAAAATGCCTAAGTAAAGAGAGTATCCACAAATGGATAAACAACCAGGCGTTGCGCTGGTGGTATGAAACCCCAGGACAAAGACACGCAAAATTATTCCTTAAAAGCCCTTCGACAAAACTGTCACACGACCTACTCTAAATATAGGGAGGACCACAATAGATCTGCAAAGGTCGCAGTGGGATAGGACAAAGAGCCACTCCAATTCTAATCTAACGCTGCAGGTTGGGCATCCTAGTAACAAAGTTCATCGACCTGCATCAATGAAAATATTCCCCAGCTAAAAACCCCGCACAATACCAGGAAATTGGCCCACAGTGGGGTTTGCCTGAAATTTACATTTGTTATTGAGTATCTGATCAAATAATGTTCCCATGGGTCCAATCCTCTAAGACCAATGATTTGGCTCTCAGGGCCGTATTTAGTATAGGTGCCCAAAGAGCAAAATTACAATTGAGTAAAAATCAACATAAGAAATGTACTTGAACTTGAATGTACAGTCTGTTTTGTGATATCTGCAAAAAAAACTTTGAAATAGTGGTCATGCGAATGAATTAAAATATGAACGTTTTGCTCAAAACGGTTCAGTTTGATGTGATTTGAGTAGGAAGTATGAAAGCATTTTTTACTAGAGACATGCTGTTTATTATGATTGCATATGATTGGCCATCTATTCTGGAGTGAAGGGTAGCTGGTATTGATTCTAAATACAACCAAAAAATACACACAAAAATATTATTTGACACATTGACAGTTGTTGATTATGTTATTAAAAAACTTGAGCTTATTAAAATTATTTGAGTCTAGGTTTATTATTCAATTCATGTTTTAATTTTTCTGAAATACTTATATTTAAGAAGAGGAAATGGATGCCATGCGACTATTTCCTGGTTATGTCTGTATGACGGTATATGATGAACGGAGAATCGACCGAGAAGAAATGGAAGTGGCTATATAGAATCAGAGGTAAGCCCTGCTGAGATTAGATTGTGTGTAAATTACAGAGTAGCATATTTGGGATTTGCCCGTCATAATCAAAATGTGAATTATCCATGGACTTGTTTTACAGCATACTAAACATGCCGCAAATCGTCCAGTGCAAGTTGTGATACTCCGGCAGCTGGAAGTGTTCGAGTATTATTTTGATAATGAGTGCTTAACTTTTTTGTTCACTTCCACCACCCTGGAAATAGGTTTCAACTTTGTTATTTATGAATTAGATATATTTTTAATAATATAGTAAAGTTACATACAGGGTGTTTTTAAATTACACTTACAACGTTTGCATGTAGATTCCTCTCGTAAAATTAGAGAAAATGATATAAAGATTGAGAGGTCCAGCACATTTACTTTTCGAAAAACAGGGTGTTGAAGTTTTGAAAAATAAATGTTTTAACTCGATAACTTTAAAATGGATGGATGGTAAGTGTCATTTGAAAACATCCTGTATCTACTATAGAGTTGGATAATTCAAAAAGTAAATGATCGATTTCAAAAATCAAAACGTTGTAGTTCTTAGTTTTTCTAATACCATCTTTCTTAAAAAGCTACAAGATAAGTCCTATATAGGTAGGGGTTTGTCATAGCATAGTTCTTAAACGAAAAGGTATTTTGGGATATTTTTTGCATCAGAGGGTTGCAGGACCATTTAGTTTTATATATTAAAAATATAGAACTAAAAATATCTTTTATCCAATAAAATATAAACGGTTTATGAAAAGTCTGCAATAAGTTCACTTTGCCCCACATGTGGGGTAAAATGAAATTTTAAGTGGGGCAAAATGAAACAAAAAAAAATTTAAAACATTTATTCATTTTAATACGAAAAATATTTAAAAAACATGAAATCATTAACTAATTAATTATAAAAACTGAATTCCATATCGTTACTTCTGTGGGCGTAGTTTTCCTTTACTGTCAGCTTTTGTTATGACAGAAACATCATTGACATCTGGAAATATGAATACGTTCCAGTTTCCTCGATACTGCCTCATAAATTTCACTTCATAACTTGTTTTTTTGACGTCTATTATTTGCGCAACAAAATCTTTTTTCTCTTTATCATTGGTTTTCTCAACTAGAACATAATCCTCTACATATAGATTTGTAGTTAGTTCCAATTTTCTCGATTTCCACGTCTTCATTATCAGAAAATTTTTCTGTGTCAGTAGAATCATCGCACATCTCAGTTTCCTGAATATTAGGTTCTTCGGAATCGGAAGAATCATGATCGAACAACAATTTTATAGCAGCTTTTTGTTCTTTTTTCACAAGTTTAGCTTTTTGTTGTTCTTTTTCTGCTTTTAACTCAGTGAGATATGGAGAAGATGTTGTAACAGTTGTAGATCCTTTTTTTCTAATTTTTCTTTTAGCAGTTTTAGGAACCATCTTTGGTATAGGCATAGTATCCTTAGGAGAAACAGCATGTTTCATTTCATCAACAATTAAGACGTTCTGTTGATTCGCGGAACTGGGACCTGCCTCAGAAATTGATATTATTTCTCTTGGTGGAGTAGACTAATTTTTTTGCAAAACATTGGGCTTCATTTGCTTCGGAAACATTTTGTTTCTTAAATGAATCAGGTCCATAAAATTTTTTTGTTGCAATCGGAGGTTGCTGAACATTTTCTTTTCTTTTTGTATTTTTAGCTTCTATAGCAAAATCGTTTTCACCTTCTTATGAATCAGAGCCATCGTTATCTGAAGATTCGTGAATATTTTCTACAGCTATGTTGGCATTATGGCATTAATTTCCGTAACAGGACAGTCAGTAACCTCAACAAATTATTCAAATAAGTAGGAAGACACATTTAAAATGTCATACCAAAAAGTTCACTTTGCCCCAACTCATAATATTTCTGACAAGTGAGGTTGATGTAAAATTGTCAAGACATTTCGTTTCAATTTTCCAAAAAAACTACTTGTTATTAGTTGCTAAACACTAGGTATTAGCAATATTAGAAATACTTAACAAATAACCGACTTATACATTACTCTACTTACTTGCTATATTAGAATTTCACGTCAAAAAAAATCAAAAACCGTTGTAAAACTTTATCTGATTCATACTGAGGATTCTGGCACATAGCACACTGCTGCCAACTTAAATACGCAACGATGATATGGTAAACGGTTTAAATCTCGCGAAAGATTAAAAATTTAAAAAGAAAGTTCACTTTGCCCCGACTTCCCCTACACATAAAAAACATTTATCTATCAAAAACTGAAATAGGACATGAAATGAGAGAGTTGCAACAAAATCAATTGTATTCGGTTTTTTGAGGATCACTTGACGAATACAGTTATACTAAATACGGTACTATAGGACGAAACTTATTCCACAGAAAAGACAAATGCCAAGATTTTGCAAAATCATTTAATCAAATTCCAATAGGAAATAAATAAATTATGTGCATGAGTAAAAAGTGTCATTGTTTATTGGGCACCTATTATAAATACGACCCTGGGAGCTAAATCATTGGTCTTAGAAGATTAGACCCTTGAGAACATTTGATCATAAACTTAATATCAATAACATATTATGTAAATTTCAGGCGAATTCCACTGTGGGCCAATTTCCTTTACTATTTTGCAGGATTTCAAATCAATAAATTCACTTCAATACGACCAATTCTATTAACAAAATATGTAGATAACATTTATTTATAATAATGATCACACGACTTTTCAAGGCACCTTATAATGAATATGTATGTACAGGGTTTTCAAATGACACTTACAACGTTTGCATGTAGATGCCTCTCGTAAAATGGGACAAAATGATATAAGGATTTAGGGGTCTAGCCTATTTACTTTTCGAAATACGGGGTGTTAAAGTTATTAAAATTTGGCAGGTTATTTTTAAATGTAAAAGGGCATATTTTGATGGAAAAATATTTTTCAATTCTTGATCCAGTGGTGTCACCTTTCTCCTCCCATTTTTCACGCCACAGGCATTTGATGTTATTTTTATTTGATTTTGTATTTTTTCCAACTAAATATGCCCTTTTACATTTAAAAACAACCTGACAAATGTCAAATCAATTTATCTATTCATTTTGAAGTGATCAAATTAAAACTTTTGGATTTTTATAACTTGAACTTCGAAAAGTAAATAGGCTAGTCCCCTCAAGCCTCATATCATTTTGTCCAATTTTACGAGAGGAATCTACATGCAAACGTTGTAAGTGTCATTTGAATACACCCTGTATATATGTAAGAAAATATTTGTCAAAAGTGAAATAAATATTTACATCTAGTATAATAAAATTCATTGAAATACAACAATTACAATTGATCACATAACTTATTCTTCATTTTTAAAAATAATTAAACATTATAGAGTAAGATCCCAGAGCGATAAGACATAACTTATTTTCAAATGGATGAAATATGTCAGGTTCTCAGTAGCACCTCGTGTGCTTTGAACACCTGTGTGTTTGTGGAGCTATCCTAAGGGAACCTTGGCAGATATCAGGTGAGAAAAATGACTGAAAATGGGAGTTACTTTACTTAAATTTAAATGTCTGATTTTCATATATGTTTTGTAGAATAATATTCTAGTGTAGTATCATAAGTGTCAGACACTTTCCATGGGCCAAAACTTTTGTCAGACGCCTTAAAGCTGCAAAAGAATGGGTACACTCTGCTTTCATTATTTGCGAAATGGATTTGTACCGATTAGACAATAGAGATGTTGACTAATACCGCTGCAAATATTTATAGATAATTTTTTAATCCAGTAAAAACAATGTTTTTAAATTGAATTTCAAATTTCGTTCCAAAATAACAATATACAGGGTGTAACAAAAAGGCAGGTCATAAATCATACCACATTTTCTGGGGCTAAAAATAACTCGATCCAACCCAAGTTACCCTAGTACAAATGTGCATGCGAAAAAAGTTACAACCCTTCGAAGTTACCAAATGAAAATTGATGTTTTCAAATATTTCGTTGTTCGACATATTATAATGAATAATCAAAAATTTGGGACCCTCGAAAAACTTAAAAATTCATTGACTTTAATTTTTGTTACTCGAAATTTTTGAAGCATAATGAAAAATAGGCCGTATCTCGATAAAAACTGATAATTGTAAAAAGTACTAAGGGACAAAAAAGTTTCAAAAATAATGTGTTTGAATAATGGTGCCACAATAAGCGTGAAATTGTAACGTACACAAAAATTTTGAGGGGGTTTAGGGGATCTTAACTCCCATAATTTTTTAACGGGGTGCAATAATTCCTTAATTTTTTTTTTAAGATGCTCTAATCATAAGAAAGCCACTCGTCAACTTTCATTATAATATGTTGAACAGGTGTCGAAATATTTGAAAAAATCAATTTTCATTTTGTAACTTTGTTCGCATGCACATTTGTACAAGGGTAACTTGGGTTGGATCGAGTTATTTTCAGCCCCAGATTATGTGGTATGATTTATGACCTGTCTTTTTGTTACACCCTGTATATGTGCCGCTGTAACATCACGTTTCCAAACTCTGATAAACTGATGAAGGGACGTATTCGTGATAATTATTGTTATAAAACATAATTATTGTATAACCCAATACGAAGCCACTCACTATATTATCGTTGTTGTTCAATCTGACTAAATTGGAATGATTTTATTTGTTTGGAGGCGCCACCGACAAAAGTTTATGATTTGACTTCAAACAGGCGAGATACAATAGAATTACACGTCAATATACGAAGATTCATAGACATTAGTTAAACATTTGTAAGTATAAATAAAATTATTGTACTGAATTTATTTCCATTTCCTATCAAAAACATTTTGAATAACTCCTAAATTTAATCAATTTCTCTGCTGATCTTTAACATTTATTTTCTCATTGAACCGTGAGTGGTTTAATAGTTATTCTGCAAAAAACGTATTCCATGTTTGTTTACTTGTGGTGATTATCTGCAGACTTGAAAATTTGCACAATCTGAAAAAGGATTATATATATTTTTAAGAAGCTAATTTTGAATCAAACTGCTATTATTTACATACCTAGCTTTTGTAGCCATATATCTCAGCAATAACAGTTGGCTATTCTATTATATTTTTAAAAATGAAGACCTAATTCACATGATCGTAATGTTCGAGTTTTAAAATTAACAAAAGAGATTTCTTTTTGTCAGAACACATGATTCCCCAATTAATATGTATATTATATGTATCTACAGAGTTAGCAAATAATTATGTTCTGCATTGCCATTCTTTGAGTAAAAGAGAGAAGGTTATATAGAATGCCGAAGTGATGGATCGATGGATGTTTCATGGAGGGGAAGTATTTTGTTCTTTCTTGGACATATAGAATTTTATGTATAAGTGCTCAATGTTGCTCTTATATGGTATTCTACTATAAAACTCAGACGGATCACAGCGACGCGTAACGACAGCTGAATACGTGCTGGAAAACAAAGAGGTACTGCTCGCAGCCTTTCTTGATATAGAAGGAGCTTTTGACAACACCTCCTATGAATCAATAGCTAAGGCGACGAGGACTTCTGGGATCGATGCCACGAGCTGCAGGTGGATAGACTGCATGCCCAGAAGTAGGCTCATAGAAACAACTCTGATGGGGGAGACAATGGCCGTACGTGCAACTAGGGGTTGTACGCAGGGAGGAGTACTATCCCCGCTGCTGTGGAACCTGGTCATGGACGGGCCCATCAGAACCCTACACAGAGAAGGATTCAACACCATAGGATATGCTATGCAGACGACCTGGTAATTCTGTCCCAAGGTAAATACAACAGTACAACCAGAGACAGACTCCAGATGGCTTTAAATGTAGTAAAAGAAGGGCTACGCATTAGTCCTTCAAAAACACAGATAATTGCGTTCACCAAAAGAAGGAAAAGGGAAGGACTTGGCCCTTTGACGCTTCAAGGTGAACCAATACGATTGTCGGATGAAGTAAAATATCTTGGGGTTATCCTAGACCCAGGCTTAACTTGGAACCGACACCTTCAGCACGTGATCAAGAAAGCTGAGGTGACCTTCATGGTTGCCAGACGCACTTACGGCACTAAATGGGGATTTAGACCCAGCATGGTACACTGGCTGTACAAAATGGTTGTCATTCCCAGGATCACAAATGCATCTCTGGTATGGTGGCCAAAGATTAGACAATCCTCTGCTATGCTAAAACTAAGCAAGGTCCAAAGACTTGCATGCATTGGCATTACAGGGGCAATGTGGACTACTCCTACATCGGCGCTGGAGACAATGCTAGACCTTCCTTCGCTACAATGTGTCATAATGTGCAAAGCAAGGGCAGCACTAACCCGACTGGAAAAAGCATCAGACCATGACGTGGCACTTGGGAGAGGACACACAGAGATAAGGCATGTGGATGATGTAATTTTCAAAATGCCAATAGACCACCAGATATATCTTTCGCAAGAACTTCGAGACTGACATCAAAGATCGAAAGGAGCTTGAGGAAGAGAACGCACCACCACTTAGTAGAGCGAATGAACTGATCTGGTATACAGACGGATCAAAAAATGAGCTCGGCACCGGAGCGGGCATATACAGCAAGACGAGCAAATATAAAGGAATCGTCTCGCTAGGAAAATACGCCCCTGTATTTCAAACAGAGGTATATGCAATACTTGCATGTGCAAGGGCAAATACTATGGGAGCCTACAACAACAGGCAGATCAAGATCTACAGTGACAGTAAAGCTGCCCTTAAAGCACTTCAGAGCTATAGGGTGACATCTCGGCTAGTATGGGAATGCGGCGAGACTGGCGACTCGGAACAGTGTAACACTGGAGTGGGTCCCAGGTCACGAAGGAATAGCAGTCAATGAAAAAGCTGACGAACTCGCAAGAGTAGGATCGTCAACTCTGATGAACGGACCCGAACCTGCTGTGGGCATACCCCGATGCTTAACGAGGTCATGGTTAAAAGGGTGGGTGAAAGAACAACACAATAAACACTGAAAGAATACGCCCGGGAAATACATGGGAAGAAATTCATAAAAGAACCATCAGAAAAAGTAGCGAAAGAACTGCTCTCAATGAGCAGGAACAAACTACGCACCATAACGGGGCTACTTACGAAACACTTTCCCACAAAGGAGCACCTAAACAAAATAGGGCTGTATAACGGAGACCTTACATGGAGAATATGCAAAAAGGATACCGAAACAGCCCTGCATATACTATGCAACTGTGAGTCACTGGACCACAGAAGGCAGAAACTGTATGGCAGAACCCAAATGACTCCAGAAGACTTCTACAACCAACCAGCAAAGAATCTGTATGAGCTAATACAGTGGTAACACCGGTAAGGGCTAAGTGTTTTTGAAGTAGCTTAGCTGCCCGATGAAATGTTTTATTGTTATGTGTGAGACTCCTCCAATTTTTTCACACATAAATTAATATTAATATTTCTTCCTGAAATACAGTTGCATTTTATCTTAGGTGTTCTAGATTTGCGATCGTATACACCTGCACCAGATCCTAATGGTATTTTTGAATCCTCTGTCAGCTATCTACTCGTACTAGTTCGCTCTTACTGAAGATCCAGTTATCATGGAAAAAGACTGATCGTAGTTTATAGTTGGTTTGGGAGGTCATTTCCAGAATATTGTGAATGAATCAGTAATTTTACGGTATTCCTCAGAAGAAAAATAGAAGAAATGCTCCAGTGAATGTTCACCACGAAAACATACAATAACACTGCAAATATATCCGAAAAACAATAGGGTGCGTTCTGTATCTGTAGAGTAGGGAGGATGAGTGTAGGCTCACAGCACTTAGGCCACATGTGACCCATTGTACATCCTCCCGAGGAGTTGTCCTCTTAGGTCATCGTCCATCCTGTCCTTCTCAGGAAGGTGGACAGGTCACCTCATCGAACACACACTCAAACGTAGGTTTTTCCTGGTCATCGCCAAATATTTCTGCTTCCCTGGCTAAAGAATCGGCAATGCGATTTCCTTTACTCCTGTCGTACCCTTTAACCCACCTCAAGATAATATTGTTATCTGCCGAGGCGTCAGCTAAATCTTGGTGGCACTCTAGTACTAGCCTCGATATAACACATAGTCTGTTCAAGGCTAATAGGGCTTGTCTACTATCTGTGCAGATTATTATGGTTTTGCCAGAAATTCCTCTTCTGGTTAGTTCTTTTGTGGCAATTGAGATACCTGTTAGTTCTGTTTGAGCCACGCTGGTATTGTTTCCCATTCCCCACTTAATATTTAGGCTTAGTGCTCTCGAGTAAACTCCAAACCCTGAACCTTCTTCCATGTTTGAATAACGCACCCTATTTTTTTTTTCAAAAATAGGGTGCGTTATTTATTGAACAATTTCTTTTCACATACAGATTTTTGTTAGTGTTTTCATTTATGCATTGTAAGCGTAAAATCTAATATGTTGATCCGTCTATAGGGATGACTGGGCAAGAGAAAAGGAGATAATTGCTAATACTTTGCCCTGATGAAATAAAAGAGGCAAAGCCATGTTATATGGCCAAAGTAACATCTAAGTGAGTTATTTTAAAAAACGAACGAAACGATCAAATACATTATAATAAAGATTCCATAAAATTTGAAAACGTTAGAACAAAAATTTAATATAAGTACTCAGTGTTCCCAACTTCGATATTATCAAACTAAAAATAAGGCCCTTCTTCTTGTAAATATTTCACTAACGACACCGGCAACGGTAATTTGTCCATATCGTTAATAATTACGTTTTGTCGTATGATAAATCGGGACAGGTACTTCAACGTAGGTACTTTTTCGTACCTAGAAACGGGTAAAGTAAGTCTAACGGGAAAATTCGGGTGGATTTCATCTTTCGTTTTCGTATAACAATAAACGCTGTCTTTCGATTTCGATACAGCGTCTTCTACTAATTCGACGATACTATTGTAGCCTAATTGGTCGAATAAACTATAACCAGCTATGCTATATTCTATTCTTGAGTGGAGGATTTTTCCTACGTTCCGGAAACTCATTGTGAATAAATACCTAAATAAAAAAATACAAGTTAATATTTAAAAACAATCAAAAAAAAAATCTGGGCGTTTGTCAATAACAAAATAAAAGGTCAAAGTGGAAAAAAGAGCACTACGGTTAATAAAAATTTTTGTGAAGAAAGTAATGTAATATTATATGAAAATGTTGATATTGTCAATTATTTAAATACTTATTTTTGTAATGTTGGAAAAAAGCTAGCTACATCTTGGAATCAAAATCAGAGAGGTGATGCTGTAGTTAATACTGGAATTGTAAACTCTATTTTTTTATTGCCAGTTACTTTCATAGAATTAAAAGAAAAAATCAATACGCTAAAAAATAAAAACGGTGGTATTGATGGCATTCATTCATCCATTATTAAAACATTAAGTAACAACAACTCATTTATGCACTGTCTTTTATATATAATGAATACTTGTTTTAACAATGCCTTTTGTCCAAATCATTTTAAATTAGCTGAAATAGTTCCTATTCATAAAGGTGGTGATATTAGTCTTGCAAGTAATTACAGACCCATCTCTCTGATATCTAATTTTGCAAAAATCTTCGAAAAGCTGCTGCATGCTAGAATTATTAACTTTCTCAACAAATACAAGTTATTACATCCAAATCAGTTTGGCTTCAGAAAAGGAATTGGTACTAATTATGCTCTAGCCTATTTTACAAATATTTTATATAATAAATTAGACAATAGTATTCCAACTGCAGCAGTTTTCTTGGATCTGGCAAAAGCTTTTGACACTGTAAACCACGAAATACTCCTACAAAAATTATACCTTTCTGGCATAAGAGGACAGATCTATAATATTTTGAAAAATTACTTGTCTGGTCGCATGCAGCGTACTAAAAATAATGGAATAACAAGCGTTTTCAGCCCTATTGATATTGGTGTACCTCAAGGTACTATACTCGGACCGCTACTCTTTTTAATCTACATTAATGACATTTTTCTGCTTACTGATGACAATAACGAACATATTATTTCTTATGCAGATGATACGGTCCTGCTATGTTACGACAAAACGTGGAATCTAGTTCAATGGAAATTGCAAAAATTAATATGCTCAGTTAAATTTTGGCTTTATTCTAATATTCTCTCCCTCAACGTTAAAAAAACTCACTGTATAACTTTCGGTAACTATCTTGACAGCGTTCCCCTTCACTTTACAATAAAAATTGGAACTGAGAGTATTTCTGTGGTTGACAATGTTAAGTACTTAGGTGTAATAATTGACCAGCATCTGAGATGGGAGAAGGAAATAATTACTAGAACCAAAAAGCTTAAGTATACTGTATTTGTTCTTTCAAAACTAAAGCCTATTTTATCTAACAAATTATTAATCAATATTAGGTATGGAATATACTACAGTGCAGCTACGTATGGCATAATAGCATGGGGATCAGCTGCTAAAAGTCATTTGAAAAATTTATTGTCTATACACAATAAAGTAATCAAAATCCTAAAAGAGGATAATGCCACCAACTTACCATTACAGTTAAGAAACAAATATATTCTTGAATGCCTATTTTATCATTATCCTACTCTATGTGAAGGTTACACTAATAATGCTGAGAGGACTAGGTATAGAAATCTAGTTCTACCAAAAGTTAAAAAAGAAATTGGTAGAAGGTCTCACATTTATTGTGCTCATTATTATTTTATTAAATTACCAAATAACAAGAAAATAATTCCAATTGTAAATAACAAAATTGTTAAAAAAGCCTTAAAAGAAGCTACAAAAAATTTTGAGTTTATATTATAGAAACGGAAATGAGTCAGAATCAAAGATTATATTGTAAGCATTGAGACTATTTTCTATTGTAATTTGCAAAAACTATTTTTGATTTAGTTTTTTTTAGTATGTAAGTTTTAATGACCTAATTTAGTTCTAAGGTAGTTTAAAGCCAGACTGCGGACAGACTTATGTCTCTGCAGCAGTATGCAAATTTTATAATTGTTAATTTGCATATTTGTATTCTATTTTCTGGATTAAAATAAATAAATAAGATATAACCGGAGAAATGAATATTTTGTGATATCAATAATTTGAAAATTTTAAAAATATATTACTTTATCCGGTAATAAGGAACATAATATATTGTTTTTTAAACAGTACTTTCCCTATTAGTAGTTCTATTTGACTTGCTTGTACTGTTAAAAAGTATCAAAAAAGTAATCAGTGTCTTTACATACCTATCAGATGTAGAATCACGAACCAGAAAAGCCCCATCTGGTGACTCTTTAAGTCTTTCCTCAGCCTGAGATCGAGATATTGGTCCCCAATACCAGTAGACATTTGAGAGATTTGCTATTTCATTTTTTGGCACTATGCCATTTTGTACTTCCGATACTAGTTGTGGGAAATTTCGTCTTCGAGGTGGTCTAGCAGGGGCGGTAGTGCTTTGGTTTCCTTCTACCAATGACTAATTGATAGAGTATATATAAAAAAAAAACATTTAGCTAATTGTATTTGTCAAAATAAGTATATAATATACAGTGCTATTCAAAAGTCCCCTCCCCCCCTCGTATCTTTTGAACGGCTACACTTACATTAATCAAATTTGGAGGGTGAAAATAAAGTGTTGTAAACTTCTCTACGAATGGTAACAGGTGACGTAATAGTGATAGATGACGTCACAGTGTCACTCTGGCCAATAATTTTAAATAGGACCTTATGGCAAGTGATATCTCGTTTGAAAGGCATTGACATTGGCTACATAGCCATATTAATTTTTTTTGGGTTTAAACTAATGTTGACGGATAAATTAATTAAGCCATAAGGTCCTATTTAAAATTATTGGCCAGAGTGGCACTGTGACGTCACCTGTTACCATTCGTAAAGAAGCTTACAACACTTTATTTTCACCCTCCAAATTTTATTAATGTAAGTGTAGCCGTTCAAAAGATACGAGGGGGGGAGGGAACTTTTGAATAGCACTGTATATTCATTACATTACCTGGATTGGTATTACTATTGAGTCTTCATATGAAGGAACTGTACTGGTTCTCCTTACTGGTTCTAACATGTATATATTTTCAGTATGGTGCACTGTAGTTGATAATGTTACCTAAAACAATTATATATTTATAACCTCAAATAAAAGGTGTTGGGGAGAGGCGAGTTTGTGATTCAGTTATTCTAGAATGATGATGAGTGCTGGTTCCTCGTTCCTCCATGCACTTCCCATTGCATTCCAGCCTATATGCAGCCATTCTCTCTGACGTCTTGAGATGCAGAGCAAGAGGCAGTTTAGCTTATCTTTGATATGTTTTTGGCAACCAGGCTGTCACAGTAAGTAATTATGGGTCTCACCACGGTTGTATACAGCCAGTGTACATTTCGTTCCAAGCAGTTGGAAAATATTCAATTGCCATTGCATTGCCATTGTTTAATTTCCCAAAAATAACGAGAAGAATATAGCTCCGGATCAAGGGAGGCGCGCGGGGAATATGCTACGGGCAAATTTTGCGGACGAATGTACAACAAATCATTTAATTAACTTTAATTTGGTGATATAGAAAAGGCTAACGGTTTCTATCTCTTGCAAAAGATCTATGCAAATTATTTGCAGGATGCTAATATTTGTATTGCAAATATATTGAACGAGATCACACACAACAGTTGAAACGAATATATCCTAATAAGACAGTTTGGGAAGTTGTAAATAGTCACTGAAGGATAGTGAAAATTCTGGCAATAACTTTCAACTTTTTTATTTATTTATTTATTTTTTTTTTATTTCCTAATTATTATTAATTTTTGTTTTTTTTCAATAACACAAATATTACTTTTATTACTATTAAGTATATTATAATAAACAATGTAAATAATACTGGCTGAAGGACCTCGGTCGATGGCCATTTGGTTGTACCAATAAAAGACGTTTATTATTATTATTATTGTATTGCCCTGTGATTTTCTTTATGATTACCGCTACATCCGCAAGCTGTAAGCGAGGTTTTAGCAAGCTAAGACTTATTAAAAATTATTTGCGATCCTCTATGAGCCAGAAACGTTGCCCGAGTCTTGCAATCTTAGCGATAGAAAATCAAATTGGTGAATATTTTTACTGGCATAATTTTGAAAGAACATTTTCAAGTTCTCTCAGTGCACATAAAAATTGGTAGATTTCTAAATCCTTTCTAATGTAGTAAAATCAATCAGATATATTATAGATTATACTAAAGAAATATTTTTGGTAATAATTATTACATTCTGATACTCAACAGGAATGGGATTTAATGAGGTGCACAATGTTAGCAAATAACTTGCAGATTTAAAGCTAAAATATGCTACTTTTTTATTATTATTGACTATATATATACAGCATTAATAAGTCTATTAAAGCAATTTCCATGTTTACTGTCTTACTGACCTCTTATAAATTATTTTTGTGAAGTTATCTAAATTTTATAAAACAGAGATTCTTATTCAAATACTTACTCTATTGTGAGAATTCGATGAATTGGAGTTGGTGGGAGCAAGGAAACTATTTCTATTACTACTGCTACTTGCTCCTCTATTTTTAAATACATTTTTAACCCTCATGTGCATCTTAATAATACTTCTTCGTACACTGTTGCTATTAGGATGTTGTGCCATATTATCTGCACTATAAGAGGAAGCACCTCTTCTATATGTTACTTGTCCTTCAGTATTACTATGTTGAATATTATCGGCCGATCTTCTTCGTATACTTAGCTGCCTTAGGCGTGACAACCAATTGTTGGTTTTATTGTTAGAGTTTGACATTATTTAGATAGATAACAATAATTACCAAGTGGAATAAGGAATTAACTTTCAGTCATCGTACAAAAATTAATCACTATTAAAAGGGACACACAAACAACTGAAATTGAATAATTGTCTTTTATAAACTCTAATATAAAATACGGAAGTAATTTTCTTTGCTTGACTTTTTTCTCAGTCTCAACCAACAACTTTGACATTGACGTTTTAGGTTTCTGCCTACTTACGTCAAAAATCTTCTTTTTTCTCATGTCCAAGTCAAAAATCTTCTTCCTCTAAGTTAACGACATTCTTCTTTTACACTAAAACCTGTGTTATATTTTAGTCTAGAATATCCAGCCACAGGCTGTTATGTCATTTGGTAAATTCAATCTATTAAATAGCATTGCGCAGACTCCTGACGTCCTCGACTGTCAATGATTTCTTTCCTGAGATTCTGGAGCTTTTATTCACATCTCAAATAAGCTCAAAATTTTTGTAATAAAGGGCAAAACACAAATATCTAATAGACAATTTTTCTTGGTTGAAAATTAATAGTTAATAACTAATTTTTAACCAATGAGCGGTCAACAAAACAAAATTATTAACCGGTTAAAATAAAAAAGTGAGACACACTGGATGTATAATTGTTGTCGAATTTGTGAAATAGAAGAAAACTTTATGGTTAAATGTCGTAGTGACACCAAGTGACAGCTGATTTGGAATTGTGGCAGGCAAGTATGATGATTTATCTATGGTTGGAGGTACCATGTCAAATTTATATATTTTCAAACAAAAATGTATAAGAAACATATATTTTCGGTGGCTGTTTTGTTGATTTTTATATTTAGTGAAAAGGGGGAATGTACACATTTAAAAGGTACATTCAAATCAAGTGATTTTTTCAAATTTCTAATAAAATTTGGTTTCCAAAAGACTGATCAACATCAAGCGGAAGCAAGTCCTGGATATATCTTTGGAAATATTACGTCCAAACAACAATTTTCGGTTCCTATAACATTTGCTGTGCTAGACAGGTCTTATTTTTTGGATTACTACAAGAATAGAGTAATATTAGATAAAGATGAGGCTTGTAAGAGAATGTTTAGTACACTTAAAACTAGAGCATATGATAGTAAGTGCAGTAGTCATGGAATGGATTATTTAAGAAGAATTCCATGTCCCAAAAACCAGTTATGTGAAGATGAAGATAACCCATGGAATGTTGTCAAAAATCATCAGTTTACATATGTTGTTCAGGATTTCAAGCAAGCATCGTAAGTATATAAAAAATATTTAGTTTAACTTCACAATTAAGTACAAAACTGCTTATATCTTCACTAAATATTTGTTTGATACATAATTTTGTCATTTTTTTCTTGATAGTATGTGACCTTTTTAATATTAGCTTAGCATAAGAACTCTGTAATAGAACAGAAAGGAAGTTACTTTCTATGCTAAGAAATTTCATGTAAAGCTACTCTGTATGTCTATTTGGAGACTTTCAAGTAGTTCAATGTGAATATTTGGCAGATAGAAATAGAAACAGCTGCTAGGGTCTTTGAATCTCTTTTATATACATTCTAAAGTACTGTTTTGCTATTTATGTTCATTATTGAGTATGAATAGGTTCTGAATATTGTTTATTTGAACATGAATAGGTATTTTCTTTGAGATAAATTGCTTGACTTATATATATATATATATTTTTTATATTATTCTGCAAAACATTGATAGGCAAATAGTGTTGAAATCTAAAACAAATAAAAAATTAAACGATTCTGGTAGTAATTAAATCGACGATCTTTGCTATGGATGGCCAGTGTTTACCCATTGCACCCAAGGACTGCAACAAATGCATAGTTCAATAGTACTAAGTCATGATGATAGTATAGAATGGCAGGATAAAAAGACATTAAAACAAAACTCAGAAATTAAAAAAAATGATATCACTGCAACTAAATGTTGCAAAGCATCAGAAGATATAACAATTCTGAAAATGTTTTCAAGTTAGATAGTACTTGTTCCTTTCTACCCAAACTCGATCAAAGTATACAGGAAAAAGTCATAAGTAGTCAATTCAAAATATAAAAAAAAATTGTATCAGCATCTAATAAAGTAATTCTCTCCGTAATCCCATAGGTATCATTCACTGTACACCAAAGAAACTTATCTTATATTCTTTAAAACCCAAACAAATCAAATATATCTCCATCCTCCCACTTTATTTCCTACTCAAGTCTAACTGATACCCCTCATAGCATATTGGGGATGGGGGAGGAAAAATTTCAGCTCACTTCTAGATGAGTGAATGAAAATTATTACTGATATGAGCAGAGTTTACAGAGGTCTCAGACAAAAAAAATGCACCTAATGTTTATCTTATACAAACTGATTATCTATAGTGATGAATCTATTTCTAATGCTATGTACATATCAACTAAAGTGGAAAAATACGAGCATTTATTAAATATTCCTGCTTTTTTAACATGTTTTGTTCATAGAATAGAATGAATAGTACCTAAAACAAATAATCTCCTTCAAAACGATCAGTTATTAGCATATTTACTTATATTATTTGATAACTGTACATAAAAAAAACTATTACAGTGTAAATTTCATAAACAATCATTGTGGTGGTTATTTTTCTCTTGTAATTAAAATAAACCAATTTATTTTTATTCATGCATTTATTATAAGTATTGTAAAAATTATGTCATTGTTATTTCTGCATAACTTTCCATTTAAAAACAATGAAATCATAGTTAACCATGCATTAACAATATCATTTGTGCATTGAGGAAGCATACCTACAGAGATAACATTCATGAATCATAGTCACTCCACAATAGTTACGCAACTATTAGTTTGTAGGGAACTACTAAAATAGTTGGTGGTACACTGTAAAAGTATTAGCAATTGGTATGGTGTTATATTATCTATATTTATTAAATTCAAATGTGTCAATTTGCAGTTGAAATAATTCAAAAAACTTATAAATAACATGTTTCAGGTGAAACTAAAAAATCAGTACAGTTTCAAGAAAATGTAACAAATTTTATACATGATTATTAAAAACTGGCCAACTTTTTTTGTACAAACAAATTACTATGACAGTGGACCTCTCCTGTGGCATAGTATCGACTGTTAAAGGCCATTTTTCATTTATTTATTTATAGGCATCGCCCATCCATTCAGAATAATTGAAATTTTTGCAGCACTATACTAAAACATAATGTGTAAAAAGTACCTACCAAGTCAAAAAAATTAAATTTAGGTAAATCTAAATAATTATAAAACATTAGGATTAATCACACAAAGACAGTATCCAGACTACCCAATCTAAAAGACACAAATGTATCTCTTCTCTATTTTATCTTGGAAGAAACCTTGTAAAATGCTCATAAGTATGTAAAAAATCTAATTCTGGTAAACCATTTGCCACCATTTACTTTCCTCAGGAACTAAGTAGAAATAAGGGGGCTCAATAGATCTTGTAGGTCTCAGTGAATGTCTCCCCAACATATTTACCTCAATATTTACATACATATAATTTATTTGCCAAATGTGTTCTGGAAATATATGAATTATGACCTATGTTCATATGTGGGAAGATTGAACCAATGTATAAATAAACCTTGTTATTAGCGAATCTAGAGCTTCTATCATGATCCATGAAATTAATCTTACTAGAAAGTGAATTTAATATTTTGAACAGATTTTTAAAAAATCATCATGATCTCTTTTGGCTTCCAGAGGAGGAAGTTGGAATGTGTTGTATAATATGACTCAATATATCACTGAAATCATATCCATATTCATCTAAATGAGGGATATGGATAGTTCCTTTTTTGTATGGACTTGTTAGCATTAAGTGATACATCCATTGGACATTGCATGCGTTTAAATTCTCCATACCAGCGAGAACATGATACAAGTTGACATGCGCCCACTATGTTATCATATGCAACACTTAAAAGACGAAGTGTAAAACGTCTGCCTCTGGAGCTGTTGTCAGGCTGGTATATTGTTTTGACGGGGCGTAAATGAAGTTTGGACAGAGTATATATCACTTTTATTACCTAATGATTCCACATTTTATGTATTTTAAGAAAAATAATTTTGTTTTTAGATTTTGGTACCTCTCAATAGTGGCGTGCTATCACAACACATCAAGCTGTGAATGGCATGAATACAAAACTTACAGCAATTATGAAATCGACTACGATATCTGGCTTGTAAATGGCAACCCAAATGGTTCAACATATACCTCATTAACATACCAATTTTCTTTTGACAGACAAAACACTCTAGAGCTCTACTTACTGTTTTGGTTGTGTTACATGGTATTAGTACCACTTCAATGTCATGCAGTCAAGACTCAAAAGCACCCTGTTACTAGACTATTTACAGCAAGTTTGTTGTTGGATTTCATTGCGCTTTGTCTTATTTTGGTGCATACTTTGAGATATGCCTTAGACGGAGAAGGTTATCCTAAATTGGCTTTGACAGGAGATATTTTTGATATTTTATCTAGAGTAAGTTAAAATTTGTATAATTTACCCTTCTATACCTTGTTTTTAAACTGAGAGGAGCGATTTGAATTTAAATTAGCTTTTCTGCTGTATAGTAATTGGTCAGATTGTCGCCCGGTTCACACAGCTCTTTTGATACAACTGACGATGACATTTATAAGCTTTGTGTTTATTCGTTCAAAAATATTCACTAGTTCAATGTTCATTATTACTTTTTTGCGTTTATTTTTTATTGTTTTATTTTCCAAACAACTTAATTGCGCCTTAGTGCCTTCCGACACTCCCACACCAGATTTGATGTTTTTGATTTTTGTGACAAAATGATGGTAATGTTAACAATAGAAGTTGTTTTCTTTTCTGATGAGAGAGATGAGAGTTACGTTAATCGTCAAAATTGCCGATATTGGTCTAGTGAAAATCTTCAATGAATGATAGAATAACAAGCGCAATATCCTGAAAAAATTATTGTTTGGCAGTAATTGTTGGAAATCATATCATAGGTCCCTTTTTTATAGATGGCAACTTGAATGGAGATAAATATTTAAAACTGCTCCAAAATAATGTCGTGCCAACTTTGAAGGTCCGGTTCTATCATCTCTGGTCATAAGTGATGGTTTGTCAACCACTGGTCAGGTGTTGACCTTGAGGTTAGGAAAAAATGTGTTCTATCATCATGTGTCAACTACTTTTAACCAGTGTTACTTAACATGGATAGTTTTCGTGAATGTACTATCCATTATAAAGATATAATACCATTTTATTTGTGTACGTAAAATACTTATTTTTGGCCATTATCATAAAAGTGCACTACATCGTTTGAAAGTTTATTGATTGTACTAACAAATTGTAAAAAGACTTATAGGGTGATTCATTTAAAAATTTTGAGATATTGCTTGATTTGCGTTTTGTTTCACCCTGTATTAAAGAAGCCACAGATAAAAAAAGTAATTAATACTGAGTACAGCCAATGATGTGTGTATGACATTTGAATACAAAAAACTGTTGATTTATTTTAATTTACTGTTTTGCAGAGTGTCTTTTTTGCTAATAATTGTGAAACACCCTTATAATATATTAGAGTGCTATCTTTTTGTAACGCTCTCGGTGAGATCTTTTCGATTCTTGAACAAAATATAGTACGTTCTATTTAAAAAAATGTAGGTTTGTGCTGCTACGTGGGTTTGGAACACCCTATAGAATCGAAAGTATTTTCAAAATGTGCCCTCAGTAACTGTATTAGCCCACACAAAACTATAAAGCTCTATCTATCACCACAACGATGTAATCCTCCGATGTCAGAAGATTGCCCCACCCTGTATATGATAATCAACAAGTGCATAAATTATATATCTCTAACTTTGTGACTAATTTGATTTCAGACTACATTCATGCTCCTACTGCTTCTTTTAGCTAAAGGGTGGGCAGTTACACGTTTAGAATTGTCATGGAAGCCTTTAGTTTTTGCCATATGGTTGTGCTACGGTATAGTACATATTCTTCTCTATGTTTGGAATTTGGTAAGTATTATGTAAGAATTATATATTATTTAAAATTATATTATCATATTTTGAGGTAATCTATTATCATTTATTGATTAATTGAATCACCTTTATATCATTAGATTCAAGGTATGTCTAGTAGTTTTTGTCATCCCCTTGCTCAATTCCCGTCATCTTTTTTCTGTCTTTTGACAGCCCACTTGTTTTCTTTTCAATTTGGCTCTTTAGTTTTAATTATCTCTTTTTGATTTCTGTTTCTATACCTTGTTCTTTGATCACAACCTCCATTATTTTGTCTTTAGTACTTTTCTGATTATGTTTAATTTTATTAAAAAGCTTATAATGATTGCATTTCTTCCTCATCTATGTAATTTTCTCATGTGGCCCCCCACATACTTCAGTAAGAGCTTTGTTGTATGATTTTCATTGATAAATTGAAGGTCTCTTAAATCAGAATTTTATTAAGGATAAGTACACTATTTTTGGACATGCAGATACAATAAGCTTCAAAATTATAAAAAAATAACTAGGTACAAAAAAATCAAAGAGGGTGTTCAAAGTGACGCCCATCTTGTTAGATACAAATTTGAACCCTCTTTTTAAAATATTTATTGTTCACTTTCTTTAACATTTCTGGTGTTACTGTTTGAAACGCTCTCCTTATCCTATCCTTCATGTTCTCAGGAGTGGTTGGCTTTGTATTGTAGACAATACTTTTTATGTAACCCCAAAGAAAATAGTCTAATGGCGTCAAGCATGAGAACCTTGGCGGCCAAAGATAAGGACACCCTCGCCCAATCCATTTTTGTGGAACAATATTGTTCAGGTAACGCCGGACAATTATACTGTAATCAACAGACGCACCATCTAACTGCAGCCACATGTTTTGTCCTGTAGCTAGTGGAACGTCATCTAAAAGTTCGGGTAGTTTGTTACGTGAAAATTTACGAAATTTTCTTCCAGTTAGCGTTAAGTTTTTTTACTAATTTTATTGCAAAGTTAATGATTGAGTACACTTAATGAAATTCTGATTTAAGAGACCTTTAATTTATCAATAATAAATCATACAACAAAGCACTTACTGTCAAAATAACAAATATTTTTAAATTATAGGCCTAAGTGATCTACATAATTCTACGTCTTATTTTTTCTAATTATATTTGCCGTTAAGACGCCAGAGAATAGTTCGTTCATAGTGCCCCACCCTGTACATGTGAAATTGGAGCATATGAAGAGCGTACCTACAGAAAAATGTGTTGAGGCTGCTACTTTCATTATGGATGTTATTGGATCTATAGCAAATTTTCCAATTACTTCTAGTCGTATGTTTTCATCTAGTAGAACTCTTCTCCCCTCATGATTCTTATTGAAGACAGAATCTGTTTACAAAAAATTTATACTGTATCTATCAAATTTTATTTCAATAACTCTAAAAAAATCCAAAGATATTTATATGCTTTCACAAATTTGCCTATCACTTATATTATGAAAAAGTAATGTTCTTTATTATTTCAGACTGAAGTGGATATAATAGAAGATATTGATGAATATCAAACTTGGCCTGGATGGTTAATAATAGTTTTTAGATCATTGATAATGATCTGGTTTTTATATGAACTACGAACTACCATGCTGTATGAGCACAATACTCAAAAATTAAACTTTTTACTTCATTTTGGAGCATCCAGTTTAGTTTGGTTCATATATTTACCTATATTGGCGCTTATAGCTTTGCATGTGTCAGCTTTGTGGAGATTCAAGCTGCTGATAGGTAAGTATTAAATCTAAAAAACTTGTATTTACATAGTGTTCCAAAAAGTTTTATACAAATTAAGAAAAAGTTTATCTTATATTTCACAAAAAATACTGTTTAAAAAGCTCTACTCTCACATTGACTAGAAAGTTGTATTGTGGGTAAGTATTGGAAACTTTCCAATTGAGTCATGCTGTAAAAAAGCAAATTAGTGATAGTTTAAATTGGTTGAGTGAGAACATGCTTTTCACATTGATCATTAAGTTTATTAAACGATTTATTAATAAATATAATTAAAAATGGGAATATTCTCAGTAGGTACATGAAAAATTAGGAGCTGCTGTTCAGTCAAAGTCTGTCAGAGTAAAACAAATAAATATGTAAACTTCAAAACTTTTTGATGGCTTCTGACGCTGGTTGGAACAAACCTGGGCTTCTTATTGATAATAAATTCCATATACGTTGCTCACTTTAGTGTAGTGAAAAAGCAGTAAAAAGGGATGTTTAACAGTAAGTGCCACAAGGGCCGCACTTTGATAAAAATCCCAATTTTCATTAAATATTAGTTTAACAAAACATATACTTATTTATAATAAGTAATATGGATAAATCGTCAACTGTATTGAAAAATCAGTCGAACTCTATATTGAAATGGAGACAGAATATGCACCGTATATGAATCAACCCTCAACTTATACTATTAATATAAAGGATAATTTAATGAAAAGAAATGACGTTACAGGTTTGACCATACAAAATTGTACAAATTTCACCATCAACTATAATTTTAAATAAAATTATTTAATAGTTTAGAGAAAGGATACTTAAGTGTTATTTTTGTTTTACCTACCATAAAATAAATATTAAGTTACTTCACTTGTATTCTTTAAATTTGTGCAGTTGTATGAAAAGTATAGTGTGCAACATGTTGGGAAAATACTTTTCTCACGTTGCACAATATACTATTGGCTAATAATGTAATAGATTATTCTAGATATAACCAAAATAGTGTTTCATATTATACTAGACTTTTTCAAAAAAAATCCATCATTTTTTTTTCTTCAAATATACTAAAAATGTTGTTGGACATAAAATTCAAATCTTAACTCTTATATATTTATATTATTTGACGCTCTACAAAAAAAGGCTTTTCTAATTTTTTGATATGTTTACTCTTTTCAAGCTTGAAGTTAAATTAGTAATAAATTTTGACATATTCTCAATTTTTTCGACGCTACAATCAAGTTTATGAAAACATTTTTGTAAAGCGTTTTATTGGCTATAATTATCTCATGGTTATTTCTATTGAATTGAAAATTTAATCAGAGAGAGATTTTTATTACAATTAAGAAATTTCTTCCTGTATTGACTTATATTATTCAATGCAGATTGATGCGAATATACCCATAAAAGATATGAAAATTTTTTATAAAGATAGGTAAGTTTTAGCCAATAAAACACTATATAAAAATGTTCTATAACATTTTTTCACAAACGTGATTGTAGCGTCGAAAAATTGAAAAAATGTCAAAATATATTACTAATTCAACTTTCTCCTTGCATAACTCGAAAGGAGTAACAATATCAAAAAATGATAGTAGCCCTTTTTTGTAAAGCGTCAAATTTCCTACAAGAATGTAGATAGGTAGAAAATTTATTAGTCTTTACCATCATACACATATGACAAGTCAGACACAGTATAAGACTATAGTTAAAACAATGAAAATTAAAATTTATACAGACAACAGCATATAACAAACATTTGGTATAAACAAAAATATAAATGAAATAAAATAAAATAAAAAGTTACATTTTCAAAGTTTGAAATACAAAAAGATCCAAAATTAGGTGAGGAATTAAGAGAGGAATTAAGTTTTTAAGACTAGTTTTGAATTACTTGAGATGGTTTATTTGTTTGATATCATCTGGTAACCGATTGAAAAATTCACCCCCGGCATATGTTGGCGACTTTTTTAATTGAGAACGACTAAATTTGTTCAAGTGAATATCACTCTTAGATCTCGTATCGTGATTATGTATGTCACTATTTTTCTGAAGGTTTTTGATAAAGGTATAAATTAGAAGTTTGTAGAGATATATGCCTGTAAATGTCAGGATGTTATTGCTCCTACAGGACTCCTTGTAGTCTAAGCTAAAGATCAAACGAATAAATCTTTTATGGAGAATAAATACTCTCCCAAGTTTGCTTGCTCTACCACACACAATTACATTGCAGCTGATTGCAGAATATATTAGTGCATAATACAGATTCAGTAAATAATCTTGTTATAAATTAGATTTTAAACTATTAAAAGCAAAATATAATTTGTTTAATTTTTTACATAAACAGTCAATGTGATTTTTAAAATTTAATTTGCAATCTAATTCCATTCCTAGAAATTTTGTAATTTCAGAAGTGTTGATCGTGCAATTATTAAAATCAAAAACAAGGGCATTGCCTTCCTTGAGTGGGGATGTGAATTGAATAAAAACGGGTTTTCTCTCATTTATAATAAGGTGATTTCTTTGACACCAAGAGGTGAAAACTCTTTCATGATTTTTCTTATTTTTTTTTAAGATATATCTTGGTCATTTCACCTTGCTCCCTACTTGAGCTAAAAAATTCCAAAGAATAAGACAATTTTGTTTCCATGTTATTTAAATGGAAAATAGAAATTATCCATTCGGCATCTCTCAATATAAATAGTTCAAACTTTTACAGTATTTTCTTTACGGCATGCCCAACTATATTTTCACTATATTTAGAAGAAGAAAAAATAATATATAGTGCTAGTGTTATACAGGGTGGAGCAAAAATGCACCAAAATTTACATTTATAAAATGTTTATTGTAAATTTAGCAATAAAAATCGTTTCAGGTATAACCTATTCAGCAGACTGCTTTGCTTATTGCGTAATGGCACATCTGTTATGGCCGACTCGCTCAGAACAATATTTCCTATTGAAGGGGCCTTCCTCAGCCGATTTGGAAGAACTGGATGAGTTCAATGAAGCCCCTCATATCGTCAATAATTCCTACACGTCGATGTCCAGCATCAATTCCTATGAGATTTGTAAATATGATGCTAGCGAAACCCAAAAAACTAAACTAATTAATATTAATACGTGAAAAAAGGTTAGAAAAATCTATTGTGATCCATAAGATTTTGAAAGCAACGATTACGTTGAAATGAAAAAAGGTAAATTAATTAATTAATTACTTAAAATGCAGATACAAAATTTATTGATAAATCTTTGACATTAAATATCGATTGACAAGGGCATTAAAATCATCAGGGAAAAGAAAATGACATAAGATCTGTCATTATTTTCATATACTTATACAGAACGTTTCATAACACTTTGACTAAAAATGGCAAATGAAATAGTTTTTTTTATAGGTATATTAATTTACTTACAGATATATTCAATTTCCGGATTTAGCTTTAGCCCCAGTTTTATATTCAATATTTAGTTGTGTTAAGATGAGTCGAGTATTTTAATTTCCTTGACAGCTCTTCAAAGTAAACCAACATTTTTCTTTTAATTCAAAGTTTTTAGGTATGAATTACCTACATATTTCTAATTTCTAGTTCTGTACCGATACATATAACTGTGAGTCTCAGTGGAGGGTCTAATTGACCCACTCACCACAAATCTCAACCAAACAGTTCCCTCAGTTTTATCTCTTTGAGAAATTTCAGGATATCCATAGATTTCAGTTTAAGTAAATCTTCTTCTTTATTCATCCAGTGGTCTTTCAGGTGTTGAGCACTAAGAGTCTATGGTGTTTCTTCTTTAATTCACAAAATCTATTTTCTTCTTGCTTCACTAGTTTCACTAGAGCTTTATGAGGCGCCAATTAAAGCAACAGTTTCCTGTTAAAACACTTGTAAAACTTCTTATCGTTGTGTTACTCTGGCTTACCTCAGTTTTCCTTATATCTTCCAAATGCTGTTCTTACCTAGTTCATTTAGCTTTTATAGGAATTCCCATACCATTTTCAAATTTATCACACAAGAACTTAGTGGTTTCTTGTCTGTTTGACTATTTGACATGTCACCTCTTTCGTTTCAGGTTCACATTGAACAGTTCTATATTTAATATTTAACATGGTTAATGAAAGAAAGTCAATAAGGCTTATTGTAACTTTTTTCATTTCAATAAATTTCTCTGTATGATCTTATGAAAAATACACTTTGTTGCCATAGATATCTCGTATGGTATTTCCAAAATGTGAAATCAATTGATAATACAACCAATAATATAAACATAAAAAATGTTGTATTATCATTCAAATTGTTGATGATATGTATCAATTGTGAAATGGTATTAAGGAAACAATCTAAGACTACATCGTCGCGGTGGGAGAAATCTAGCACTGCAGTGACATTTCCATTATAGCAAATGGAAATTTTATCAAATACATTGACCTGCTCGAAAAATTTTGATGATATAGAAATTTCACAAACAGATTTACCCCTTTTAAAATTTATATCGTACGTCCATGATGGGAGAAAGTCCTAATAAGTTAATTCCTTATACTAATTTTTTCGCACTTGCACAAAAAAATAAACCCTTTTCAAAAATGTTATCATTCGCCTATGGTGGGAGGAAATTTGTTCAAATAAATTAACCTCCTTAAAATCTTTATCGTACGCCCATGGTAAATGAGACTTCTCACACCATTAAATCATTGATTCCCTCATACAAATTTTATCTTACGTCATAGGCGTGCGCAGACTTTTTTTATTAGGGGGGGCCAAATATCAAATCGGAATCTTTTGATGAAAAAACAACGAGCCGTGCCCGCCGAAACATTGCTTTTGCATATTGCCGCCCTTCAATTTCTCGCAATTCATTTTAAGAATAAAAAACTGCTTTAAAATTTAAAAATTATAAAATGTTTTTAATAGATTGATATTTGAGGAATTGGGGTGGACCCTGCCCCCCCCCGTGGGCACGCCTATGTCTATTACTTCACTTCAAAAATGCGAAGTGTCGTCTTAGTGCGAAGCTGGGACGAGTCGCTGTTGTATTATGAAAATTAATTTCACATTTAGGATACTATGCTATACAAAATTTCTGCGCGTGTATGTACGTATACTTGAATGTTTTGTAACAAGTTGTTGTGATATTTTTATTTGTCAATGCACACATTGGAAGGTGTTGGTTATTAGCATTTACAAAAGTATGTTGAAAAAAAATAAAAACCTTCAAATTAATGAAGAAAAAATATAATGTGTAAACAGTGATTTATAGATTTTTTTGTACATATATTTTCACATTTTTTTTTATTATGGTTGACATCTTGTTTAAGCACTAACGTAAGTGTTCTTTGTACACCGATTGTATTGTAAAAATAGAGGAACACCTATTATTTATAAAATATCAGATTATTATTTTTATTTTGTTAGTGAAAAAGTATGAATTTTCACTATAATTGTTTATTATATTAAGTTTTATGTGTAATTATACAAAGAACTGAGGATTAAAGAGCTACAATTGTTTTTACTGTTTATTTAAATTTAAATAATAAGTTAATCATCTACTTAAAGATTCTACCAAAGCTTTTGGTATTTAGTAGTCATTAGTAACCATCCAAAATTAATCTTCAATTCTTTCTATTCAAACTGACAAGTGACAGAATACAGTAATACATTGAATACCTACTATTGATAATACAAACAGTTAGGTCATAGATTCTGGAATACCTTAAATATCATTCAAAATTACTTTTGGAAAAGCCGAGACAGCCTTATTGATTGATTTGTTCAGTACAGCTTGTCAAGATTTCAAATTCTTAGCATTTTGTCTTGTGCTCTTGATTGCAGGGCTTATGTTCTTATCAGGCACAACAGTCTTTCCACCTGGTTCTTCATGGAGTAATCCATTGTGGGTGCGCTAGTATCAGAAGTTGTAGTTGTTTTAAATTAAATTCCTTCTCGGAGTAGATTAATTTATACAAGAGAGTTGTTTTTTGTACTATAGTAGAGATACCCAAAAATCAAAATAATGATTAAATGAACACGTTTGTTTGGAGGGGGAAACTCAAAAAGAAGAGAAGAAGTTTAAGAGTGTTTTGGAAAGGGTTAAAATCTACATTTGAAAACTAATAAAAGAATCTGAAAAAGATTACTATGTGAAGCTGGAAAACCACCACTTAAATTAAGGAGAGAATATCTTAGCCTATCATACGCTTCTAAAGTACTTTTCAACCCAAAAAACCCAGTTTACCACAATACATTTTCCAATCGCTTCAGAAATATATTTCTTCAAAAACCACACTTGACTCCCCCTTTCTACCAACTTCTCATGCACTGATTAAAAAAGAATTTTTACGAATTTGCTGCCACTATGAAGACTTTACACATATTTACACGGATGCCTCTAAATCTCAAGGTAGCACGTCGGCTGCTTTGGTTACTACACACGAGACGCAATATTGAAGGCAACAGAATTTTGCAAACGCTCCCGTCAAAAAAAGTTTCTCTTAATAACAGATTCGCTGAGTGGTCTCCAAAGCATAACTCAAATCTACCCAGATTCAGCTCTTGTAACGAAAATCAAAGAAAATATCCATTCAATGGAAAGAAAAATTATCAACTTTTTATGGGTCCCTTCTCACACACAAATAACAGGCAACGAAGCAGTCGACCAAGCTGCCAAAGAAGCCCACCTAAATAATCCCACAATAGTAAATAAACAGCTGACTAGTCAAAGTGACCTGGAAGCTTTTTTCAAAAAATCAACAAGAGATGTTTGGCAAAAATTGTGGATTGGATCCGAGGCTAAGCTGAAACAAGTAAAAATGTTTCCCCATGGAAGAACCTCAGTTTTACGCGAAGGCAACAAGTGATATTATCACGGCTTAGGATAGGATTCACGAGTTATACACACCAATATCTCCTGAAGAAAGAAGAAGCCCCAATATGTATTGTGTGTCAGGTGCAGTTGAGTGTCAAACATTTTCTTGTTGAGTGCCCTAAATATTATCACGAGTTGTTAATCGATACACACTTCAATACACAAAATAACCAAACTGAGTTATACATGTTTTGAAAACAAAAATGATCATACACAAAAAAGTAACAACAAATGCGTTTTATTAAGAACATTTCCAAAATAAGCTAAAAAAAAGCGCTATCCCAATAAAAACCGTTCCTGGAACGTGCACTTCACTGGATTCCATTTCTAGTGGACTATCATATCGTTAGAATGTCATAAAATAAAATATTTTATTTCACATTTTACCAGAGGTGTGATCTACTATGAATGGACCTTAATAAAATTTGACAACAAAGTTTTGTAGTCTTAAACATCAAAAAATTATTGATTGTCTAGTTGTCATATTTTTTCGTTGTGTCAGATAGGGACCAAAAATTATTTTATTAATCTTGACAACGGTAGCTGGAACGCTACCGAAACGTCGAAATAAAAAATAAAAATCATTATTGTGGTTTGATTCCCAAAAGAATAAGAGAAAAAAGACTTTTAAATAGTGCCGAAAATTCAAAAAAGTCCTCCCTTTTCATTTCAATCACTTGGAAAGATTTTTTTTGAACCACAAATTCGCACCAAATTCATCCAGTCTCTTGATGATCGATTGGAAGTGAATGTTTTTTTCTTCTTTTCGATAATTGAATGAACTCCATCACATTCCATGTGTGTGTGTCCAGGAACGAGAAATTTGTGGTTGATGCACTGTATACGAGGAAGATCCTTCAGGGCAAGCATGAACATTAAACTGAGAAAAGAATTTTTGTTTTGGTCAGCACAAGTATCTGAATAAAACGTCGTGATTTCCTTCACATGTTACGAACTTTGTTTCAAATACTTGAACAGGCACGAAGCTATTTGGTTACCACCCCTTGCTGCAATAGCTTCATGCCACATAAAAATGAAAGCTTTTTTGTTATTGCATCGGTATAGTGTCAAATTATACGTCCATAATTGGCGTTTGTAAATGGGTACTTGCACTATACTAATGGTCGCGTTCATCACAACGAAGCGCTACCCAAGCGATCATCAAGGTTATTTTCAATGGCTCACAATCGACATATATGAATTTTCATGGCAGTAACTTTACAAAATTACAGTTATACCAGTATTCACCAGATAAAATGGGTAGTTTGTATTGTAAGACTTACACCACTTTTCCCAGAGGTGCTTTAATCAATTTAGAAATGCCCTGCAGATATAACTCAAATTTTAACTTTTTAGACATATATCACTTTTCCCATACACGCGCCAATTGTTAGTATTTATGATGTAATCAATGGATATTCAATTATACAGGGTGTATTATTTTTTTTATTCGGTTATTCAACGTCGGTCTATTTCTGCGACTGGGGCTAATCACCGACTCCCGGAGCACTCTACCACAACCGGAAATTTTGCCGCAGCCACTAATGTTCCAACCAGTGGTAGAACCCTACCCTAATAATACCTGCGTGCTGTGATATGCGACTCAGCTGCACGAGACGGTATTTCCCTAGAAACCTATCCACGTACTAACCACGCTCTACACTACTGGGTACCGTATTCTACCACTGAGAAAAGGACATTTCAGAAAGAATTTTTCATGTTAAGGATGATGTTGTTTATAAATATTCGAGATAGGTTGCTATTGACATTATTGAAATTGAAATGAGTTCAATGTATCTGTCATTTGTCGAATACCTTCTGTAAATCAACTGTTTTATTTTCCTGAATACGTTTCTAAAACTCTTTTCGTAATCTTACCAGAAAGGGTCAAAGATTTTCTATACATGGTTGATATACGGGATTTATATAGTATAGTCTGTTTCTTATTGTCTGACAGCACGCGAAAAGGTCACAGATGCTAGTCAGGTAGTAAACCATAAGCGTCACCGTTCATCTAAGGAATTTATTTACTATTTAATTTTATACCCGGTCTGATATATAAAGGTAATATGAATCTAAATTCGGTTAGTTAAAACAACTTACTGATCTTCATACATTTGTAGAGTACATACAGTTAAAACAATACATTATTTTTGAAATAATCTTGTAACGCAACTATTCTGACTGAATATTTTATTAATTATCTTCAGAATTTGGCGCAGGTCAATTCGTGGGACACATATTAACAAGCCATTTATCAATTGTTATTCCAGATAATTACTCTCTGATTTTCGAAATGTTGATAATAACATTTCCAAGAAACATTACAATAGGGTCCTACTAGGGGTTGTCCTAATGACTACTTAGAAATATTGCAGGTATATACGGTGAAACTTGGTCTCGCCCAAATTTGTTTACCTCAGAGTCGCTTATTTTCCATAAGTGTTAACTGTGTTGTGAAAAATGTCTTCAAGTTTCACCCCAGTAAAGTGTAAGAGCGTGCTTAGCTTACAAACGAAGACTGTAGTGTTAAATGTGCATGATTCTGTTGTACGTACATCAAATGCCGGCTGCTACTGTTAGAAATATAGTTTCGACATGTGCCAATATGACAGGAGTTAGTGAATCTACTATTTACAGGCTTCTAAGGGAGAGGAAAAATGGAAATATATCTCCACCTGAAAAGTCAACTTTAATTAATTCAATTTAATAAAAATGAAAATGTAACTTGTTAATAGGCCTGAACGAATGAATTTTATTTCAACTGTAATGTCGACCGAATCTAATTAAATAAGCAGAATAAACTAATATCGTAATCTCCGCCACTGCCGCAATATTTATCGTTTATCTGGCATTGTTCAGTTTTATTACCATATTGTATTTTGAGCTGAAACAGGGATGTATAGATAACCAATACAGACACCTACTTGTTTTGCATTAGAATTTTAGTATTTACTTGTAAAATTCTTAGGATCACTCTGTAAAAGATAAATTTCTATTTGAATATTTAATGAGGCTACTGTGCTGTCAGACATTAAGAAATAGAGTATAATTATATATTTATTATTGTTATTCGAAACAAATCTTGTCGTAACTATAATGTGCAGTATGTGCCAAGTTATAATGTAATTCTTGACTTGGAGAGTAAAAATTTGTACTTTTTTTATAATATAGTAGAATTTATAATCAATTTTATGATCTCTCAATAATTACTTATATAAAATTTGAATTATTTTTTTCATAATAATCATCATTTAGCCCGGTACGTTTGCTCTAGAATAACATAAAAATGCTTGTTTAATAATTTCCCAACTCTTATGCCGGAGATTTCTCAGGAATTTTCTGCAACAGGCATCTGCAGTGGCGCGGAAGAAATATTTTTCTCGACGTATGAACTGAAATTTATTTATTCACGGGTAACACCCAATATTTTATAAAAACTAACTGCCAAAAAAACCAAGAATACAATACCGTTATAGCCTCAAAATTTTATAATTATTTGTTAATTCTTTCCAACTTCCACTAACTTGGTGCCAGACTTTCTCGCTACCCTGTATATTAGAACGTGGAAGATTGAAATATGTTAGGTTAGGTAGATGAAACTTAATACTCTTTCTTGAATCTTATCCACACTTTTCACATAAATATCACTTATCTTAAATAGATCTGAGACTATAATTTTATTTGTAAATAAATACCTCCGATTCATGCACTACCACACTACCTTGGCAACGTCACAAAATTTTGTTTTGCAACGTCATCGTCTTTTTATCGAAATAAATCATACATTAGATGTTAAGGAGAACATTCACAGAAACCTAACAGATGTATATTTCTTAAAAAAAATTTAGGATATCCACAGGCTTTAGTTTTACTTTCCTATGCAGCAGAATACCAGGGCAAAACTATGCATTTCGGAAGTATGTAAACGGATGTTTCTACCATTCTACAGAATCTACATTCTTTTTTCTCCACTTGTTTGAGTTTCTTCAGGTGTCCATAGTAGGGTGAATATGTTATTGGCTAGTTCATTGAGGTTTTGTATTTATTCCCATACTATTTAGTACTGAATAAACAAGAACTCGGTGCTTTAATGGTTGCTTGACTTGAGCTTTCGTGTCAAAGATGTTGGGCTTTCTATCGAACATTGAGAGTGGTTCCTGGCCCAGTACTTTTTGCTTTTGAACCACCTGCATGGATACCAATAAATTTTACCAGTTTCTTCGAGCAAACGTACCTTATGCAAATAAATTAATCCGCTTATAAACTAATTTCATTTAAACAACATTATTTAGCCATTTTCAATTATTAGGCTCTAGAAGTTATAGTCCAATTTTTGGAAAGGTATTTGAAGCAAGCTGAAAACTTATATATGTTGTAGGCAGTCTATATAATCCGGCATTGTATAGAATGCCTAGGCATTATGAACCAATTTCAAGTTGTCCAATTCGGACATTGAAAATACTCCTCCAGATATTATCGAAAAGGCTCGAACTGCAACCAAAAATTTGTTACCTGAAGTTTCAATACAAAATTGTTCAAATTTTACATTTAATTATGCATTCAACTGACTTTTCTATTTATTTTCATATTGTAAGTTTCTTCTGTTCAAAGTTTAAATAAAATAACTATATAAATTACTGTATTTCTTTCATTAATAAATGTGGTTGTGGAAAAAATATTGTGAACAACTCGTACACAAATCACTTTTCCCACTCGCTAGATTTGCGGCAGTGCCACAAACTTCTGCGCTCGTGGGAAAAGTGACGCTTTGCGCACTAGTTGTACAAACTACTATTTTTGCAAAATAGTTATGCTCGCGACTGGGAAGTTTAAAAACCCGACTAAATCGTCTGGATCATTTTTTTCTCAACTCTTCAAACAATAAAATACAACATATGAAAATTTGCCTTCAAACATATTTTTGGCAAGAACTTTTTTTTTCTAAATTTAGGAGTTGAGTTGCGCTCACTGGCCAGGTCTGCAAATCCGTGTTGGGATTTAATAGGAGAGGTATAGGACAAGTTTTCAGCTTGCCTCAAATACCTACCCAAAAATTCCTTTTATTATTATTTTATTGTATTTTTATCCTTAGAAGTGATATGTGAGTGCACATTTTAAAGATAATTTATTGCTCAATACAAGTTCACACGTCCATTTTAAATATGCATGTATTATATATTCTGCGTTGTTGATTTATTTTTGGAAACTACTTATTTGAATAAGGGATATATTCGTTATTGGAAAATTCACGTTTTGATAGATTATACTTACCGAAATTGGGCTGTTTTAACTTATCTGAACTTTCTAGTGCACTTGTGAATGCAAAGAGGATTGAAGATTTCTGATGTTTGCATGCACAATGCTTTGTATGCATGCAGTATTATTTCCTTTGACAGGAAGTATACAGTTTTTTCTTCTCAGCTGTTTTTTTCGTTTTTTACTGCTTCCACTTTTTCATTGGATTTTTTTTTGGCAGGTACTTTTTCTTCTCTCCCTCTTTTTATTTTAGTTTACTGTTATGTAACTATACTTAAACAATCTTTAACAAGGTCTTCATTTAAAAAAAACCTCTTTCAACATAGGGATTTCCATGGAAGTACATAGGTATTCAAATTTGAAACTTTTGACCAATAGTCAATCTAGTCTGTGACATCTTTAGCAATTTTAGATTCAATAAATAATTCCTCCTTGATCTCTTTTTTAATTTGGTCTAGTATCCACACTGGCAAATTTATAAACCTCATGGGTGCTACTTTTCCAATCAGACTGCACAAAAATGAATTCGGTTTCCCAAACTAACTCATTAAACTCTTTCTAGCATTTTAAAAGTACCATTATATTCTGATTTTTTTTTAATACAGTGTTCAGTTGGCGAAGTTCTAGACTAAAAGATTTGATTAATTCTTCTTAATTTCATCTGCCTTCACAAACTTTCTCAATCATTTGCTTTTAAATTTATTAATAATTTAGAAAAACTGTGTTGGTCTTCTAAATACGGAACATAAAGTGACACAGTGTCACACAATGCCCTAGTGTAGTGTGTTTAATTGGAACTTTTATTGGTTAGTACATCTTCTATTTTGTGCTACTGAGTTATCTGTTGAGCCTCATAGATAATGGGAAAATGGCTGAATTTTGCACAAGTGATGTTCCTAATTTTGTAACAGCATTATGGTTTTTACATAATTTTTCAAATAAATTGAATTCCAACCAAGTTAGTCGAAAAATTACTCAAATAAAAATGACATATTGATGAAACTCCCTTATTCAAAAATAAATAATTAATATTCTTCAGATTGTCAATTTCAAGAAAGCTACATCGAGCAAATTAGTGAAACATTTTAATGTACAGATATTATTCTTGTAACACAAATAGAATCATTGAATCTATTTATAGTTTTATTTCAAAATAAGTGACTGGAATTAACATGTTACTGCCAGAAGACTGTACCTAATAGGTACATTACATTCTTGCTAAGATAAATACAGTCCAAAAATGGTTTTTAAAAATTAGTTGCTCAAATATCAAGTAAATTTAAGCAACTAATTTTTCGAAGGCTATCATAGATATACCTAGGATTGTACAGTTGCAGTAATGCAGTAAAAAATTTCCATTTTCCAAACTCAACATAGTTTTTGAGCCTTCCAAAACTTGCATTTGCACTTGTATGAACAACTAACTAATTTACGACACAACTTAAATAAATTAGTAACGTCCACAAGATTTCCTTTATTGAATTATTTCTATATAGGTACCTACAACCAATGCATTTCGGCATGGTTAATTTTATGTAAAAAAAATTCTGTAGTATGAATAAAATAACAAATTTATAGTAATTTAAAACAACCAGTAATTTTGTCTACATCATTTTTATTATTTGGACCTATGCCAATGGCAGTTAAACATCCTGTTTCAACTTGAGTCCTACCTGCATCTCTAACCATACAAACATTCAAATTCATATCTTTGGCTTTTTGATAAGTCTCTATTAAAACTTCTTCACAGTTCATATCGACTTTTAAAACTATTTTAGGCTGTCCTGTGGTTAACCACCATTTTAAATGTGGATTTTTTGTTTCTAATGATGATTGATACAACAAAACTGCTGCATGTGCTGCTTGTGAAGCAATTTTTCCTTTGCCCATCTTAATGTCGGTACGTAAAATTATAACCATTTTTTTAGATTGCAAATGGTTTGTAATCAATCTCAGCATTTTTAATAAAAGTCTTTTCACTTGAATAAATAAATACATTATTGAGTATCACTAGCTTGTTTGCATACCTCTCATTCTTGACTCTTGATGTTTTTGCATGCACTTTTTAAATTCGGTTACTTCTACTTGACACTTTCTCCAATCTTTAGTTTCCGAAAAACAGTCCTACAATATATTAGACAGAAAATTATTTAAGGCTATGTGGTGTTTTCAGAAAGAAAAACGAACCTGTACTTTATAGTGGAGATTAATACAACCAGTCTTTATAAGCATTTCTTCCACTGGGTCCGGAATTTCTTGGTTTCCATGATTAGAAGATATGAGGTCTTTGCGTTTACAAGGTTCACAATCCTCCATTTCTCACATTTTAAAAATGTGTCAAACAAAAACCGAAAACTTGAGAATTAAAGTTAGGTTAAGTTATTGCGTAAGTGCTAATCTTGATCCAACCAATGAAATGGCTGTATTTAAAGGTGTGTGTGTAATATTCAAAATTATTGGTTAAATTCATAGAGAAATTTATTTGTTTCTAGGTCAACCACTTCCACCCGTCAAGGTTAAAACTGCCCGGTAGTGTATCCTGGACCACTGGTTCAGAAACATAAATGTTGTTTAATGTTTAAGCTTCAAAAAAATAACTTAACTGCTTGTAGTCCTGAAAATAATGCATGCTGATTATTACTACAATAATCAAAATTGAGGTATCGTTATATATTTGTAGTACAATTATTGAAATCGTGAGCATTGACATACTTATAGCCACTACCACTATAATCCATAATCAGTTGGAAAGTGAAAGAACTTGCGCGAACTAGAACGGTTCACTGCACCTCTGACACTATCATCCTTGCCTCTGACACACCTCTGACATATGATAACAGAACAGAGACAGAGACTGCGTCTGGTTCTCGTTCTATGGCCAGTTGGAATGTTTTGAACTTTAACTCTTGGCAATTTGCATATATCTTATATACCTACTATTTTTTTAAAATTGGTTCAGTTAGTTTTCATAAGCCTAGATATTAACACAAGTGCTTTAGTATTTTCTACATCCAGCTAAAATTGGATATAAATGTGGGTGTGTGGTTATACAATGTTATAAGGTTTGGATATCAAAAAATGTACTAAAGTTTTATTTATGGTGATAATCCTCCATCTGGATTTTACTAAATACAATAAATTTTGTGGGGTGTGATATAAAAAAATTGATACTTATAGCTATTTTACTTAACCTCCACATCCACATCTCTTGTTAATACTTTTTGGAGAGAAGTAATAGATTTATAATAATTCAATCAAATGAATAAAACATTTTCTCTTGATTCAATGGACGAAGAACGTTTAATCGGAGTGATAGATGCAGGTACTCGAACAGTACAATTTTGTGTATTTCGAAGTACACATCCAAAAGAAATAGCTAAACATACAGTAGACATAACTACCTCTGTTCCCAAAGAAGGATGGTCTGAGCAAGATCCCAGAGAAATCCTTGAGGCTGTGAAGACATGCATGGAAAATGTTGTAAACAGATTGGGCTCCAGTGGTAAGTGAATAATATCTGAATATTTTATTTTAGTTTAGTTTGCCTATCTATCTTTTTTATAGAGTTCAAAAGTTACTGTTGTTTTAAATTGAAAGTTCAACTTTAATGTACAACAATTTTTTACATATCAATTGATGAAATTAAACAGTATTTAGTTGCCATAATTTCCATTTACAGAATTAACTTTTTTATCATTTGATTATAGTGATTTTCATTTTAATGTTTAAACAATCGATTATTATTTCTCTCTATAAAAATAGGTACTGAAAATATTGTCATACATCATGAAAATAAAATAGGTGCGTACTGTAGAAGTCTTCATATTAAGTAATATTCAGAGGTGCCGCATTAATAATTTATATTTTCCATTTAAATAACATGGAAACAAAATTGAAAAAAATGTCATAACTTATTACTAATTTAACTTTAACCTTGAATAACTTTGAAAAGTAAAAATACCAAGAAATTATAGGTGCCCTTTTTTGTAGAGCATAGGATTTCCCACAAGAATATATCTGTCATTTTGCAGTATTGCTTCCTACATGAGCTAGGAAATTACAAAATACAAACAATTCTGTTTTCATGTTATATAAATGGAAAATAGAAATTATGAATCTATGTTGAATGGTATGAGGGTGTCCTATACCTAGGTATTATACTTTTAGTGCAATTTACAATTTTCTTAAATTGTATGGTAAATCTATTTAAAACATATGCAATTCTCTTTAAATTTTAAACGGATGATCTGTAAAAAAAAGTTGCCAATAAAAATGCACACTTGTAGTTGCAGAGGTACACTAGCTCATTTTTTACTGATAAGTATTTGAGTACATAATAAAACAAAAACACAATTTTAATAAAGTAAATACATAAATACGAGTACTACAAAACGAACAACCAATTATTCAAAGCAAAAAATGAAAAATTACTATAATAAATGTGATTGAGTTTGTCCATGCCAAAAAACGTCGCCTTGATATTGTTTAGATTTTTACAGAAATCGGTGATACAATTATTTATACTTTACGTAAGCTGTGAAAACCAAATATTTAAACTCGTGATTTTTTTACGTGGTTACAAAGGATTAAATATAATAATTCTAACCCTACAGTCATAATTAATCATAAAAATAACATTTTTAGACAGTTTATTCAAATAGAAATGCTTTGTTATCAATGAAAAACTGTTTTATTGATAATATAAAACAAGACACGTGAGTTTAGTATTATTTTATTACGTATTCATGCATAACTAGATGTGATATAAAGATTATAATTTATACGAATCGTTTTATTTGAAGTCAACGTCATACAGAGAGGAAACACTTTTTGCGGATAAAATTCATTTCTCAGAAAATTATTTATGAATATTTTTCAAAAATGATGAAAAAATCAAATTTGGCAATATGAACGTCAGATTTAAGGCTACTATAAGCACAGATTATAAAGAGAACAGATACGAAAGCTTGACAGAGAACAGTAAAAAGAGAGGAAGATGGGTGGACATACCCATTTAAATGCCCATCGTCTTATGTCGACTCCATTCGGGCTGCTTCGCGAAATTTGTCAACAGGGTTGCCAATCTGCATAATATTTCCTTCAATTTACGATTATAGGTCGAATATTTCATAAGTATACTAGTGTGCGTAATTCATAGGCGTGCGCTGACTTTTTTATTAGGGGGGGGGGCAAATATCAAATCGGAATATTTTGGTGAAAAAACAAAGAGCCGTGCCCGCCGAAACATTGCTTTTGCATATTATTGCCGCCCTCAATAGATTGATATTTTGAGGAGTTGGGGTGGACCGACTAGGGTGGGCCATGCCCCCCCCTGTAGGCACGCCTATGGCGTAATTTACAATAAAAACTCTTACGTCATACTATGGAAAGTAGAGGTAAGGAGGGCTAACTCATAAGGTGTTAAAACTGAGACTAATGAATTACAGTTCAGAAAATGACGAAAGTAGCTCTCCATTTACTGTGAAACGAGGCCCAGTTTTATTTATGGAGTTAGTCCACTTTCGATGACGATGTTGTTTTCGCTTAGCTCATAGAAGTTTCTTAGGCATTCCCATGCCAAAGACCCAGTCAAAGCTTTTTTTATGCCTCTCTCAGATAAAAGTGCGTTTCATCCAAGAAAAGAAGTTTATGTAATAGACACTGTCACCCAAATTGCATGAATCCGTTCAAATTCCATACGCTCCTTACGATGTCTTGAAAACAACTTAGGGCCCTTTACATGTCTCGTTACATTCTCAAAATCTTTATCATATTATGCTTTTACTGTCTTCAACCCCACCGTACAGTTGGTACCAAATATTGGTTTTTGAACGTTTCTAGTTCTTGAAGTATTCCGGAAAATAAACCGGCCATCAATTGCATTTGTCTTCCGTTTTCTGCCTGAATTTCCTGTTCCCATATACTGATTCCAGGCTTCTTGGACTGTTGTTCAAAGTACACCCAATGTATTGGCCACATAACGTTGAATTCGGCGATCCTCAATTAACCCCCTACAATATACGCAATATCAGTTCAATCAAGTTCATTTTTAAAACTAAGAAAATTTGATTACTCTCAATTTGACATGTGATATGAAAAATTAACTTGTGGCTGTAGTTGGTTTCACAGAGATGCTTAATATGATGGAAATCACACTTGCATGCTGGCCAAATCATTTATTGAGCATTTTAGCCTGCGACCACTTCGTTAGAAGAGAGCTTTAATAACAGACATAATGTTCATAAAGCACCAGTTGACTCCTCCAATTGTTGCTGCTGCATTCATTCCACAGAGTATTTATAATTTGGTGTAAATCTCGTACATTTTCAAATTTAACCCTACATCAATATTTCTAGCAGAAGAATTCACATACAGTTCACAAAAGAAATCTTCATTCAAATTAGTGGTTCAAGATACTTTGAAATTGAATCAAATTTTTGGTTTGAGTTGAAAACTGTTTATGGTATCAATAGTCATGTAGATTATAAAAAAAATTTTTCTCGATTATGTACATCTATTTACATAAAAATTAAAAATGGCTCTAATGATGTGCAGGAATCTGGCAGGGAAACTGGGGTTGCTACCCAAAAATCCCAAGCTGGATGTGCACTGCCATAGTGAGACCAAAACTGGGATAGGAGTGTTCGGGCAAGGAACCAAACACTTTTGGAAAAGGTCATTTAAATATTTTATCGCCAACCGTCAGTAAAGCCTCCAATTACCAGATTGATTTCCGGAAGTAAACAAACAGTTTACCTTCCTTTACTTTATCTGCCGCATTTGCGGCAGGTATGTCCCTTCCCCTTTCTTTATCTCTCCACCTCAAATTGACTGACTTGATGGTAATCAAATAATTACAGATATTCAGCATTTTTTTTCAAGTAACAAATGAGGGCTGAATATGCTAGTAGGTATCTACAAGTTTTAGAATTTACAAGAGATATATATCAATATCATAGTGTTTTTTTAATGTGCGTGTGAGATTAATATCGTAAAAAGCAAATATAGTGTAAAACTTACATTGTGTAGCAGTTATAAAAGTTATTATGTGTCAATAAAACCAGTGCAGTGCTCATCTAAACACATCTTCAAAAATTCATAACTCGTTTTTGGTAAGAGAGCGCACATTTTTTTTTTCATTTTCGTGTTCAGCGACCTCGAATTAACTTTTAAAAAAATATTTCATCAAAATCCGCGTTGTACCACTAAACTAGACTTTTACCAATTTAATTTTTTTAAAAAAGCGCATTATTTAAAAATACAAATGGATGTGTCCAAGTGTTTTTCCCAACACGCCCACATTTATTCCACTTGGCTCTTCCATACTGTATGTCTCCTTAGCGAAATGGTTTAAAGAAGGGGCTAGCGACACCTGTAGTTAGCATGAGTTATGATTGAAGATATAGAGACTATGCGTAAAGACAAGTGGCGCCTTTTCTGGTAATTTTGTAAATTCGTACCTACATAAGATCGAGTTGTTTACAAACATAATAACAATATGAATTTAGTATATGCTAGTACGTGTTTAGTTTTCCATTTTTTCTATAAATTTGTGTAAATTTGATGTATCAATATGGAAGTAAGTGAATTGAAACATGAAATATGAGTATTATAACCAAAATAAACTGATAATGATTAGGAATAATGTAGAAAATAAGTCAGGATCTGCAAACACAGATTGTTGTATCACAATAGTAAAACGGATAAAAATATAAAATTTTATCCTTTTCCATTAAAATCACATTTATTGGAATGTTGACAGAAATGGATAAAAGTGGTAAATAGTATCAAGTAAGTTTATATAATTATTAATTATATATATATAATGTGCTATTAATAAATGCATACGTATATATCATAGTTTAATCAACAAGTTCAAAAACGTGTTAATTCTTGATAAAGCTCCAATCAAAGTTTCCTTAAAGAAGAGGAAATTTCCAATAAAATAGTACAGACACGTGGAACTCTATCTCTATTATTTTTAATTTTAATTCAACGTAATAAAATGTTCTTGAACTTCCTTGTTTGTTGTAAACTAAAATAGTATAGTTTGCAACGATCATGTCCAAAGGCGAGTTTCGTATGGTTAATGCATTACATGAGAGTTTCACACACTATTTTTTCTACGAAGAAATTTGATTTAAAAAAATATGAAAAAAATTTACTCTCTCCACTGTGCTACAGGACCACATTGGCATTGGCTTGTTACTGTTATACAAAATTAGTAATAAATTATTGTAAACAAAATTTGATTAGTTTAAATATGTATTTTTTTCATTGGTGAACCATTTTACCTATTTAAAACACGCGCCCTAGAAAATAAGAGTTTTTAAAAATGTTCCTAGATTTTCCGAACGATTATTTTTGAACGCCATAGAGCAGTCTTTCCCAACGTGGGCGCTGCAGGCCTAAAGGGGGGCGGTAAGAGACCCAGAAAAAAAAGGGGGCGTTGTGTAGGGCTTTGGGGTCGATTTATAATTTCATCTACCTAGCTAGGAAGACTCTTAGACACCGACTGAGCTCTCGACTACATCTTGTGAACATCAACTAATAATAATTAAGATATAGCTCAAACTCGTTTCGATATAATAGACCGCGGGCAATCATGTTTTAACAAGTTTTTGTTAAATAATCCGATTTGTACATTCCTGTATCAATCGGCTGGTTCTATAATACTTGTTCTTGCTTGTCGAGTACGATTGGGCGTCGAATGAGATAAACGAGTTTATGCACGTTTGTCTTATTCCTGTTGGTGCGTGCTGCCTATGCAATCCTATCAGTGCTGCCAGATGTAATTTTGGCTACAAAAACCGATCCCGCAATAATTGTACCCTGGATTGTGGTCAATTGTTCAACGATTCTTGATAGCATTCCCATCGTCATATTTGTGTGAACGTGGATTTAGTGCTGTGGCAATGCTGCTTACTAAAAAGAGAAATCGTTTGCGTGTTACCGAACGTGGCGACTTGCGGCTGTTTTTGAGTAAATTGGAACCTGATATCAACAAACTTATTGAACAGCATCAGATTCAACCTTCACATTAGTTTTTATATAAGAATTGATTATGTTTGTTTTATTTTAAATAAAAGATACTCTGTCCGAATACTACAAAGTTGCGTTTCAATAATCAGTTATAAGTACTTAGCGGTTTTTAAGTACGTTTAAAAAAAGGGGCGTTAAAAAATAATTTATTCTTAAAGTGGGCAGTAGAGAAAAAAAGGTTGGGAACCCCTGCGCATAGAGTCTGGACCGATCTCCTATGATTCTACTATCAAATGTAACAAACGGTGTACAGTTTCATATCACGGATTCAGGGGGTGAAAAATGAAATGTTCAGTTTTTCACTGCGCTTTACTGCACAAGAGAAAATGTACGCCTTAGTGCCGGAACCGATGGTGGCATGATAAACTATCGTTTTGAATGGGTTTGCTGCTGTTTCAAATCGCGACACTTTTTTCCCCATGGGCTTATAGTCTATGTATATAAAAATCCAATATCGCGATGCTAAACTATATCAAAAATCGTTCTACGTAAATAGATTTCTTAATATCAAATCTATACAATGGAACAGGGTGTTGATGTTACTTGGAAATTAATAAAAAAGTGCTTAATATATTTCAAGATGTACAACATTGCAATACTCCATATCGCATCTCTAAAAATTTACAGAAAACATTTAATATATGGATAACGGTAAGGTTTAGGTATAGGAAAGTATACATGAATTTGCCTCATATTTTACCCCTGAATGCATTAAAATGGAAAAAACCAGGTGGTTCTATTCAAAAAAATAAAGATATTTGATATTTATGATGTTAAACTTTGAACACTTTCTATACACACCCTGTATAAAATGGAAAATTTTTCAACATAGATTCAATAAACCTTGCTAAAAGCAACCGAACAAAAACCGTTTTCATATCCTCTTAAAAAAATAATTTGTAAGGGTCTGCAATAAATAAGCCAAAAAAATATGCATTTTTCGAAAAAAGATTTCAGGCAAAAGTATACTTAAATTTTACGTAGATTTTAAAAATGTATTAATATACAGGGTGTTTCATTTAAAATAACAAAGTTACAATCGACTTCCGGTAGAACCGGAAGTCTGCCATCTTTGAAAATATTTTAGTTAAAAAGATCGCATCCGAAAACCGAAACGTAGAAATTTTCATGATTTTACTATAAGTTTTTTGCCATATACAGATAGTTTTAACTCGTCGTGGGACACCCTGTATATTTGAAAATGGTAAAATACCAATAACCCAAAATTGTTGTTTCTGGCGTGAAAAAATTGTATCTTAGAAATAAAACAATATATTGAAAAGAAAACATTTTATTCTTTACAATAAAAAAGTGATAAAAATTTAGAATACTTATTTTGATTTAGTTTATTATAAAAACAAATATAATGACACTTTCAACATAACTAATCATCGGGCTCTTCGAGCTACACCGAGGAACACAAGAAAAAACAAATCCCATCTACTAATTTCAGTCAAAAACACGAGCAAAATAACACAACTGAATACACACAAAGACGTGATCTCTGCAGGAAATCTAACCATCCTGAAGAATATAACGATTTTTTTTTAATTTAAAACATAATGCGAGAAAATCAGATGAGGATTGACAACAAATATTAATTTTAATATTTCTGATATATAATGTAGATTTTAGCAAATTAAATTGTTCTATTTAATCATTTAATATGGATCTACATCAAGTGAAATCCTATCCATTAAATTTCTGAATTATATATAATCTTTCTCGGAATTGAAGAAACCTTGTTGATTTGATTATTGGAACTTTAGTTCTTTACGTCAGGCCCGCCCCGGGCGGCAGTCCGCGGGGGCGGCAAAATGTCTCCATCAGTTTGTTTCCTGTTCTGAATCAGAGGAAGATATAAGTGGTAAAGGACTACTGGAGCTCCTCCAGTTCATTCAAAAACTGAATCTTGGAATTTCGGTTCCAAATATAGTCATCTTGATTCGCATATATTTGACTTTGGCGATTAGTGATCTACTATGAGCTCCGCTAGACTCTCAAACTTGGCTATATTGTCCATTGAACAAGAATTGGCTGCTGATATTGATTTTGACAAAGTTATTTCTGACTTCGCTGCGCGTAAGGCCCGCTTGTAAAACCGCTCATCCTATTTTACCTCCAATAAAAAGTACCTCATTGCCTGTGAAATTTAATTTTAATTAAGCACCTATAGAATGGGGGCGGCAAAAGGGGTCTCCCGTCCCAGGTGCCAAGATGGCACGCTACGCCACTGTTGTCGTTATTAATATCAAGCAGAATAATTATTTAAAAATAAAATCACTAATAAAAAAAAAACTTATTCACGGGGAATCGAACCCGGGTCTACCGCGTGAGAGTCTGGTTTGCTTACTACTCGACCAGCGAGGAATATGCAAATTGTTTATCTATAACGTCAGATGTGTTACATAATTTTTGCTTGAAAGGAACTAAAGTTCCTACCGTGTGTCCCGCGACACGTTCTACCTTTTTTGATCATTTTTGCTCTTTTCACGTTTTTATTTTCTTGTAATATTACTAAAAAAATTGAGTAGTTCCCGATAATAAGGAAGAATGAATTATTCAGTGCCTTATCAGCCGTAAATACATTATTGTACACATATTATAAATCTGCTCCAACTTAGTACAGCCACAGTATACCAAAACAATTGGTATACTGTGGTACAGCTCTAGCCTAAGTCCGATAAGGTTCAACTTATAATTAATTTTGTTAGTAATCTTCTCAATTTTTTGTCTTTTATAATTGTATTCAACAAAATTAAAAATATATTTAGTTTAGTTACTAATGGGCAGGTTTAATATTACTCGGAACAATAATTATTTACAACTTTTAAATAGCTCTACTGATTATTTCACTATTTAGACTTGAGATAGTTCTGCTCTAACCCACGATATAAACAATCAAGTTGTCGTTACCTTGTTGCTATCTTGAAATTATTAACATTGCATTGATATTTTAAATTTACCAAAAATTATCTAGATTATACAGGCAAGTTCATCGGTTACGATTGTTTGTTTTCATACCGGTACAGGTATGATTAATCTAACGTTGTAGAGATTTGCATGTAGGAATATTTATTTCTAATCAAGTATCAATACTTGTTATATTTCAAAATTTTAATCCGATTTGACAAATAAATCCATGGATATTGTTATCTTAAATAATAATCATTTTACGAAAAAAAATTGATAACGTTTTTTTGGCTGTATATATTGTGGGTTCTAGACTTGACGTAGTTGGCAACTACATATTTTTATTTACATCACTAATTATAACAACTTATGATTCTGACGTCCGTGAAATTACGCATTACAAACATTTTTAGCTAAGCAAACTTTTGTAACACGAGACCTTTTTAATAGAATTAACCACGCGAGAAATGGAACCACTACACTTTGTTACATAACTAGAGTGTAACATTGTAAGTATACACTGGCAAAAACAAATTAATAAAAAAGCTACAGATTTGGAAAAAAGTTTCGAAAATAACAAATTGACAGTCTTGAAATCAATTTAGATAAATATGATTATGAAATACATTTTTTCATTTGGTAAACTGCATGTTTTGTTAACCGAAATCTTTGTTTGAATCCACCTTCGTTATAAATTTCGTAAGTACTCGATCTGTCTCGAAATAGGTGGCGCCTTTGAATGGGATGTCTACACGGAGGGTCAAGTTAAGAGGGGCCTCACAATTTAGACAGCTCAAAACAGTTGG
>CAJUYG010000192.1:312536-326748 GCA_910591675.1 Galerucella calmariensis
TAAACTTTTGCAATAAGGAAAGTTGTGACCAATCCACATCATTCTGCGAAAAAAAAGTCTATGAAGGTAGTAAGCAGGGACGGTTTGGAGGATTGACAGTTCCTCCAAAAATTTTCAGTGAATACCTATCTGATTTCTTTAGAAAATATATTCACTGAAATTTTCAATGATTCATGTGTGCAAGATGATGTTGAACTTGAAGACCAAGTTGTCTACTATCGCATCCTTGCCCAAACTTCCCATGGGAATACCTGCAGTCCTTATATACAAGGGTGCGAATATATTATACACTGAAATTTGCAAATTCCTCACTAAGGACCTTTAGAAAGAATAAAGAACATCCTAAATTGAAAATCTTGAAAAATTTATAACTATTCAAGTATTTATTAATTTTTAAGAATGTACATACCTAATACTCATTTGTTTGTTAATATTTCATTATTTTTATTTATTTATCCAATACAACGCTACAGAGTACACTCCAAATGAACTTGACCTAAATAATTGTTCATTTGTATTCGTTTTCTCCCAAGTAGATGTTAAACTGTGTTATTCCTTTTATAATGATTATATCAACACAAATGTTCATTCGCTGATCATTCTGTATTAGTTACTAAGTATTATCAGATATACGCTCGGATATACGTTATTGAAGTCTATGTTTATGATTTTTTTCATTCCATTCCTCGGTTGAAACAAAATTTCTAAGAAGTTACTTAGCAATAGTGGTAGCTATTTTTGACATATAATTTATAGAAATTGCCAATATTTTTCAAAACAAGAATAAAGTCAAAATATTTTCTAATTGCACCCGGTAAATTCCTTCACAAATGAATTCACCGTCCGTCACCTCGTATACTACCAAATGACTAGCAAAAACAGGTGTCGCACATGATTTACCGGACTTGTTGGGATATATAGACTTTGGTAGTAGTATTAGTGTACCTTCTGTTATATCATAATCTTAACGAGCGATTTTTGTTGGATTTCATTACTATAATTTTGATTTCAAACATGTTTTATAGTCTGTACGGTCCCAAGAAAAATCGCATGTAAACAAAGATCACGCGTGATCTATTTTAAGTCTGCTGCGTATTGGACGACTAGCAGTAGGGAAAAAGAAGTTTATGCATGCTGACTGTTAATATTGAAATTAATTATTGTTTTTAATGGCGAAAACCTGCCACAACTATCAAAAATTAGAGTATGGAGATTTCTTAATGGAATGAACTTTCGGTGGGAGAAACAGAACAGAAAATATTTTCTTATTGATAGGCCGGATATTGGAGACGAGAATACTTGAGGTCAATCCGAAAATATAGCAACGAATTTAAGAATATATTATATTTGGATGAAACCTGGCTAAATGAAGAACACACTGTATAGAAAGTCTGGCAATATAAAAATATACTGAATTCCCGACAAGCTGTCATGGAGGGTTGGACAACCCTCAGGACAGGCTTATTAAAACCCATATACCTAGGCAGGTTGAAACGGATTTTTGGATCAATGATTATTGGAATTTCAATATAATTCAAGCAAAGTCTACCACGAAAAAATGACGGATGACTTTTTTGAGGAATATTTCTAACAAATCAATCGAATACATTCTCCAGAATTCAGTTATTGTAATGGATCTTTCTCGCTTAGTTGAGAAGCTTCCCACAAGTGCATGTGTTTTTATTTGCTTGCGGTTTTTCTTGGGATCGAACCAACTATAGTCCATTCGTAATTTTGGAGATCTGCTTACTGTGCATTAAAAAAATATTTATTTTAGAAAGTTATGTCGTCCCATGGGTTGGTAACTACTGTAGCTTATAAATTTGGCAACTCTCCTGCAGTATATGCTTTAGAAGGTAAGTAATGTAAGTACTTTTTTTGTTGTTCTGTCATATACTCATTCAAAATACAAACTCCTCATGGATTTATACTTCCAATAAATAGGTTTGATTGTATGTAGAGTGCGCTTTATACAGGGTGGGGCAATCTTCTGACATCGGAGGATTAAATCGTTGTGGTGGGAGATAGAACTTTATAATTTTGTGTGAACTAATACAGTTACTGAGGGCACATTTTGAAAATACTTTCGATTCTACAGGGTGTTTCAAAACCACGTAGCAGCACAAACTTACATTTTTTTAAATGAAACGTACTATATTTTGTTCAAGAATCGGAATGATCTCACCGAGAGCGTTACAAAATTATAGCACTCTAATATATTATAAGGGTGTTTTACAAAGATATGGCCAATTATTAGCAAAAAAGACCTCTTCTTCAACACTCTGCAAAACAGTAAATTATAATAAATCAACAGGTCTTTGTGTTCAAATGTCATATACACATCATTGGCTGTGCTCAGTTTTAATTACTTTTTTTATCTGTGGGTTCTTTAATACAGGGTGAAACAAAACGCAAATCAAGCAATATCTCAAAAATTTTAAATGAATCACCCTACAAGTCTTTTTACAATTGGTTAGTACAATTAATGATATTTCAAACGATGTAGTACATTTAGGGCATGAGTTAATGGAAAATCGAAGATATTTTATGATAATGGTCAAAAACAAGTATTTTACGTACACAAAATAAATGGTATCTATTAAATTTTTACACGCAACATTTTGTGAATTTAAACATTTCTAAGGCATAAATTCCAAACGTAATTTTGGATGCATCTAAAATATCTTTGTCTTCTACTCTTACCATTAGAGGAAGGAAAGAAGGAATTATGTTGGAAAAAATATTTTTTTGCGTGATCGATCTTTTTTGTTTATTTACAGCATCGGTTGTCAGGTCGGTAGGTTGTGTTTACTATAATAGTTTCTAAGTCTAACACGTTGGTAAGTGATTTACTTACCGTTCAGCCGTCGGTAATAGCGCAATAGCGCAAAAGCACAAACAAGTACAACAAGCACAAACAGTATATCTTAGTTATGTAAAATGCAAGCTTGTATTTTATTTTCCAACCTTTTCTATTTTTGAAAAACTAACAATTATGAAAACCAACATTATAAGAACACTCACATTTACATAAATGTACATTGACATTCTATAAAAAGTATAGAAGTTTATGCTAAGTGTTCAAAATGGCGACCATTTACTTCCATACAATTCTTTTCAAAAACTCTTTTCAACATAGCTGGAGTTATTGTGGAAAATGCGTTACGAATCCTTTCTTTCACGTCTTCTCTGGTAGTAGGTTCCGTTTGATACACAAGCTGCTTGATGTATTCCCATAAAAAGGAATCCATCGGTGTGAGATCTGAAGATAGAGGAGGCCACGAAATTGGTCCACCACGTCCTATCCACCTGTCGGTTAAATGTCTGTTGAACCACCGACGTACACAACGAACAGATGCTCCATCTTGTTGTAACCACAAGTTAACTAGGTATTGTGTTTGAATCAACTTCTACAACACAAAGGAAGAATACAGCAATATTTTTTTGACATTTTTTAGTAGATACTATTTTGATAGTAGCCCACTTGATACCTATAATCAAAAATATGGCTTGATTATGTTTCGCCCATTCTCAAACAAGCCTATAGTAACAATTCTTGAAAGTGAAACATGAATAAATATGAAATTTTTGGTAATTCCAGGAATTAACAAACATTTCATTTCATTGATTAGATATTGTAGATGCATCCAAAATTACGATTAAAATGTATGCCTTAGAAATGTTAAAATTTACAAGAAGTTGCATGTAAAAATTTGATACCATTTAATTTGTGTACGTAAAATATTTATCATAAAATATCTAAGTGTACTACATCGTTTGAAAGTTTATTAATTGTACTATCTAATTGTAAAAAGACTTATAGAGTGATTCATTTAAAAATTTTGAGATATTGCTTGATTTGCGTTTTGATTCACCCTGTATTGAAAAAGCCACAGTTAAAAAAAGTAATTAATACTGAGCACAGCCAATGATATGTGTATGACATTTGAATACAAAGACCTGTTGATTTATTTTAATTTACTGTTTTGCAGAGTGTTAAAGAGGATGTCTTTTTTGCTAATAATTGGCCATGTCTTTGTAAAACACCCTTATAATATATTAGAGTGCTATATTTTCGTAACGCTATTGGTGAGATCTTTCCGATTCTTGAACAAAATATAGTACGTTCCATTAAAAAAAAAATGTAAGTTTGTGCTGCTACGTGATTTTGGAACACCCTGTAGAATCGTAAGTATTTTCAAAATGTGCCCTCAGTAACTGTATTAGTTCACAAAAAATTATAAACTATCTCCCACCATAACGATGTAATCCTCCGATGTCAGAAGATTGCCCCACCCTGTATAAAACTGATACAACTATAATAATCGAAAATTTAATATTTGGACGAAGATTTAAAGATTTTCTTCTCAAACCCCCCCAACTAGCGATAAATACCCGTATCAGCCAGGCAAGTCGCTTGATTTGGCTCTGGATGATCTCAACAGGTTACTAACCTAATACTTAGAGGACAAGGATGCAACATTTGTAGACATTGGATGTTTGAACAATGCCTTTTCAAGGTTAATTACCCATGCTCTAAAAACAGATAGAGGTTGTCCGCAAGAAGTGGTGTTATCACTTCTTTTGTGGGATATCCTAGTAGCCGAGTTATTGGAGAGGCTAGCTTCCAAAGATGTGCATTCCCTCAGGTATGCCGACGAACTTGCAATGATTGCAAAAAACAAATTCGCAGGAACAGTCTCGGAGCAGACAAAAACTGCTCTAAACATAATTAAGGAGTGGTTCCATGTTCCGAGACAATTGAATTCACAAGTTTTCAAAAGGGTAGAAATTTCAATTGCACAAGAGGCAAATAATACTGTCATATTTGACCACAAGTCGACATGGGAACAAAGCTCACAGAAATTAGTCCAAAAAAGTATGGTAGTCATTCAAATGTGCAGAACAATACCGGACTAGCTAACACAATACAGGTATTCCCAGGAAAACGTAAAACATTTAACGTTGCTGTAAAGGAAAAATCAAAACTACATGTTCCAGCACTACCTCTGGAGGATCTTTTTTAAACCTTCAGAAGAAACAGGTTGTCCACTATTTTTTATTTATTTCGTTTTAGACTTGAAAATAAAGAAGTGTGAGATTTTTTTATTATTATTAAAGGTAGTGTGGCTGTGGCCGGAGCTGCAATAAAATGGTTAAGAGACAATATGGGATTTTTAGACGATGTTGGGAAAGATACGGAATCACTTGCTCAAGAAGTTTTTAATACTGGAGACGTTTATTTTGTACCAGCATTTAAAGGACTTTATGCTCCATATTGGAGAAAAGACGCTAGAGGGTGTGTAAGTTTAGACAGTTTTCCTAAAAATGTATCAAACGTTTTTGTAGCACTTTATATAATGGGAAATTTTAACATTATAATAATAGACGATTTTTTTTCAACATTTTATTTAGGTACATTTGAATAAAAATGAAATCAACAAAAAGTATCCATTGTCTCAAGTTTGATATATGAAGGGTAACTAATTCCCGTTTCGCGGTAAATGGTCAAATTAGTCCAGTAAATGAAGGAGGAAAAAAGGCAAAGTTAACATTAATGACGCCCCAAAAGACCAGGAAAATTGGTTTTCAGCCAATATCTCCTAAAATATGGCAGTTAGAGATTTTCGGTTCAGATAAAAATTGAAGTTCAGGTCATTTTCTACAAAAATGGTCCTCATGATTTTTTTCGCAACAATAATATTTTCTGCAAAAAAATCGGGTTGAAATACCGGAAATTTTGAGACTTGTGAAATATGCAAGTTTTGTACGAAATTTGAGCTGAGGGGTGTTGGAAATCCATTATTTTCAATGTTTTGGGATTGTGGAAACCAATAGTAGATGGCGCCACCACATTTTACAGATTAGGAAAATCCTCGGTGCCATAAATGAGAAACCCTGTAACCAGACACTTTTGATGGATATTTATGTTTCCGAGGGTCTTGTTTTTCTCTCAGATGAGGCCTCAAGATATACTTATTAGGAAAATGGGCTATAAGATTAATTCTAGCGAGATGGACCTCACCAATGGACCTGAATCTAGCAACAATCAGCTATGCACATGTGGCAAAAAACTGAAGTTCATTAGGCTTTTGGTAAGGTAAACTGAAAATGCCTCAAGAGTGAAGAATATTTACCCATAATACTCAGCAACAATTTCTTGCAGATTCTCCGTAAATTTTTGCAATTTTTTTTGCAACCAGACTGATTGAGGTTTTTGGAATAACGAGTTATAAACGTTCTCCATGTTTCATTTATTATAGAAAAATATATTTTTTCAATTTATTTATTTGTTTATCAACGGGAGAACCCAATACAATGATACAAGAATAATACATTATAGACTAAAATATTACATAGAAAATTTTTAACAAAAGTACGAGATTCGCGGGTTAATTGTCCGTGACATGATGAAAAAATTAAACAAAAATATATTGCAATTATGACATAAATCTGTTCGTCACCAGTCATCATCTGATTCTTGGTCAACAACTTCTTCTGGGTCTAGAGCTCCCTCTAGCTCTAACCCGTCAACAACTTCTTCCGAGTCTACAGTTTCTTCTAATTTTACCTCTTGGGATAACATATTATCGCTGTCTTTATAATTCGAACACTGGCGTGACTCACACGAACCACAAATGGATGAGCAGACGACACGAGCGCCACGTAGAGCACACGCGCGGCGAACGACGGAGGAACGAAAGTAATAAATTATAGCGTATACATTTAGATATACTGGCTTTTCCCCGGGGTATCAAAGGTATGACTTATATACATCGATGGAAAGGTGGGAATTCCCCCATTACACTAGTTATGGTGTTAAAATGTTAGAAATAAAGAGCAGGGAGAAAAAAAACCACCAAAAAAGGTGCGCTTTTTCCTTGAGCCTGCGTTTTCTAATTTTATTGAAAAATGGACAACTTCGTCAAAAAAAGTAATTGCACAATCGGAAGGTAGACATTCTTAGCTTTCAAATGATGTATCATAGAGACCAATCGGATCATGTATAAATTTTTAATTGATGGTTGTTCACAAAATTTCCCCGCGATCCAAAAACAGCAAAAATTTTGGATTCAATAAACAACGATTAAATGAAAATAAAAAAAATTGGGGTATACAAATTTCAGGGATGACAAAGGACCTTATGAGGACCCATAATCAAGAAAATTGTGAGTAAATTAGTGCAATACAAAAAAAATAGGAACAAATTCCTGGCGAGGTCAAAATTGCCCGGGAGCAGAAAGTTTGACCCGTGTTCCGATATGTCCAAAAGAGTCAAGCGTGACTCAATTCACAGGGTATGATAGCAACAGAATTCCTCTTTCACATGAATTTTGAATCATGAGAAAATATGCATTTTTCAAAAAGTTATTGAATAATTTATCCCCCCGCTGATGTGTAAATACACGGACTGTGCTTTCCGGCATACAGCACAGAAGCTCATTATTCGAGGTGCGCTTGGTGCCGTTTTTCTCGAAACCGGTTAAATTTTCGAGAAAAATCATGAGGACCATTTTTGTAGAAAATTAACTGAACTTTAATTTTTATCTGAACCAAAAATCTCTAACTGCCATATTTTAGGAGATATTGACTGAAAACCTATTTTTCTGGTCTTTTGGGGACATTTTCTCCGCCCTCGCACGCATTTTCATGCAGAACTTTGTCTCATGTTTAATGAGGTACCAAATGCAACTTCCAACCGGAAGATGAAAATAGGGCGTAATTAATGTTAACTTGTTTCCTTTATTTACTGGAATAAATTCCGGCTCACTCTCAACTTATTATCATTTAGTTCTTAATTAAACTTGTCATAGTATGACGTTTTGAGTGATTATCGTAAACTACGCCCACTAGTATTGAAGAAAAATACTTGAAAATATTTTCCAGCACTTTTTTTTATGCGATTTTGTCTTAAAATTTTCACTGTTGTTAATGCTTATATTTATATTGTTTTAGTATTATTTGTGGCTTAACCGCATTTTCAACGAAACAACACATCATACGAGCAGCTTTAGAAGCTGTCTGCTTCCAAACTAGAGATATTTTACAAGCAATGGACAAAGACTGTGGAATTCCGTTGTCAAAACTTCGCGTAGATGGAAAAATGTCTGCAAATAATTTATTAATGCAAATACAAGTGAGTAACTGCATGTCACAGTGTATTTTTCATATAACTAATTGTTGAAACTGCCACCTATCCAATTTATCCAAATTCATTAAAAACAACAAATCCAAATCTTCAAAACTAAATAAATCAGGAGTTTATAAATTAAAAATGTGGTAATGACGACTGTGATAAAATTTAACTTTTAGGAATTTTAAAACTAGAATTTCAGAACACAAATCGGGGCCTGTTGGTTCCCCCGGGGTCCTGTACCTAGCCATATACATCATATCTTTCGATGTAACAAATCTATTCCCTACTATACCTCCTGATGAAACTACATATAACTCTTGTTGATAATTTGCTCACTTACAATAATACTAATCCCATAATTCAGTCTGATATTATAAATTTATTAAGAGTTTGTTTAAATCAAAATTGTTTTCATTTCAACGAAAAGGTTTATAGCGGTAAAGAGGGTTTGATTATGGACAACCCTCTCAGTCCCCTATTATCAGATAACTACTCACACGGAAGAGATACCTTTTGACATTGATGCTCCTATCATGCACTAAAAAACTGTCAATATAACTTACACTTCGGAATGGGGTTAAGCGGTTTAAATAACTTATAAACTATGTAAACAAAATCAAAAGTAAACAAGAAAACTATACAAATGGAACGAAATAGTAGAATGAAAAGCACTTGGGAACACTTCACAGATTATCAAAAAATTCAATTCGTAATATTCACAGAATTGATACATTTGGAAAACTAATATTGAAAGTTGAGCAAAGGTGTCGCTTCTCTGTGAGTGGGTCAAGGGTTAAGTCACGGGACGGTAAAGTTACAGCGTTTCTATTGTATTTTATTTAATATTGTGGCACAACTTTCAGGCAGATATAAGCGGTATACCTGTGATCAGGGCAGAATCTGAAGATATAACTGCGTTAGGTGCTGCAATGGCAGCTGGTGCCGCTAGTGGTATCGGTCTTTGGGACATCAATTCCGAAGAACAAGAACTTGTTCCTATACATACTTTCCTTCCAACATCAACTGAAAGCGGTAATCTTTTATAGTTATATACATAGTATAAATTAATTCATATGTGCAAAATACTCAAAATACTGCCTAGTATTGCGGCCCCTATTGAGAATTTCAAGTCACCATTTAAAAATGTCCACTCTCATTGTTTATGAAGACACATTCATATTTTCGCTGTTTCAAGAATTATTTGATTTTTTGTATGTGTCATACAGGTGGATGATCCAAATTTTTTGACATAAACAACAGAAATCTGAACTCAGCCTACTACGATTTCACCAACAGGACCACTTCTCATTATTTTGCTTCGCGTTAAAGATATTGAAAAAAGTTGTTCAGAATATTATGTTAACCCCACATAACAAGTTTCATTACAAAATTTGCATTTTTTTTTGGTCTATACACAATTATTACTTACGAGTTTATTTTGATATATCTTCATTAAAAATTCATTGAACGGTTTTGTTATTTAGTTTAGTAGATTTTCCTTAATCATGATTAGAGTTTACAAAAACTTTTTTATTTGAACAAAACTAACAAATTTTTAACGACATGATTATTTCTAAGTGTCAATTAATCAGTTATACCTCATTGATAGTGGGTATTAGTATTCTAATGAATATGGTTGCCACTTCACATACCCTAAAAAATTGAATAACGATTTCTAGTCAAGGAGGTATATTGTAGAATAATTAATACGAAAAAAATGGCAGCCACTTGAAGTAGATTGAATTTTGTTAAGGAGTTGTGTCAAATCCGATAATACAACTTTTGAAGTGTGGACTTTGGAAGGTGGGGTGGGCAAAAAGATACCAAAATAAACCTACCTAATGAAAAATTGCCAGTTTTTGAAATGGATAGTTCTTTTTCAGTTTTTCATGAGATATTGGGCATGTAAAATTTCGATCTTCATTTTTAAGCCATTTTTTAAATTTTACGAAATAGTGTGTCACGGGGCAGGAAATGAGCTTAAGCAGCCCAAGGCTATTAGATGCACGAGCGAGCGAAGCAAGGGCAGCTGTTAGTTAAGGGCTGCTAGAGCGTTTTCTGCATGTGTGTCGCACAACTGTTTTTCGCCTAGCGAATAAACCGAAAATAGAAAGATGTAACAAAAAACCCTGACATACAATATCAATTTTCCACATTGATTTCCAATAGTGAAATGCCTTTTAATTTTAATAATTATGCTTCAAACTGTTCTATTAATTTTAATATGCATTAATTTAAAGTTTTGATTTTTTCATTTGGATATTTTGTTAAAAAGTTTAAATTTTAAATAAAGTTTTTGCAAAAATCCCAAATTTTTACTTATAAAAGGCTCGAGGGCGGAAAGTAGGTTACTTTCGACCCCAGGGGCGTATATACAACTACTTCCATGGTAAGAAATTTAAAAAAATACCAATCGTGCAAAAACTTGTGTTATCGAGCAATAAACAACTTTCTTAACAATTTCAAAAAAAAGTTTTTAGTAAATTCTAGAAATTTCGAATTATTTTTCGATATCATGAAATTTTTTTACTTCATGTGATTATAATTTCAGAAAGAGACTTCAGGTACAATAAATGGAAAATGGCTGTTCAAAGATCGTTAGGATGGGCTGTGCCAAAGAAATCTAATTTAATGACGGGTAATTATTTTCTTAATATCGTACCTGAATTGGATGATACAAAGTATTTGTATTTTTCAGAGGAGCGATATAGATTGTTATCTAGTTTACCAGGATGCTTATTTTTGATGCTTAGCTTCGGATTTTTGGCACTTGCTGAATTGATAGGGGAACAAGGTTGAGAAATTTGGTCTCTAAACTAAAAAAATGTTACTTCAAATAATGACTGACTCTTTTAATAATTGTTTTTACAGTGGATTAAGCATCAAGACTTTTTTAGACTCAAATTTGTACCTATATATATTTTGTTGTTGAATTTATTTTTGTTGAAATTATTTGGTTAGCTTTGTTATGGGTTATATTTTTTATTGAAGCAATAAAATAGTCAAATATTTGAAAATGTTTTATTTTTATTAATATGGCAATTAGTTTTACGTTAAGTTGTTCAACGCAAATTATATAAAAATAGCTGGGGCGATACCGGAACGTTATGATAAAAATGTAAAAATGACCTTCCCATGAATAACAAACAAAATAACGCAAATAGATTTAATCGTCAAAAAGAAATGAGAAAACTTGCCTGTAAAATCCTGTCAATGTTTGGAAGTACTTATAAGTGTGAACAATTATTTTCTTTGATGAAAGGAAACAAAACTCCCGCAAGATCGCGATTGACTGACGCACACTTGGACGCAGTTTTAAAAGTTATTTCCGCCGATAAATTCACGCCACAAATAGACAACTTAATTAAAGACAAAAGATGTCAAATATCTGGCAAAAGAAGTTAATGTTTGTAAGTTTTTGTAATGTCCTTTTTATTGGAAATTTAATAAATATACTTCTAACATAATAGTACTTTTTTTCGTTAAGATTTTCAGTAGTTTGTCTTCTTTAAGATTAGGTTTTGCGGCCCACCTAGTCTATGGTCTTCATGCTTTTGGCCAACCAGTGACTTTGAGTTTGACATGGCTGATCTAGTTGTTTTGTACTCGCTCATAAATCTAAGAGATGCATTGCGCTCCAACTCGGGAAATCTATTAAGTGTTAAATTCAAACTGCGCCATTTTGATAACGGGTACAAGCACAAGCTCTGTTGTGCGCTCATTCCGACCGATAGTCCAAAGACAAAGAGCCGGATGTGAACCTACATTTGGGGGGTATAAAGAGAAAGACCTATTAACCTACATTTGGGGGTATAAAGAGAAAAGAAAATCTTAGAGAAAAGATCATTTTCAACCCTCCACAACTTAGAGGAGTAGAGGAAAGTTCCCTATGTAGGGGTTGCGGCATTACTGACGAAACGTCAGTCCATGTTCTCTTAGAGTGTCCACACTGGGCTGTACTACGCAGGCGAATCTTCGGAGACACAAGCAGACATCCATTGAAAAAGGTTGTGGCCTTTATTGAAGGGCTCGGTTTCATGGATGTCTAGGTAGCAGGAATGGCACAATGGGCCCGCCAGTGGCCTCAGTGCCGGAACCTTGGCTTGAGTTGTCCAGGACAAGGCTCGCCTGCACATTTAGTAGTAGTAGTAGTAGTAGTAGTTATTTTCAACAATAAAAACCAAGGCAACATATATAATGAAAAAACAATTTTATTTTCAATTGCAAATTTTTGAATGTATAAATACTAGAATAAAATACATAAAAATAAATAATATTATAATGTGTAAAAGCAACAAAACCCCCATACATAAGCCGAAAGTAAACGGTATTTATATATAAATAGCAAATAATAAAATGTTTATAAAAATCAGTTACAGTACTTTATACTTTCAAGTTCAAGTTAAGAGTTAGTTCCATATAAAACTTTAGGGTAAAACCACTTTAAAGATATGGCTTATCTTGTTGAAAACATTCTTTTGTTTTAACTTTCCATCAAACCATTCGACACTTATTATTTTTACTTTAAAATGTTTCCCTGTTTTCTATGATTTTACCAATCATTGGTTTCTGCCAAATCTGAGAACATTTTGTCTTTAACTTTTGGCCTTGGATCTTCTTTAATACTAGTTTCAATAGCTCCCGTTGTACCAATAATATACTCAAACTCTATAACAAAAAAAATTAAATAAAAAACAAAGTAGTTGGGAAGTGTCTGACCAAACCTAACCCAATCTTTAATACCAATAAGGAACATTAAAAAAGTGGCCACCCTGTATAAGGTTGGATTTGATCTTGATCCAAGCCATTTTTAAACTGTTCAAGTACTGCAAGCACTTACCATCTTGAGTAAGATTGGGTCCTCTAAATTCTAATGGTCCTGCCAATTGTTTTTTCATATCTCCTTCAAAATATATGAATACTGTTGGTAAATTTTTATCTGGATAGTTGGGTATACAAGTAGTGGAAATGGATTTTAAAAATTTCACAGTGGGATATTTCACTGCTAAATATTTCAAATACTCGTTAATTAAGGCACATAATGGTATCCTACAATTCAAATATTTCTACAAACTCAGCACACAGGTTGGTTCTTAAGTAATTGGGTATAGAAATACAATATAGATTCCTTATTTTAAGCAACAAAATTATGATTTCTTATAGCCAAAAACACCCAGATCCAAATTTGTATGTATAATTATCCAAAAACATTCAAGTTATTGAAAAAAAAACTCGCCTTCAATACCTTGAATTAAGTTGTGATATTTTGAAGTGGAGAATCTACTGTATGTATTATTTACCTACAATTACTCAAGTACATAAAAAAATTCTCAATTAAATTTAGAAATTGTAAAGTTACACTTACCCCTGTTTATATAAATGGAGCACAACCCATATTCCTTCACCTGCTTTGTTAACTTCATTGATATAATCTTGAGCAGAAATTTCACCAACAGAACCAAATTTTTGTCGTTCAGCTAATGCTTTTAGCTCTGCTATTCTTTTATTTCTGTATTCTAGCAATACAGCTTCATCTTCTGAATCTTCTAATTCGTCAAGTTCATCTAGATTTAGTTCTGACAAGTTTTTTCCATCTAAAATTTATTCAAATATTTTTTTTTTATTTGGGGAAGGAACATTTTTGTAATTCTTAACCACCTTATTTGAATTCTTAATTAAACAAACTCCCTACGATTGTACCAACATTGTAAATTAATCAAAAAGAAAAGCAGTCATATTATTTTTAAAATGAAAGTAATTGATGTATGCTTTTAGTAAAATAATTGTGGGTGAATGATAAATTTTGTTTTCAGACAAGCTTGCTATAACAATAAACTAAAACTTGCACATATTTATTTAGTAATAACTTATTTTCACTTACCTGATGTCTTTTTTTCAATTGTTTCTTCTAACATAGATACAATTTGATCTTCAGTAATTTCTTTTTCCTTTTGGGGAATGATGCCTTTGGCTCGTAAAATGTCATTCCACTCAGTGTCTTCATTAGGATTCTAAAAATGTGACTAATTTAAGCTTCTCTTAGAAGTTTATATTATGTCACTTTGGTGAATCATA
>CAJUYG010000193.1:0-35218 GCA_910591675.1 Galerucella calmariensis
TTTTTTTTTCATTATTTTTGTAGTCGGCTTGTTCGAAATTCGACGAAAATATTCTAGCCAACATTACAGCAAATAGTGAGAATATACCTCCACAAATGTTCGTCAAGTTGCCCGATAGTGAATCGAATGGTAAGAAAATTTGGTGTCCTTTAAACATTCCAACGCACACAAAGGCAGAAGACGTCGATTTGAAATATTTTGTTGACTTAACTTTTGAATATACTTCAAAGAATACCTCGTCACTAGACTACGAAAGCAGTAATGAGTAAGTAATTATTTATCAGTTGCATGCAACTTGCCGTTTTTTTCGTTGGTCGTATGAATTGGAGCTTGCTCTATTTTCTGGTAACTTTTCTGGTGGATTTTGTTGCACCAACTCAAAATTTCTATTGGCTGCTCCGCTCTGACATTGCTGTCACTGTCAATCAAGTTGACAGCACTGCTGGGACTCTGCACACTATAGAATTCTACCGGTCGCTTTCTACAGTAGATAACTATTATTCCAGTCGACAACAGCCATAAATCTCACTCTGTTTTCTGTCGACAACTCTTCTCTTATTTTTGACATTACCATCGATCTGTAGCTTTTATGTAAATATTTGATAGTTCTCATTGTGGCTATGCTAAATTTTTTGTGATAATTTAAATTTTTGACGTGGGTAACCCTATAATAACTTTAATGTTTCTTGTGTGAAAGCCAATTGCGACTTGTTTTGCTATCTTTATTGTATCTTTTGTGTCAAATGTCATAAATTTTAAAATATAACCTATAAAATTATAGATATCTCGTAATCGTAGAAAACGACACGTCTTCACATGTAGAAAGCGATAACTATCAATTTTGTCGACAAGTCGTGTAGAATAGAGTCGATAGTAGAATTCTATAGTGTGCAGAGTCCCAGCACGTTACGTTTCCCCTATGCCTGGATGAGTCGCAGCAACAAACTATCGATATGCTGATTGTACTTTTTCTCTCAGCGATTTGTACAAGCAACAAGTCGCTGCGATTTCACGCAACGTGGAAAATTAACTTAATATTCAAAATTTAATAATATATAATAATGGGCTAGTTTCATGGGTATGAATTAACAAGTGAATTCATATCAGGAGGGTTAAGAATAACATATCTTTTTCCATATAACGATATTTATCTCAAGTTATAAATATTTATGAAATTTAGTTTTAAAAATTTTCGTAGATTTAAATAAACCGCTTTAATTAACCCAATGACAGAAGCCCTTGTTGCCAGATTCAAAGTACGTTGTTGTTAAATCCTACTCGACTATCCAAGTTGATTAGGATAAAGTGAAAGTCGACTAAAAGAATTTGACAGTTGTCAATTTACATCATCCACGTTCAGTTTTTAGTAGTTGTTTGTGTTATTTTATAGTTGAAAGTGTGCTTCTGTTTATTACCTTTTAAAAGACAAAACTAATAGAAAACACTACCACCACTAATACAACAATAAACCACATAAACAAATCATTTGTAGGTTATGGCATTTGTTATTGTCCTAGGAGGCACTCAAATTCCCCTAAAAAGAAGAAGAATAAGCGATCCGGAACTATATCGAGTTTCGAATTCTTCGGAATTCTAGGGTAACGCAATTTATGCGTGTGTGTTATATCACATGTTTTCCAAACAACTCAACCTACATATAGAACATTTAATATTCTTGATAAAAAGCTCTGCATGACTTGTAGATCCATAATCAAGTACAAATTTTTTAAAACATTGGCTGGAATACAGGGAAAATCAAAATTATGATTTGGAGTGATAGTAAAATACGTTCAAACTGTAGTGGAGAGCAAAATATTCATTGAAATTGTTATTAAGTATCAAAAAATTATGCACACTTGTAGATTAGTGATTTTTCCAGATAAAAATAACAAGATTATTGCAATCAACACGTCAGCAATTGTTAGATTAATGCGCAGTACGAAACATCGTAAGATCCCGTTCATAATAAGCGCCTGATTTTGTTTTACTCATCCTTATTAAACACGATCTGGATAGAGTGCTTTGGAATATCTAATAACTGTCAACAAATGTCAAATGTTACATAAGTGTGTGTGTTTGCGATAATCAGAAATGCCAGTAAAATTTAGTATTAAAGATAAAATTGAAATTGTTCTCATTGTTGGAGAAAATTATAAAACATGTAGGGAAGCAGCAGAAATCTTTAATAACAGACACCCTGATAAAACAATACATTTCACAACTGTCAGATATGTAATGAATAAATTCAAGAGTTCTGGAAGTGTTGAAAATAAATTTAGAAAGAAACATCGGGCATGGGTTAGAAATGAAGATATTGAAACTGATGTGATGCTGTCGGACGTGGAAAATCCAAAATATTCACTTCGAAAACGATCCAATTTATTGAATGTAACTAAAACTACAGTTGCACGAATTTTAAAGTCAAATAAATTAAAACCATACAAACCCCAATTTACCCATATTTTAAAAGAAGGAGATGTTGAACGAAGGTTCGAATTTTGTGCTCGTATCCAAGGAGAATTGGAAGATAACAGATTTATGACACGACACGTACTTTTCTATGACGAAGCAACGTTTACGTCTAATGGTACAGTAAGTTCGCAAAATTGTCGATGGTGGAGCGATGTTAATCCCAATTTCCATGTCCAAACCAGAGATCAATATTCATTTAAAACGAATGTATGGTGTGGCATTTACAAAGACAGAATTATTGGACCATTATTTTTTCGAAATAACATGAATGGAGAAAGATACCTACAATTTTTAAATAATCAGTTGTCTGACTTTCTTGATGAACTACCACTAAATGAACTAGGAAAAATATGGTACCAACAGGATGGAGTCCATGTCACTGTAACAGAAATATTCGGGATTTTCTCCGCGACACTTTTAAGGTCAAAGTGATCGGGAGGTACATGGAGTTTCTTTGGCCTCCAAGGTCTCCAGATACTACCCCTCTAGACTTTTTTTGTGGGGCTACTTGAAAGAAAAGGTGTACCTTCAGAGGCCATTTCAAGATGTTGATCATTAGAGAAACATGTGAAGCTATAACTCCAGATGTGATTAGAAATGGCATAAAAGAATTTATTCAATGACAGTTATTATTTTTCTATTTTACCGTAAGCTTACTCTGACAACATCGTGGAAAATTTCACTTGTCAGTGTCAAAATTGTGGTACTTTTATTTTTATTTCGTCTATGCTGTGCTTTGTTGAGTTGTTTGCATTTGAGCATGTCCACAAAACAAAAAAGATATCCCAATTTCACGGAGTCAGAGCGACAATTAGGCACTTACAAAAGTAGCTGTTCACCATAAAAGTATAATAGAATGCAAAAAGACGGATGCTGTGACTTGGCGAGAATAGCTGGAATTTGTTGGAGTATCATGAGAACACTGGGTTTGGATAATCGAAACCGAGTAATAAACTCGACATCATCGAGCTCTTCAAAGGGATTTATCCGTTCTTCAACAGTAGTATATGGTCGTCTTTCGTACTCTACAAATTCGAATATTTCGCCAATCTCCAAGCTCTTCATCGAAAAGTTCGTCAAGTCCCTCAAGATACATTGACAATAACAATTATTAAATAAAATACAAACAGAACCTAGATGCTACTAAACTACTATAGAAGAATCAAATAAGCTTCTAGATTTCACCCCAAACGATAATAACACAATCAAATTTAAAGTTGAAATAATCTTTGTTGCAAAATGTAAGCAAACATGAAAAAATCATGACAGTTTTCAGTTAGAATCTATGGTTAGAATAACGGAACACCCCTTTCTCGTATTTAACTGTATGTTCTATGGTTAACATCAACTTGATAGTGGCAGCTAGAAAAGCCGAAAGTTTGACTGCCAGCTAATGAAAACTGGCAGTTGATAAACACTTTGACCAACAGCTAAGATTTAGCCGAAGGTTACAATATTTAACCGAGCATTGATAAAAGTATTTGATAAAGTAGTTATGTAAAAACTTTACGTAACTGTTTAGGTTTCAAAGAATAATTTATTAATTAGGTACTGTCAAAACTGACAATTATTTCAATATTTAAACTGACAATTACCCCATTATTTTAATTCGATAGTATTTTAAGATTTATAAACATTGAAAACAACATTATTGAGGACACAGCTATTTAAAGTAAGTCCATTTTCTGGGTGAGTACTTCATAGTAACAATACTTTCAACACCATTTGAATCCACTTTAATATTACCATTGTAATTGAAGATTTTATTAAATATTATAAAAGCGCGGAATTAGATAAAACGTTGTACGTAAACACGTTATGAAGAAAGCGATATTGTTCAACTTGCGTAATTTGCAAAACTCGCTAGCGCTCATTTTGGCAAATATAGCGCTTGTTGAACAATATCGCTCTTTTCATAACTAGTTACGTAAATAACTATTATATCATCGTCACATTTCATTTTCTACTTTGAGAGCGTCATGTCGAAAACTACAGCTTACCTTACCTTTTTTAATAAGAGGCACCCGATTATGAGAGCATCATTTGAAAGGGTACGTTTTGACAGTACTTTGCGTTTCTGTTTGACAGATGTAAAATAAAAAAATCTTCTTGTTTGTTATTGGCTCTAGCCTACTACAGTCTACCACAGGAATTCAAATTTCAAATTTTTTTTTCATTTTTATTTGAAATCGTAGAGTGGCGTTATTAGTTGCAAACACATAGTTGAGACCCAATATATCTTGTGACATTTTCATTGAAATTCATGAAACGAGCCCATTACTTGTAGAATGAGAAAAATTGTAGAGTGCAATTCGTTCATACAATTATGCGCTCGTGTACTTTGATGAGCGATTATTTTTTTAGGTTTCATAGAAAAACTTTGTTGATAGCTAAATATAATAATAGTTTTTCCGAATCAGAAGACTCCGAAATGATCGATCCTAATGAAGAAATAAGATTAGCCAAGGCAAAAGAACTGAAAAAACTGAAAAATACCATTATAATATACCTGCAGAAGTTAAAAATAATTTACGAAAAGTAAATATAAGATTTAATGATGATATAATGCCTATAATATTGGCAAGTTCACGTTACATCATCTGACAGTTGCCCTGATATTATCAAGCTAAACAATAACACAGAGTACACCATCTAACAAGAGACGAAAGCTTAGTCGGTTCCTTTGAAGTCGGACTAACACGATATTGACAAAGATTACAGAATAAAAATATAAGATGTTTCACTCCAGGGCGGTTTGATTCAAGTTGCTGTCAAACGGACGCCGCTCTCATAAATTATGTTTACGACTCGCTTTTGTTGTCAATAACGAGACCGGTAGATACCAGATAAGTTCGAAAAGCTTATTTCATTTTAAGCTATACAGGGGTAATTAGAGAAATATATATTTAAATTAATAGGATTCTTTATCACAAAGGTTTATTTTTAAATGTTAATTATTTCGATAAATGTTCGGGATATGAATTTGAAAAGGTAAGTAAAAAATAAACTTGAATTTTTAAAATGAATCAATTCACAGTTTTTATCCGGTAGCTAAGTAATGTTGTGATACTTATTGATAATCTAGCAGATATTTATCACAAATTCAATTAAATATACTCATTAGCAACCAGAATAATAGGGCCACTAAATCTTGAATTTTGATCTTTAAATAACGAGTATTTTTTGGATTGACAAGGTTAAAACAGTAAAAAGAGAAGCAGCTGCAGGATACCTATATTAAAAATTTTTATAAATGTTGTAAAATACTAAGTTTGGAGTTTGGTTTATGTGTTAAATTTAATCTATTGTCTTTCAAATCTTCAAATATACATTTGAGAGTAAAATATATACGGACTCTGGTATAGAGACTTGCATAATATTTGAAAGGAAATTGATTACATGGATGATGGAAAGAAAATTTAGTAAATTCGTTCCAAAGGAACTGACCAATGCCACTTTGGTTACCTATAGAATGGAATTTTTGTGTTTTCTTGCTTAGTGTACTTGTTTATAAAATATCCTTATTATAAAAATAAATCCGTAATTTTGTATTAGCAAATATTACAAAATATTTAGTGTTTAAGCTTTGCTATTAAAGAGAAAAATATTAATATTACTTTTAGCTCATTTCAACAATTAATTAATAAATTTAAAAAATCTACGCAACATAAATATAAAACACGAACAACCAATAAACACCGCTCTAAAATAACAGCGCTCGACGGGCGACGTCCCGTATAATATGCCAAATATGTCACCAGCGGCATCGGTGCTTTACGCGATAAATTCGAACGAGTGAAACATCTTATATTTTTATTCTGTAATCTTTGATATTGAGCGGAAATACGTTGAGGCACTGACATATAAACTACCTGATACACTGAGAAAAGTAACACTACACTGAAAAAAATAGTAGTGTTGATGAATATCCCTCCCAATTAGGTCTATAGAATATTTTTTTTAACTACTAACATACGAACACCTTATTGTACATCTCATGTGTGTAATGAGAAGTAGCTCATTTTCAACCTAATCTTAAAATAATACACGGTGAACTTAGGGGAATGTACGGAAGTGGCAGCTTGACATTGACAGATAAACTAATTAATTCACGCATGTGCACACAAATTTGCGATCACGAAAACTTCTTTCTTTCGCCTCTTGTTAGATGGTGTATTCTGTGACAATAATTATTTTGATAGTGTTTGTGTCGATTTGACTTTTTTTGACGTTGTTTGAATTGCTTAGGTATTTTTATTTACGAGCTTAGCAAAGATGTTACCATCTCTTGACATTTACTATTCAGCTATTTCGCATTTTATTAACTACACACTGTAGATTTGCCTAAATAATTAGTTAGAAAAAAAACTGTTTTTCTAATCTAAAAGAAACAATGAATTTAGAAACACCAAAAAAACTTCTAAATTTTAGACGATGATCCAATTTCAATAAACGTCAAAACAAACTGGAGAATTTTACCAGTTGATCTGACCAACGTCTTGAAGTTTTGCCAACCCGTTAGCTGTAAATTGCCCTGGCTGTTGAGGAAAGTAACTAAAAATGACATCATCGTCTTTTCATCGTAAAAATTCTATAATAAAAAGGATCATTAAATCAATACAAAACAACCAAATAACAAATTTAAAATATATCCAAACTATTGTTTATCATCAGGGCGACTGTCATTAGTGTCAACTTGTCAGTTGGTGAATATGCCCAGTTCGATTTAACTGAGCGAGAGCTTATTTTCCCGACAGATTCCACCCACCACGTCAAATTTAGTAGTTGAGGTGCGCATGCGTCCAAGCAGCCTTTAACCTTCTATACGATGTGACTGAATATGGACTGAATGTGAGCTGATTAGCGTAGTTGGTAGGTTTTTTAGCTTACAACTCAGAGGTCGTAGGTTCGAAACCCGGTTAGGTACTGGTTTTTTTTAAAAGTTTTTTATATCTTATTTTCTGATATTTTTATACATAAATACACTTTGATCAAACGGGTTTGGGCCTGGGTTTTCTTGTTTTTTTTTTAGTTTTCTATTTCTTATTTTCTGATATTTACATATTTACTTCAATATTGTTATGTTCCTACTAAATTTGGCAACGTTGGAATATGTCGGGAAAATAAGCTCTCGTTTCAACTGATACTGTATAATTTCAGATATGCAGCCTTTGCCAAAACTAAATCAATGTTGGGTGATATAAATTTAGATTTTAAACCCGTGCTAGTACGCTTTTTTCTGTGGCAATTACTGAGAGATCTAGGTATCACAAATGAAGGTTAGTATTACCGCTTTCACGGACAAAATAATCGATCTACGCAAATTTACGAAGAATATCAATCGCAAATAACGTTTTCATCAGATGGCGAACTCAAGTTTGACACGCATTGAGTAGTTTATCAGTAGATTCGGATAATGAATATTCGCCGATCCAAAGCAATGCGCGTGCTCCAATCTTTTTGTGTAGGAATCAATAACTTCTATTGAACGTAGGAACCCGAGCCGAGTAGATTCAGTGCGTGCCCTGCTTTATTCGTGGTTTGCAGAAATGAATTCTGACAAGTGACGGAGCAGTACCTACATTATTTTTAATTCACTGTTAATTTTCAGTAGCGGGTAAATATACGACACGGCTCCATCAACTGCGCAAGTCCAAGTAATTGGATTAATGGCGGGAGATTCTGCACTACATTTAAATCGAAAAACTTGTCAGTGTCACTCACTTCACTCCAAATAAATATTGTAACGTTTATTCTAATTTATATTTACAAATTAATTTATATTTACAGATTGAAATTCAAATACAGTCCTTATTTAATAATTTATATCACACACTAACTATAATTTATATGAGAGTCACTTAATAAACACTTTATCGAGACGCGATTGCTTTCTTTCAGTATCGACACTAACTGACCAACTAACTCCGCTGCGATGCTCGTCGCCTATTTATACTCCCATGTATGTATTTCTAGAAACCTCTCGAACTCGAAGTTTTGGTGGATGCGCCGGGTTTTTCTAGATGTTACGTATTCCAGATCATTCTTGAAAATACGGCGGAGGAGCCATAGTAGTATCATATAGGAATTTCACTGGGGGCACTAATTGAGCACATTAATGCAGCAGCTCGCGTAACAATATGTAAATATCAGAAGTGTAAAACTAAAAAAAACAAGAAAACCCAGGCCCAAACCCGGTTGTAACTATGTGTGTAACTATGTATAGAAATATCAGAAAATAAGAAATAAAAAACTAAAAAAAAAACAAGAAAACCCAGGCCCAAACCCGGTTGATCAAAGTGTAACTATGTATGAAAATATCAGAAAATAAGAAATAAAAAACTAAAAAAAAACAAAAAATCAAGCACCTACGACCCCGGAGTTGTAAGCTCAATACCCTTCCAACTGCTCTAATCAGCTCAGATTCAGATACATCGAATAGAAGGTTAAAAGCTGCTTGGACGCATGCGCACCTCAACTACTAAATTTGAGGTGGTGGGTGGAGCCGTGTTGTATATTTACCCGCCCCTCAATTTTCAAGATACACCAATTTTTATTTTCGGTTTACCCCAATATATTTATTTTTGTGAACTATATGAATTAAAAAAACATTTTTTCTACGGCTGCTATGGAAAATAGTTCTTTTCCCAAAATTTACAAAACTACGAAGTGTCACTTTGCCTAAGCCGTGGAAAAGATTTTTCCCACGCCACATTAGTATATTAAAGTATAAGTGGATATTAAGGTCTTTAAAACACGCGCGATTTTTCGAAATAGAGCAAGTGTTTTAAAGACCAGTTATCCACGAATACTTTACGCTATTTTTTTTATTGGTGCACTTGAAATTATAAATACTGGTCGATAACTACTACAACAAGAAATGGAAATCATGAATGTCATTAAGAACTAAATGTCAAATGGTTGAATTCGTGATATATATGATGTATATTCTTTTTTTAATTTCTTGGGAAATTGAACTACAATATTTTTAAATTCCTTATTTCAACGTTTCGGTAGCGTTCCAGCTACCGTTGTCAAGAAAAAATAAGTAGAAATTAATTTTTATCCCTAACTGACACAACAGAAAAAATTTGACTAGACAATCAAAAAATTATTTTGAAGTTTAAGACTGCAAAATTTTGTTATCAAATTTTTATTAAGGTCCATTAATAGTAGATCATATCTGTGGCAAAATGTGAAATGAAATATTTCATTTTATGACATTCCAACGATATGATAGTCTACTAGAAATGGAATCCAGTGAAGTGCACGTTCCAGGAACGGTTTTTATTGGGATAGCGCGTTTTTTTCGCTTATATTGGAAATGTTGTTAATAAAACGCGTTTCTTGATAGTTTTTTTGTGTATGAATATTTAATAATACTCCGCCAGAGATATTGGAAAAAGCTGCAAAAGTAACTTTGGATTTGTTGCGGCAATTTCAAGAAAAAAGTATAAATTGGCAAACGAAAATTTGTAGAGTGACAAAAATATACAAAATTAAAATCTTTTTCGGAAAGTGTACTTTTGGTATATCTAGAAAAGTCGTCAAAAAAATTAAAGGCGTGTACACTTTGGTCACAGATTGTGCAATTGTAGAAAAAGTATAGTGTGCAACATGTGGGGAAAGTGCTTTTTCCACTAGTTGCACAATATACTATTCTAAATGTTTTTATAGGAGTTCAATTGGTAAACATTGACTTACTGTTGTGGGAAAACCCGGCGAGTTGTCTGGACACGGAACACTATCCATTTGAACCCATATACTTTTATCAATTTGTCATGTACCTCTTTGGTGCAGCTTGGCTATCTTACAAGATACGAAAGGAAAAAGTTTCTAGAAATAGTCAGGTTAGCGATGACTATGTCGAAAAGTCGATTCCTTCGACTATATTTAGGAATTTTCTAGACTCTAAACTGGAAGCGATTGAAATGTTACGAGGTAAGCTTAGTAAGATAATGTTAGTATAGTCAAAAGCGCTCTTATCGTTCGGGCTCAAAGGTCACTAACCATATGTATCAAATCAGATGACAAAGAGGTTACCAAAATGTGGGATTACAAATATACCCGAAGAAAATAATTATGCTTGATGTTTCCTGCACACTGGTTGACGAATTTCCACTTTTTCATTAATTCTCGAAATAATCTATCAGGAAAAGTACCATTTTTTTTTGCTTGAGGATGCAAAATACCGGAAAATTGCTTTTTATTATTCATATTGTCACTTTGAATTGTCAAAGTGACATAGCTGACATTTAAATAAAAACTTCGCTGGTGAAAGACTTTTTAGAATCGCTGAAAACTAAATACATATCCTTTTTTCTCCTGTCAAATTAATACCTACGGATATTCCCATTACAATGAACTTTAAATCATCGAAAAATATTGATTTTTGACCGAGTTATGGAAGAATTTGTCCGCCGGTTTACAAGTTAATTTTATAGACGGTAGCATTTATAGAGGTAGTGCAGCTTCGTAAGCGAGGGGTCGTTTGGATGCGATTATCTCGAAAACTATTGCATTTTGGAAAAAATTAATAAAAACTATTTTTGTAGATAATTTAACGACCTTCACTTTTTACCTGAACAAAAATTTTCCAAATTGCATATTTCGGGAGATAATGGCGGGAAACCGTTTTTTGGGGGGCTTAGGGGCCATTTTAGACCCTTAGCCAAGGCGCAATCTTGGAGAACTTTTTCTCCCTTTGAAGTACCTGTCAAGACCTACAAATCAAGCCAAAAAAAATTATTGGACAAATATATTGATAGGTTTGCCTATTTTCAGGTCTTCAGTTACTGGACTACAAGGAGTTGCATGAATCTTTGGTTTATCGTAGAGTGATTTTTTTTTATTACAATATGGCGTCCATAGGCTTGTGCTGATAAACATCTTCACAAGAGAATATTTATATCCGGATATTGAAGAAGTTGTTTCAGCAAATTGCTTTTTATTAAACTGTTGCTTTCAGCTAAAAACATAGCAGATTCTTCTTTAGATCATCACTATTACACTGACGACCAAATATTTGAATACTTCTTGCATTGATTTAAGGATACCTCAATTTTCTTCAATTGCAGAAAAAAAGTTTGATGATAAGAATTTTTAGGGTCATCTCTAGTAGATCATTTGAACATAGTATCATTAAATGGTCTCTATAATGTGTATGCTGGTATTGCAGAGCCCATGTCGGTGAAATCGTTTTTGAATGCGACTTACAGTATGAATTGTTATCAAGATATATACAGAGAAAATTATCTGCAGACTGATTTGAGGGATGGTTATAATGCAGTTCCAATAGCACATGATATTTCTTTTATTCATGGTATGATTTTTAAAAAGTTTGACGTTTGATAGTAAGGTAATGTCAAATGTCAAATGTCAGTTTATTTTATTTACTATTATTGGCCAAGTTTGCTTTGTAGGTACTGCTCACTACATATATGTATTCTTTGAACTAGTTAAGAATCCTACTCAAGTTCAACTTACGTTAAAAAAAGCTACAAAATGGAGCTGTCAATTAACGACATTTTGGAAGTTGACTTAGATATCCTCGAAATAATAATATTTTTAAATAACAAAAGATGCATATAGTATATTATACACCAAGGTAGTGAAGACTATTATTATGAACCGAGCACCAAAATTATTTCGCGAGGAGCGAGGTTTTTGAATGTCTTCACCACCATGGTGTATATACAATTTTTTCCACTACTAGCCTAATTTAAGAAACAAATTAAAAATAATTCACAAACGCACCACGAGAAGCGTTTACCCCGTCGCCTGACTGACAAATACACTGTCAGTCATCAGTCATTTTTGGTTGAGTGCGAATTTTAAACTAATGGCAATTTTTTTCAAATAATTTTATCTTGATAGGTGATTTCAAGCTGCAAATATTTGAAAGACAATCTCCTGGGGATACAAAATTATGTTGCACACGTTTTTGTTTAACTACTATCCCTAAATTCTCAAAATATTTGAATTTGTCCATTATTGATCTAGGATAATAATAGAAAAAAATATTAACCACCAATAATAGAGAAATTCAACTTCTCAGTTGGTTAGAAGAAGCAATGATTGTCAACTTCACAGCTAGTAGTCGAAAAAGAAGTGTTATGGTATATTTATTTTGAATTTATTCCAGAGCCTACACCAGTTAACGAAAAAAGCGGCGAGAATAACCAACCTTGCAAACGAACTACCTTGTTCACCTTCGGAACTTTGGGAAAAAAAAAGATTTTGGAAATAGTAACAAAAATTTGCCCAACGTTTACATCGAAAAATATGAACTATAAAATAACATTCTTGGAATTTTACGAGATAATAGTGTTGCTAGCAATCGAAAAAGCAGAAGAAGAACTTAAAAAAGATCAAGTGAACTTCTGCAAAATTTTGACAATGTCGGAAATTAGTTATAAATCAAAAATGAAAAAGAAAAAAACTAAGTAGAAAGTTATTTTATTATAGATATTAAAGGCATCGAAACTTTGATTATTATTATTATTATTTTCCGCGGTAGTTCCGGTACCAACCAAGAGAAAAACAGCCTACTTTACAGTATTGTCAGTATTGACCTTGTGATGTCGGTATACCTAAGAGGGCAAATTCCCTTAGAACATAAAACAGAAAGGAAGGAGTCTTGTCATTCAATAGCTGTATAAGAAAATGCGACGGAAATCGCCATTTGCAACACCCTAATTATGTCTCATTTGTGAAGTTGACGTTGACTGACGTATATTGTTTATGTAGTTTTTTTGGTGAAAATAAGTTTAAACGAAAGTATTATCAGAAGTATTATTCTACATTCGTATTTTCATTGCTCCTAAAACATAATATATTTTTCCTCCTACCCCTATAGAAAGTACACACTTTCCTCCCTCAAATCAGGGAGGAAACTCATACTTTTCCTCCCCCTCATTTCAAGTAAGTTGTAAACGATGAAACTTGTGAATTCATTATATTCATATTGTTTCCATAATTTCTAGAACATCCTGTATATCCTGTTTTTTGGTAAAAATCAAACATTAATGTTACTTCAACGTAGTTCTTCAATACAAATTTCAACTTCAGGAATCTTAGATACCTATATACGTTTTTTTGAGTTCAGAATAAGATAAGCATAGTATGCTGTGGCTCACTGACAGTAAACACGGCGATTGACTTTTGAGGTGCAAAGTCGCTACATTCATTAAACTTAGTTGAATTTTTGAAAAATGGAGAGCGATTCAAGTGATTTTGAATTTCCAAATACACCACTTAATATTAAGGAACAAGCTAACATAGCGTCATTAACCTTACTACCACAAAAATCTGAAGACAGGTATGAAAAACAATATGCACAATATAAGCAATGGGATGAAGACAACAAGATACATAAATATTCAGAGAATGTTTCACTGGCATATTTTTCACTACAAGGAAAATCATTAAAAGCTTCAACACTTTGGTCTAAATATTCAATGCTACGCACAATGATACGAATGAAGGAAAATGTCGATATTAAATATCCAACGTTGATTGCATTTCTAAAACGTCAAAATGCCGGATACAAACCAAATAAAGCTAAAACTTTTACAAGCGAAGAAATAAATATATTCCTAACGGAAGCCCCCGATGATGTTTTTTTATTAATGAAGATAAGGAATGAAATCCCATGCAAATAATTTAATTTTTGATATAAAATATTCATAGGTAGTCCTTGTTATTGGAATTTCTGGAGCATGTCGATGTGATGAGCTTATTAAAATGACTATGGATGATATTGAAGAGAAAAACAATCTTTTAGTCATAAATATCCACACTTCAAAAACGTATAAACAACGAACTTTCGTTATCAATACTACAACAGGTAACGGCCCAAATTTTGTTCAAATCGTTAAAAAGTATATCTGTCTACGTCCTAAAACAGCATAAACGATTGTTGGTATGCTTTAAAGCAGGCAAATGTATAAATCAAGTGGTTGGCAAAAATAGTATATCCAAAATACCCCAAAAAATTGGAGAATATCTCAATCTTCCAAATACCAAACATTACACAGGGCACAGTTTCAGAAGAACTTCAGCAACTCTGTTAGTAAACGCTGGTGGGGATATTTTAGCTCTAAAACAGCATGGCGGTTGGAAATAAACCAATATCGCAGAAGGTTGTGTAGAATAATCTTACACAAAAAAAAGAAAAATTTCTGATCAAATTATGGGAAATAATGTAGAACCTGAACTTGTTCAAAATCAGCCAAGCACTTCTAGAAGTTACCACCATTACAATGTGCTAAGAGAAAATATTTCAAATACTAAAGCTCCTGCTCAAACCCTATCTTCTTCCAATGGTGTTCATATAAGTGATGCTCAAAACTGCACATTCAATATTAACATAAATAATTCTAAAATATAGTTAAACAATACTATGTACTTAATTGTATAACATATATTGATAAATTTGTTTAATAAATAATTCTTGTGTTCTTAATTATATTCGTTACCTATTTGTGTCGTAAATAAATTTTCAAAAAAAGGTGGGTAGGAGGAAAAATCATATGTATCACATGGGAGTAAAGTGCCTTTTCCTCCCTTGGAGGTTTAGTAAACTACATCCTGCGGGAGGAAAAGTGGCACTTTCCTCCCTAGTAATACAAATAGCTATTTCACATATCCCATACCCTATACATATACAAAGAGTACGCCACTGTCAAAATGGAGCCGACTATTCGCCATTTGCAACCTCCTATTTGGACGCAAACTTATTTGGTAAATGCTCCTGTCTGTTTTTTGTTCTAAGCAAATTTCAACCAAGCTTAGTTTTTTTAGGGATTTAAAAAAAAATTGGCGATACAAAATGAAATCACTCACAATTTTATTATAATTTATTTTTAAAAATCAGTTTTACAAATTCTATGTACACTTAAACACTAAAGTATTTTTTTCAAACTACATACGGCTGTGCAGTATTCAACTGCCCTTCATATTTAGCTTTATGCTCACTATACACATTGTGCAAATCGCCTACTTTTGCGACTTCACCTTTCTGTACAATCTTTCCAACTGGATAGTCAAAATTGTAGAAGAATCCTTTTGGAGGTCCAGTTTCTTCATTTTCTTCCCATTTTTGCTCGTATTGTCCAGAATTATCATTGTGCCCGTAATTTGAATAACCATTTGGTTGATTCTGTCCTTGTTGTTTGTATTGTCCAGAATTATCATTCTGTCCGTAATTTGAATAACCATTTGGTTGATACTCTCCTTGTTTATTGTATTGTCCAGAATTATCATTGTGCCCGTAATTTGAATAACCATTTGGTTGATTCTGACCTTGTTGATTGTACTGTCCAGAATTATCATTGTGCCCGAAATTTGAATAATCATTTGGTTGATACTGTCCTTGTTGGTTGTATTCTGGTTTAACCTGTGAAGGATTTGAGTAGGCATTTTGATTTTCGCTATAAGCCCCCGTATAATCAACTTGATTGGGGCTTATTTCAGCAAACGACTTATGCTGAACAACTGCTGGTGAATAATGATCTGGTTGCTGATATTGAACAGAGCTAGACTGATGAGATTCACTTGTTTGGTAGCTTTCAGTAGGTTGTTGGTATCCCGATTGATAGTATTGTCCAGATTCTGGTTTATTGTATTGAACACTTTGTTGGTATGGTGTATATCCTCCACTTTGCTGCTGGTAGACACCGGATGAGCTACTCGGTTGATACACATGTTGGGACTGACTGGTAGCTTGTGGGGATAAAGGTCCACTTGAATATTGTCCTTCGGCGTTATAAGGAGACCTGGAAAGATTAACTGCTTAAAATTTTGATTCTACATCTAGTTTATTATACTTACGAAACTGGTTTTTGATTCCTTTCAGCTTCTTCTTGCCATCTAGCGAGGAATTTGTCTTTTTCGGCTTGAACTTCGGGAGTGTCTTGTACTTGTTTGGATTTTAAGAGGTCTCCAACGTTGTCTACTTGGTGAAAACCAGTTCCATCGTCCCAATATTGAACCTAATAGAAAAATATATTATATAGATTACGTCACGTAGAAGAGGAAACAATGGAAGACATCCTATGACAGTGTTACTGTCTGGCGACTGATAATTGGCTACATAAGACGAGTTGGGCTAGAGAACGTAATCTAGATTTACAAGACCACAAAAGATCGGAAATGGACACAATGGAATAGGCCAGTTAGCCAATTCATCAAATCTAATATGAAAGTAAAGAACTTTCAACTACTTCTGAAGATTCATGGATGTGTCACAGGCAAATGGGAAAGGCATTGCCTTAAACTTAGGAAGTCACCTAACTATGGATTCTAGGACACACCGGAATAGAAGGAAATGAAATAGCAGTTGAACTGGCAAAGAGGGAGACTAAAATACTTTTCTGGGGACCCAAACCCTTTTGCGGAATCAGCCCCAATGTAATATTCGAAAAAATAGGTGAAGCCGAGAAAAACAGATCTGACCATTGGAAAGATCTAGTAGGGCTTATACAATCAAAGACCCTTCTGGGTGACTACAATCTGTTGAGATCAAATGAAAGCATAAGTCAAAGTAAAACTGCGCCAAGAGTTTCAACAGGGATCCTAACTGGACATTGTCGCCTGAATTGGCACCTGAAAAAGCTCAAAATAGTGGAGGAAGAAGAAACCTCCATCCACATACTTTCCAACTGCACAGCACTTCAGAATCCTAGAGCACAGCACCTGGGAGATTACTGGATAGAAGAGGAACATTTACCTAAGTTTAAGCCTGCAGATATCCTAAGAAGTAAAAGTAAGGGGGCACAATAGATCTTTTAGGTCTCAGTGAATGTCACCACTTCCTGAATTGTAAAGGAATGCATTCCAATGCTCCGAACCTTGCAGAGATTCACTTAAAGGCGGGAATTATATTAAATTGCTATAAAACATTCGCAATGTTTTCTCGCTCATTTATTCTAATAATGCTAATTGGATGCTAATTTTTGTGTATTTGACAAGCTACTATTATTTAGGTATATTGAACATACCATTTTGATGAAACATAGACTAGGAATGGCAAATGAGTCATTGATTTTAATTTTAAACGAATACACGCGGTCAGAATTATTTAATTATATTGAGAAATATTTGCAAATTTGATAAACTTACTTTAATTTCATCTCCTGTGTCTGCGACATAGTTATATGCACCAGTTAAGTCACCGCCAGCAACTTTCTTTTCTGTCTTAGCGATATCTGGTATGTTGTATCCGTAAAGGTACCCCCCTAATCCATCTTGACCATGGTACTGTCTAGCTGAATAAATATCTTCAAGAACCTAAAGATAGAAAAAAAGTTCTACTTTATTAATTATTGAATTGGACTGCTCTTTAGCTACGTTGGGAGATTTTTGGCAGGAGCCGTACCGTATCATATGCGTGCTGATAGTTTTTTAATGGGTAACGAAACAAATTTTACTAGGTTTTTCATCCTATGAAATTTTCAAAATAATTATGAAAATTTCCATTTACCTAGGAGATAATTTATTAGAAACAATTTCCATCTACCATAAGCGTACGATAAGATATTAAAAAAAGGGGTTAATATATTTGCAAAAATTTTTATTAAAATAAATATTTACGTTATGTGGTTCGTTTCCCAAGTATCTTACTGCTGGTACGTTCGATTGTATTTTCGGGGCGTAGTGAAGAGACTGATCGTGACTTTCTATTTGTTGTTGTGCTTCTGGAGGATCTAAATCAACTAACCTAACGTCTTCTGCGTTAGAAGAAATCAATGTTGACAATAACGCAATCTGAAACAACAAAAATTTGAAATTAACACGCTTTAAACAACAAACTAAATAATGCATGGTCAATTATAAATTATACAGGGTGAAATTTTTATTTTTACAGTCAATAAACACATACATAAAATACCTGATATATTTGATTTCAATACATTAAAATAAATGCTCAAAATGTTCTCCACCTAGTTGTTGGCAATAGCAAAGTCTTCTATAGAACTCCTCCTTAACTTTGTTTAAAGATTGAGTTGAAATATTCCGTATTTCTGTAGTTATCCTGTCTTTGAGGTCTACAATGCTAGTTGCTTGTGTTGCATATACTTTGTTCTTGAGATAACCCCACAGAAAAAAATCTAACGGCGTAAGGTCTGGCGATCTAGCTGGCCACTCAATAGTACCTCTTCCTCCAATCCATTTATTGGGGAAGATTTCATCTAAATAAGTTCTTACCATTAAAGCATAATGGGGTGTTGCCTCATCTTGCTGGAACCAAACATTTTCATTCGGTAAGCTAGGATCTATTGCGTTGGGATATTAGTTTGCCAACGCAGGAATAACTTCATTTTTAAGCATATTTAAATGTTTTTCATCTATAAATATAGGACCAATAATATGGTCGCCTATGATACCGGCCCAAACGTTCACCTTTTGAGGGTACTGAGTATGTGTCTCACGCATCCAATTAGGATTCTCTGCTGACCAATATCTACAGTTCTGTCGGCTTACCTCTCCATTCAATGTGAATGTTGATTGGTCAGAAAAAAGAATAGTACCAAGAGCTATCTCATTTCTGTTCAGCTTATTCATCAATCTTTCGCAGAAATCCATTCTACGATCTGGATCGTCTTCTGTTAACTCCTGCACAAAAGTTAATTTGTAGGGATGAAGTTTTTCTTTATGAAGACATCTTAGAACAGTTGTTGTATGACTAACATTATTTTCACGGGCAATTTGACGTGTACTTGAAGATGGATTCTCTTCGACACTTAACAAAATATCCACTTTCACATCATCTTCAACGAAGTGTGGTTTTCTTTTCAATGGTTTTACATGTCCAAGTTCTCTGAATTGTACATGAATTTTAGACACAGTACTTTGTGAAATATTAGGCAATTCGGGATACCTGTGATTAAATAAGATTGCCACTTCAACTTGACTTCCGCAGTTATCCCCGTATCCGATCATCATTAAAATCTCAATTCGGTGAGTCTCAGTTAAATATTTCATTGTTATGTCGACAAGGTAAGAGTGTTCGACAAAGATTTTACTTTTTCAGTATAAACTGTCAACACATCAACAACTGACAGAATAGAGAACAATCCACATTATTTACCGATTTTGTCTAATTATTGGCGTTTTTAGGCAATTTTTAGGTATTTATGATAAAATTCATGGGCGTAGCAGGTTTTGTTTCATATACAAATACGTCTAATAATTAGTTAGTTTGTATTTTTGATAAATCCATATTTAGCTAATTTAAAAAAGTACCAATATTTCAAGTGTAATAAATTATTAATTTTAAAATTTCACCCTGTATAATTCATAATTGACCATACATTATTCAGTTTATTGGAATCGGTTCATTAAGAGGATTTCAAAAATATGCAAATATATAGGGTGTTTCATTAAAAAAACATCACCGGCTATGGCATACTTGCGTGAATCACCCTGTACATTTAAATTTATGTTTACATAACGCACAACTCAATTCAAAAGTTGACGTGTCTCGGCTTTTTTATAATCTTCTAAAATAATGACATAAAGAATTTTATTCCATAAGTGGTTTCCACACTGTAGAATACCTAACCACAGAGTACAGATGGTGTACTTTGTGACCTAAGTCACTTTGAAATTGTTAATCTGTCAATATACCATAGCATGCTATAAAAATAATATTTCTGTCATAATTTCGAAAACCGGAATTATCTATGAATTGTCAAATTGTTAATGTAAGAATCGTTAAATTTAAAGTAGCAATTTTCTGATTTCTACCATTTCGCAAAATACAGGGTGTTCTATAAATAAACGGTAAAATTTATACTTGTATAATATTATATAGTATAGGTCGTCAATGCCGTATAAGTTTTTTCATTGATGACGTACCACCTACCACTTTTACTTTTCCTCTAGGGAGTAAAAGTACTTTTCCGCCCTAGGGAGGAAAAGTACGACTTTGCTCCCTATAATAGGGCCGGCAAATGCATACTTATCACATTAAGTATAATTATTAGAAAATTAAATAATAATTATAAGTTTAACTGTACTAAGGTCAGATAGCTTGACTGGAGCTTAAATATATGTAATTATATTTTATGTAAAATGATCAGTTGAAATATTCGTATAAAACCTAACTTTGAATAGAAGTAACATTAATTTTCACCAGAAAACTGGACAAAATGATCTAGAAATTACTTTTATTATTTATTAAATTAAATCAATACTATTTGCATTATTGACTCACCAATAATATGAATCCTTTCATAATGTCCTCACTACCTACACAATACACAAATCAGTCTTGAACTTTAACACTTAATATTGTTATAAGTATTGAGGATCTTCTATATATAAGTTTAAAATGATCAGATCATCTTCCCCTTCCAAACAGCGTCATCAGGATCACAATATCCTGAATCGAATTTTTCTCAATCAAGCATCAAGCCTATTTTAAATTTTTTAGGAAATACATACGGTGCGCATTTACAAATAAAAAAAAGATCGTGATCATATCGAAATGTATACAAAATACGAGGAGTAGTTAATATATTTATTTTCAGTACTTTAACGTCGCTCCAACCAATAAGGTTATTAGCGACGAATAGGTACATGTACAAATAATTATATAAGGTGGTACAGTCTGGTGTCCACACTGGGCTGTATTACGCAGGCGAATCTTCGGAGTCCCTGTTATGGCCCCTGGAGACACAAGCAGGCATCCACTGAAAAAGGTTGTGGCCTTTATTGAAGGGCTCGGCTTCATGGATGACTAGGTAGCAGGATTGGCACGATGGGCCCGCCAGTGGCCTCAGTGTCGGAACCTTGGCTTGAGTTGTCCAGGACAAGGCTCGCCTGTACATTTAGTAGTAGTAGTAGTACAGTCTGGTTTCTTTAATAAATTCAACTAGCAGTTCTGCGTCCATTTACTTATTTTGTTTTCTTGATACCAGGTATTTGGAGCAATCACATATTACATGCTTCACTGTCAAGTCTTTATTACATACATTGCAGGTTGGTTTGTCTTCCCTTGCAATTAAAAACTTACGGGATAAAATGGTGTGCCCTAATCGGAGTCGATTGATTTTCATTTGGTCCTCCTTGAGTCCATTATTTTGTCGCCACGGTTTCATATCGCGTTTAATCTCGAGGAGCTTAGACCTGGACATTTCCCACTCATATTGCCACGCACTGAGCACTTTTGTTTTTATATAGCCTTTAAAATCGCTAGGCACAACTTTTGGCACATTCATCGAACTTTCACTTGTAGAAGCATGCCGCGCTAGAAGATCTGCAACGAATTCCAACATGGGATGGGATCCACATAAACTCAATTTTTATATTTAGTTTTTTCATATTATCTAGTTCTGTTTTTGATAAGATTGACTATTGGGTGTTTAGTGTAAAGTTGTTGAATCGACTGGATTGAGCTTTTCTTTTTTCAAAGGAGCCGTCCCTTCGCCGGTACCACCTCAGCCTCCTAGGCTTATTGTGGATACCACTAGTGTTATGACTACAACATATTCAGCCAATCCGTTCCCTGTATTAGCTCATAAAGGTTATTTGCTGGTTGGTTGTAGAAGTCTTCTGGAGTATTTGGGTTCTGCCATACAGTTTCTGCCTTCTGTGGCCTAGCGACTCACAGGTGCATAGTATATGCAGAGCTGTTTCGGTATCCTTTTTGCATCCTCTATATGTAAGGTCTCCGTTATACAGCCCTATTTTGTCTAGGTGCTTCTTTGTGGGAAAGTGTCGCGTAAGTAGCCCCGTTATGGTGCGTAGTTTGCTCCTGCTCATTGAGAGCAGCTCTTTCGCTACTTTTTCTGATGGTTCCTTTATGAATTTCTTCCCATGTATTCGCCTGGTCGTATTCTTCCAGTGTTTATTGTGTTGTTCTTTCACCCACCCTTTTAACCATGACCTCGTTAAGCATCTGAGGATGCCCACAGCAGGTTCAGGTCCGTTCATCAGAGTTGACGATCCTACTCTTGCGAGCTCGTCAACTTTTTCATTGCCTGCGATTCCTTTATGACCTGGGACCCACTCCAGTGTTACACTGTTCCGAGTCGCCAGTCTTCTAAGTTCTTCGCCGCATTCCCATACTAGCCGAGATGTCACCCTATAGCTCTGAAGTGCTTTAAGGTCAGCTTGACTGTCACTGTAGATCCTGATCTGCCTGTTGTTGTAGTCTCTCATATTATTTGCACTTGCACATGCAAGTTTTGCATAGACCTCTGCTTGAAATACAGAGGCGTATTTTCCTAGCGAGACGATTCCTTCATATTTGCTCGACTTGCTGTATATGCCCGCTCCAGTGCCGAGTTCATTTTTTGATCCGTCTGTATACCAGATCAGTTCATTCGCTCTACTAAGTGGTGGTGCGTTCTCTTCCTCAAGCTCCTTTCGATCTTTGATGACAATCTCGAAGTTCTTGCGAAAGATATATCTGGTGGTCATGTGGTCTGTTGGAATTTCGAAAATGTCATCATCCACATGCCTTATCTCTGTGTGTCCTCTCCCATGTGCCACGTCATGGTCTGATGCTTTTTCCAGTAAGGTTAGTGCTGCCCTTGCTTCGCACATTATGACACAATGTAGCGGAGGAAGATCTAGCATTGTCTCCAGCGCCGCTGTAGGATTGAGCTGGATTGAGCTTAGTGAATCTGTTATCATTATTGTGTTTGCCTGGCTGATATTTTTAACATGGACTATATTGATGCTTGTATTACCTATAGAGAATAATTCAGAGGTATATATTGTGCTCATTGTTAGTAGTTTGAATTGGCTAGAGATGCTTGGGGTGAGTAGTTAATGTTTTTATCCAATTCGGTGTTTAGTTTAAATGAGCAGACCTAAACATTTTTTTTTCTTGAGTTAATGTAGTTGATGGTAAAAAATAAATTGATAAACGGACTTAACTAGCAATAAAACTGATATTTATTCTAAAAAAATGAAATGCTGCAGCATTTTGTCTCTTCCTGCTCTAAATGCTTCTTTTAGGGTGCTCTCCACATAATAATCTGTGACTTCTATAGTATTCGACTCTGTGAGAAATAATAATAATAGTTCTTTATCCTATTTCAGGCTAACAACAAAATTTGTATAGTATTAGTCACAATGGAAACTAAATCCTCATCTGAAGGTAAAATTCACATGCAAATTATATCTAATATAAATTTCAATTTATAATGCTAACAAACAAATAGATACTTATTCATACAACGTTAAAAATACTTCTGTGGAATAAAAACAACGTTCAGTTAAAAATGATTTGAAAACTTTATTGAGTTTAGCCGGAGATTTAAAATGAATATTTCCGTTACATAAAGGTACGTGTAGATCATTACAATTTCTATGAACTTGTTCTTAAGATATTTCACTTCATTATAAACAAATATACACAGCTCAAAAATATACAAACGCGACAATGTTAAAATTTCTAAATTTTTAAAATAAATACGGCACCTACGAGAAATACCAGCAATACAACGAATGATTTTCTTTTTGGCTATGGACATAATTAAAGCTAGTACTCATCTCCTCACCAAAAAAAAAAAAAAACTTCTACTGCCCTAGCTGTGGTAAGGTGAGTGTATTGTTTTGACGAGGAGTAAATCAAATTTGAATAGAGTTATAGACTATAGCCATTCAGAACGATAGTTTATCATGCCACCATCGGTTCCAGCACTATGGCGTTCATTTTCTCTTGTGCAGAAAAGCGCAGTGGAAAACTGAACATTTTATTTTTCACCCCCTGAAACCGTGATATAAAACTGTACGCCGTGTATTACATTTGATAAGAATCATAGGAGATCGGTCGAGACTCTATGCCGTTTGAAAATAATCGTGAGGAAAATCTATGAAAATTGTTGAAAACTCTCATTTTTTACCCCCTGAAACCGTGTTATGAAACTGTATGCCGTTTGTTACATTTGATAGTAGAATCATAGGATATCGGTCCAGACTCTATGAAGTTCAAAAATAAAGCTCTCATTTTATACCCTCTAAAAAGGTAATTTGAAACTGTACGACATTTGTTTCTGTAGATTATACAACATATAAATAAAGATTTGACAGAAGTGCCGTACAAAAAAAAGGTGTGTGAAAAGCCGTGGGGAATTGTTTATTTTCCGAGATTTTCCTACTCAAAAAAGGTCATCTGAAACTGTACGGCATCTACCTAGTGCAGTAGGTTCCTTTTAGAATGAAATAATTATAAAAAATAATGTACAAAAATAATAATGTGGAAAGCACGAAAAAAACATATTTCCAAAAATTTATCTACGTTTTCAACAATTTTCCTAGATTTTCTTTACGACTATTTTTTAAAGGCATTGAGTCTCGACCGATCTCCCATGGTTCTAATATCAAATATAACAAACGGCGTACAGTCTCATATCACATTTTTAGGGGGTGAAAAATGAGAGTTTTCAACAATTTTCCTAGATTTTCCGAACGATTATTTTAGAACGTCATAGAGTCTGAACCGATCTCCTATGATTCTACTATCTAATGTACCAAACGGCGTACAGTTTCATATCACGATTTCAGGGGGTGAAAAATAAAATGTTCAGTTTTCCACTGCGCTTTTCTGCACAAGAGAAAATGTACGCCATAGTGCTGGAACCGATGGTGGCATGATAAACTATCGTTCTGAAAAGGTTTGCGACTGTTTCAAATCGCGACACATTTTTCCCCATGGGCTCATAGTCTAATAGGTCCGAGAACGCTTCCTTCAGGTACTTCTGATTGATTTCATATACTTTGTAGGACAAATAAATCGATCGTTTCCTATATATATTGTTTGTTTTTAATGTTCCATTCGATATTGCCGTGGCATTGAAAAAAAATTGTACGAAAAAAAAATCTAAATGTATCTTCCTAACCTTCACTTATTATATTCTCATAATACAACTAAAAACGTAAATTTATTAACTATAATACCTGTTTATCATACCAGTTTTCTTTAAACAAGTAGAGATGGAAGAAACTGATCGTCGAATTAGGTATATGGAAACATCTAGACAAATCTACTTCAATTTCAATCTGATAATAGTTATTTATGTACCAAGGCAGTAAAGTGATTCTTTATCGGACGAGTTTGAAATTGTGAGACGAGCGAAGCGAAGCGAATAACAGGCGAGTCCGATAAAGACACTTTACTGACTTGGTGCATACAAAATTTTATCGCCAACCGCTCAGAATTGAGAATATAAGAAACTGAGTTATATTTCATTGCATTTTATTAGGACAAAGTAAACAGCAAATATAGAACAAATATACCTATTATTTGTTATATTTAAATTGGAGGTACACCCTGAAGCTTTATAAAAGTTAATTCCTGAAGTCGAAGGAGTTCCAACAATAATTTGTTATAAATAAATCGCAAGAAAACTATTATGGAGCCGTAATAGGGAGAAGCGCGACACTGACAGATGATGATTTTCGAGTAATGTCAAAGTCAAAATACTTTACCTACGGCATATGTCACTGAAACACAAAACCGTATCCATCAGAATCCATTGAACCTGGCGTAAACCCACGTGATATATGTTCTGGATACGCCACAGAGCGAGAAGAGTCGACAGAAGAAGAAGAGAAAAGTCGATTAACCCATTTTCGTGCAAAATTCATTCAATATCGTATACGAATTGTACTTTAGTGATCTCGAAAATACAGCCCCTGGCCCGTACAGTTCCATTGCTTTGAAGCTAATAACAGTTGAACTGAATAACTAATAGACTTCGTTTCACAGCAGAAGCCACTTGAAGTTTGCCAACTGACTTGCGTAGAAACCTAAATTTGTCTTGTTTATCTATGTAGTCTCGTAACGACCGACTCATGCCATTGGCGTTACAAACGACGTTTCATGCCGACTGAAATTTTATTATTAACATCTAAGGTTGTGTTTGAAGCAATCATTTAATGTCGAATATTATTGATTTTTGAATATTTTGAGACGTTTAGTTAGTTTATTTGTGAGTGTATGAGTTTTATTTTATCTAAAATCATACCACCTAAAAAACTTCTGAGAGATACTAATTTTGTATTAATCCACAAACAAGCTCGCGCATACGACTGCAACTTCACGTGGCTTCCTCTTATGGGAAACGGAGTCTAACACAATCATACGTTACACCTCGTAGTTTATATGTAATTAAAGAATACTTGATTTGTAATTTCGTTAATAAATAATTTTTATAAAAATACTTTGGTAGCATTTGAAAATTTATTTGGAAATCTTTTTATAATTATTATTAATACTCGTAAGTGTTCAATTAAATCAAAATATATTTGGTATTTAAATAAAAACTGCTAAATTTTTTTCTAAAATTACGTTTTTGTTATGTCATATCAAAGATATCGAAATAGTTATTGGCTTTTAATGCGTAATTTCTCAACATTCCTTGATCTTATTTTAAATATAATTGACTTTTGTTTTAAGATAGTTTCACTTGTGGGGTTTTCTCATCAGCTATAGTGCGGCTCTGTACGATAAATCCTAAAAGTTTATGGTTTTATTGCATCTCAAGCCTAGATTAGATTAGATTAGATTTTATGCGGTGGCTTTTGACCTATTCCACTGCGACCTTTTCAGATCTATTGTGATCCTCTAAACTCTAGTTACATTCTCCAGCCTAACTCTTTTAAAAAAATTCATTAGTGTGGAGACTGAACCTTTCATAAAGCTCTCTGCCAATGGCTTTTCTTTGCCTAATGCAAAAAACCGCACATTTGCCAGACTATCGCACTGAAATAGAATGTTTCCTGCCGTTCCTTCTTCTAGGTGACAACTGCACATATCTTCGTTTGTTAATACCATCAAATCTCAAGTCTAAGTCAAGTCAGTTTTTTAGATCGCGAAAAGAACTATACAAATATATATGATAATAATTATACATAGTGTACTGAAAGTATACAATGATCCTGTTTGTGTTTATATTGATAGCTTTTGGATCTGTTACGGTTTGTAGTCGCCGTGCCCATCTCTTTCTAGACATAATGGGAAAACAAGTTTGAATATCTATTACAAAAATTTGGTTCCGAGCAATAATTTGTTGGTATATAATGATCGTAAAAATAGCAAGAGGATTGCAATGCTTATAAATTATAGTTTAAAAAATATAAATACACATAAAACTAAAAAGTAAAAAATAATTCTTATTTAAGAATAAAATGATTAATGGGAAAATTAATAGTTAGGGAGGTGAGGTCGCTAAATGACGACATTCTCGAGCGCCGTCGAAACCTATAAAAATCGAAAGGTAAAGTAATATGGCGTGTACGGTTTTTCAAAAATGTAAAAAAAAACAGTTACTTGGACATTCTCGAGCGCGTCAGATATTCACACCACGTATGCCCAAAGTGCCCTGATAACAACGGTATACTAATCTGCCGGTTTGAGTGGTGGAGGTAGGCATATAAAGCAGTCAAAAATCCGAAAAAAAAAATTACTCGAGCACGTCAGATTTTCGGAAGGGGTGTTAAGTAGGCCCCAAGAAAGTCCCTTTAAAAAAACTTACGATTTTGACGTGACGATAAGTTACGACAAATTTTTGGAAATTCCAAAAAATAGTTCTTTTGAAATACTTGAGCGCGTCAGATTTTCATAGGGGAGCTTTATCTCGGTATCCGCAAAGCATATTTTCTTAATCTGACAAAAATTTTGGTGGGTTCTCTTAATCTCACCGAAAAAGGTTTTTTTGTTTCTTGACGGCATATTTCTGCGAAGCGCTCAATATGTATTACATGTTTATGGCATGTTTTGCTTCAATTCTTCACTTCGTTTTGCTTACGGTACGTCCAAAAAACAATTTGAAGATCAACAGGCTATTGAATATAATAAATAAATGAAACTGTACATCCTAATAATACTTTTGTATACAGATACTTATTTGCCAAAAATCATAAAATAACATTTTAAACCTGAAAATGGGTAAGATTTGGTTTGGGTAAGTTGAATAATGATTGTTTTGAGCTTTGGAATACAATTTCATCATATTTCAAATCTTAAAAAGCAGCCCCTGTTACAGTTTAATGTAAAAAAAATCACGAATCCTTAAAAAATGATTTCACCTCTGATTGATTTGCATAAAAATTTGGGATTAGGCTCAACTTACCCTCTGCTTTATATATCATGTCATGCCGACGAACCCTGATTGTTTCTTAGCAAGAGAATTGCACAAGGGTGAAGATCAATTTTAATTAGGGGGGTAGTTAAGGGGGTTGTTTTCACCGATTTTTTTTTATAAAAAAATCAGTTCTGACATTTTTTTGTCATAATTCACTCAATTTTGATGCTACAGACTTTTTTTTTAAAAGAAAGGTCTAATTATGCTCTTTGAAAAAGATCCTATGAGTTTTCTACGAAAAATGCATCATTTTTCCGGTATTTGACTTTGAATCTATCACATTTTGCATTTAGGAAAAAAAGCTAATCATTGATGGGCCATATCTTGGTTCCTATTGGTTTTAGAAAAATTATAAGAAAAGGGTTTTGCTTGTTTTTTTTTAAAGCTACAATTTTGCTCTCCACAGTTTTTTTGATAAAATGCATAATTTTCGAGTTATCCGCGAAAGACATATCAAAAACGTCGATTTTTTCCTCTATAAAGCGTTACTTTCAATCGCGAATAACTTAGAGAATATTGATTTTACAAAAAAAATGTATAGAACATTTTTTGCTTAGAACCACTTTTTCAATTCCTGTGGTTAAAATGTAATAAAAAAATTTCACCCCCGAGATGGGGTGGCAACCACCCCCAAGGCTTTAGCGCCCTTCGGTTCGATATAGATTTTGATCCTTGGGCTATCACCTACCTTCTGTTAAAATTTCAAGTCAATCCATGCTGGACGAAAAAATTGCCAGGTGAAATGCTTCATTCCCTGGACTATTAATGTTCGCCTAAAAAACATACACACTAGCCATGGGTATTTTTCGTTTTTGGCTGATTACTGATTACACTAAACTAAAGTATAAAAATATGGCCATGAAAGAAATAACCGCTATGAAGTTAAAAATAAATTCACATTTTTTGGAGGGAAGTTATGTTGGGATTTCAAAGAAATACTAAGATGTTTCATATAAATTTTAAGAAACCATCTTATACGTGGATTTTTCTACCATATTGTGGTGTGAATTACCTTGACATCTTTCTTACTAAAAGTTTACAAAGACTGGCGAAATAATTGGTTGTAGTGTAGGATGGACACACAAAACGAAGCAAAGATTATACCATAATATTGTATTCGAAATTTTCAGATACGCAAAATTATTAATTTTTTCGAAATCATATTAAATAATAATAATATTTTTTCCGTTTATTGAAGTAGACTACTATATCATTAAAAATTAAATAATTCTTGATGATGTAAAAAGCTGTTTTTAAACATAAACAACAGAACAAAAGATAATAACCGATACGCAAATCAATGGCGTAGTTAGATATCAAAAAACCACAAGACAAGGCACCCAAACACTAAAAATAGAATATTAGTAGTACAGTGTGTTCCGAAAAGATAGGTAATAAATTATAACACATATTCTGGTCTCTTACATACAAAAAAAGTTACAGGGTGATTTATTCGAAAATTTAAATTAATGTTTTTACCGGTGTGAAGTAATTTATGAAATAGGTCGGCCATATTGTGCTGAAGGGCTTTTTGGACAAACATTAACTGATATAGTTGCACTAACTTCAAACGATTATTAATCCGAGTTCAGAATTAAGAGAGGCCTATTAGGTATGTTTAAGTAATGTTCTATCATTTCTTACTGTTATTATATATATTTTTTCTACGGTCTGCCTTGCCGAAAGTAATATTATAGTTATTATTATACGCTTGAACAGGAAGATATTCTCTGGAAACCCTGAAACTTTACGTTTCAGGGTTACGGTTTATATACGCGATAAGCTTGAAAACAAAAAATGAATCAAGTCATAAATTTGCAATTCCCTATTTGTTTAATTATAGTTATTAATCTTTGATATAATGAATCATCTATTGGGTATTTCCGGCTAACAAAAATTATAAAAACACGTAAGATATTCGCGATATAAATTTAATATTATGTTGGAATTTCGGTTTTTATTTTTGTTAGTTTCTGGTCAAGGGCAGATTCAGCTTCTTTTTCCAGAAGCACAAAGGAAAACTTGTGGCATTTATACAGTATAAACAAAATTTCAAATTTCTACAAAAAACGGTATTTAAATTGGTAAATATGGAAAAAGTAATTTCGCTACTGTAGAACATCAATTCAAAGAAATAAAAAGAAGTGGCTGACTCATTTTGTTCCACTAGACACATATAGCAATCAGTGTAAAGTAGATATACTACCTAACAAAGCGATTCAATATTACCGCGTACTCTGAACGAACTCAATTGGTGAAGATCGTTCTGTTCTGTTCTGTTATGTTTTATAATGATTATATCAACACAAATGTTCATTCGCTAATCATTCTGTATTAGTTATTAAGTGTTATCAGATATACGCTCGGATATACGTTATTGAAATCTATGTTTATGATTTTTTTCATTCCATTCCTCGGTTAAAACAAAATTTCTAAAAAGTTACTTAGCAATAATATAATTTATATAAATTGCCAATATTTTTCAAAACAAGAATAAAGTCAACATATTTTCTAATTGCACCCGGTAAATTCCTTCACAAATGAATTCACCGTCCGTCACCTCGTATACTACCAAATGACTAGCAAAAACAGGTGTCGCACATGATTTACGACTCTCCGCAAAAAATGCCGGCGTTTTCCGACGATCAAAGGAGTGACCGGACTTATTGGAATACATAGACTTTGATATTACCTACATATTCCTACACGTTTCGTACATTGTTAACTCCCAGCATCATTGTACTTACCAAAAAAGATAACTAAGTTACTGATAATAAAGTAATATTTCATATTATATCTGAAAAATCATGTCGCATTTAAATAATCATTCATAAAGTGGAAATAAGCATGAAAATTAAACACAGAGTATTTCCAATATATTTAGCATTGTACATCACCGATTGAGATTCCCACATGACGTCACACGCTATCGGCTACATGCGCAAGAACAAACCGTGAGTAAGTGTATCGTGATATTCAAGTAAAGCTTGTTATCAATAGATAATAATTTAATCTACCTTGTACTGATGAAGTACAAACGATCTACAAGTGATTCTCCCTTCTAATTACAAACCAGAATGGTTTATATCTTGCAGATATACAAACCCTGTTTAACTGAATATCCTTCGCGGCATATAGCCAGTGAAGTAGTTGTTGCGTTAGACTAGTATTATAACTATTATCTGTGATATCTATTAATATTTTCGCTATCTCTCTTAGGGGTAACTTGCTCTATACAGATTTAAATAAAAAACATTTTATTTGATAAATTTTCGATGACATCTGACAGTGTAAGTATTGACAATGTCTATTAACTTTTTGTATAAAAACTGTAAACATTTCAGTAATGCAAAATCAACCCAAACCCCAGTATACTGTTACATTCGACGATACCAATGAATATTTCTACAGCTCTGAATCGCCAGAATATGAACAAAGCGATGAAGAACATTCACATACGGGAAAAACTACCACTAACAACTTATCGAAAACTTCCAGTGCCATTGGTAATAGCTTTAGCTAAAATCACTCAATATATAAATTAATAAATAAATAATTTGACTACAAAAGTTTGTCCAAGATCAATTGCAAAAGCAAAAACTGTTAGGTTAACATGTTTATGTCATATTGAAAATGTATTTCAGGTATCGGCTGTGAAGGAGGAGATATGCAGAGTGCTTCTTCTATAAGTACGAGTATATTAGACGACGTTGGAGAAGTTAAAGTACTTAAAGGAAAAATTGCAGAGCTCGAAGCTAAAAATAAACTGTTGGATGCTGAAATTGAAAAAGTTAATTTATGGTACCTATATATTTTTCTAAAAGTTTTGTATGTATGTATATTGGAACCTAAAAGACCTCTGCCGTCAGTCAAAAAAGCGGTAAGACTTGGTAGAGTTATTTCTCCCGTACGTCCAAGGTACCAAGTTATTAATAGATAAAATGAAAGGGCCACAACTACCAGATATCTACCAAAAAGGCGGTAACTATTAAGCGCCGGTTGTACAATTGTAGCTTAGTGTTGTACAAAGTTGGCTTACGGTTGAGCTTCATTTAAACCTTAAGCTCAGTAAAGCCTCCAAGAGGGCAGGTTTAATGTAAGCTTAAGCACGGAACATAAATTGTTATCATGTTCCGTGGCTTAAATGTGAATGAATTGTATGCAAACATAACCTGTACTTAATTTAATATTAAATTAAAAGTTTGTCAAAGTTAATTATGGATATTTTAACCGATGATGAGGATTTTTTGGAACTTATTGGAATCGTACAACTCCCGAGGAGACCTCGGGTGTATAGAGGGCGTATGAATCACTTTGAATGTTGGAGAGATCATGAGTTTATTCAAAGATTTCGTCTTTCTAAAGAAATCGTTCGCTTTGTGACATATTGTATATCAGAGTATAAAAATAATAGGTAGAAAATATGACATAAGTTAGGTTATTTGACAAACATATTGTGACCAATTTACTTCATACGCATGCGTCAGTTCGAAAGAAGTTCTACCAACACTTGCAATTGAGCTCAATTTTAAGCTTCAAATGTACAACCGGGCCTAAGGAATATTGCATTTGGCGTAGTAGTCCAGCCATTTAAGGTTTTATCTGCGGAAAAATTCCTAGTGAGCTGGATTTTTGTATACACCTTTATTACGGTGTCTTAATGAATATTTGAAAAAACAACATCGATATCGTGCCATCTAAAAAAGTTATGAAGGTCAAAAAGTCACGAAAATAGGCTTTCCGCAAATATCTCGCGACCTATTGCTCGGAGGTCATTAGCAGCCATTATAAAAATTGTTCCTAGTAAAATTATCTACAAATTTTTTCTTTTGCATTTTTCTGTATAATCAACCGTTTTCGAAGTAGAGCGCTGTGAAAGCTACCTATGAGGTAGAATGCAACAAGGGCGTTTTTTTTACATAGTCCATGATATTCAATAAAAGGCTTTCTTATTCAAGAATAAATAATTTTCCATTAGAATTGTGAAAAATACCTACAAAAAAAATTAACTTTAGTATACAATTTTTTTTTATTCATTGTCGATATCTTCATCTTCTCTATCTGTAATAGTTGATGACAAAATGTCGAGTGGACTCAGTTCTAGATTGCCATCTACATATTCGTTATTTTCATCATTTGTTGACTCTGCGCTTAAGCATGACTGGCCACGGCATTGTCCACAAACTTTTGAAACATCTCAACCCAATTTTGTTGCATCCTCATTTGCCACCACAACCTTTCGTATAATTGCAAGAGATGGTGTTCAGTAGATTATCTGGTGGTAATAAAGTCGTCATTGGCAATAGTATATTATTTTTTAGCTCCGACAGTTAGCGACACTAGCATTTTTAAAAGTTTGTAGATAACTTCTACAACATCACCATCCGATAATAATTCATTGCATATAAAACATGTATCACTCATGATAAAAACTGTTTTTAGTGCAGAAAATAACTAAAATAACGTGCTTAACGCACAAGAAATAATTTTTAACTGAATAAAACACAGTCCGACAAGCAGTAGCAGGCATAAAGAGGCAGGTCTCCCACAACCAGAGATTATAAAGAGAACAGATACGAATCCCGGTAAAACATCAAACGATTTTCAGCTCCGTCGTTAATGACCTTGGACCTTTAATGGTATGGCGGCATGGCTGCGATGTTGCCAGTTTGAAATATTTTCTGAATATCTTAATATCTTGACTCGGGGACAATAACAATTTCTAGTGCCGGATCTAGTTTCCACTAAATCTTCAAAACTACGCCATGAATTGAAACAATAATCATGATCGAATATATTTATGTATTTATTTAATACCTATATGTACATTACTACGATTTGTTATAAATAGTCATTATTGAGAAATTTCGCGAAGCGACATAAGACGATGGGCATTTAAATGGGTATGTCCACCCATCTCTCTTTCTCTCTCTTACAGCTTACTAGGAATTTTTCCGCAGGTTGTGGCTTAAAATGCCTTAAATTACTGGACTAAAGATAAAAACATTACAGCGCCATTTTCTCGAACTCAGACGTAGTTACGGCCATTTTACTACTCACGGCAGATTTCTTGTGTCCCTCTTTCTCTTACTTAATTTCTGATGAAAATTCAGATACTAGTAGGTCCTTTTTAACTATTTCCTAAAGGAATTTTGGGATATCGAGGGTAACTCACCCTGAAATTGTACATAACCTAAAAAATGTGTTTGACCGTTTCTAATAATTTCTAGTTTGATAAACGAAAGAACGAAAACAACTAAACTTGAAAAAAAGCTGCAATTCGTCAGAGACAATCAAGATGTATTCATTAAATTAAAAGAGGCCTACATAAATATGAAATACAACGAAGCTGCCGGACGAAAAATGGTGGAGATAAGAGAAAAGGGCATGCAAACTTGGGAGGGAATTTTATGTCGAAGCTGTATCGATGCCGAGCAATTTCGTAGGCAATTGGAAAGCGTTCATCAAACGTATAAAGATTCTTTTTGTATATCTCCGTAAGTAGAAATGGTATATTTCATTAAGAGTCCAGAAAAAAGGTTTTTTTTTTATTGGTGAACCATTTTACCTATTTAAAGCACGCCTCAGCGTGTTTAAATCGAACTTTTTAGCACGCGCGTGTTTTAAAGTTACCGTGGCAA
>CAJUYG010000193.1:50218-68849 GCA_910591675.1 Galerucella calmariensis
TCACTGAACACTGAACTAGTAAATAAAATATATTCTTCCAAAAGTTTTAAAATATCCTCGGAAATATCGAATATTTATGACCACTTTCCACTTTACGTTGACTTTTAGAAATAAAAAAAGCACACACAAACACGTAATGGTCTCAGACAAACATATAAATGATATTTTTACGTCGATGAAGCAATTAATAGTTGATTAAAATACAATATAAACACACAACTACACATAACCTAATGCAATACCGGCCATATTGACATAAATAAACACAAGAGATATGACATCACACGTATCATCGGTAGCGTTCGGAAATCCTCGGGTTGGGAGTCTGTACCTGCGCGATCGCTCGCCACCACCTTTGGCGCTTGCAGTATGTTTACTTACTTTTAAGATTCAGCATTCCAGAAGGTAAAGCTGGTAAAATCGGCTTCTCAATATCGATAATATTGATACGATTTTCCATTGTTTGTATAGAACCAGGACTAAAATTAGCTAAACGAAGAGATTTTCCAAATCCTATTTTCAAATCTTTGAAAATATCTTGGATTGAATCATAAAGTTGGTTTCTATTCTTGTTTAACTCGGATACTAGAAATGATGATACTTCTGGCATAAGCTGAGAAACAAGATCCATGCAGTAAAACGTTCTCTCGGTAGATTGTTTCCCTATTACAGTGTTTTTGTAAAATTGAACGTTGTACCATAAATCTAACATTTCTTTTAAACTACTGAAATTTATAACGTTTTGTTATTGAAAATATAAATATCGTCGAGCTAACTTACTTTTTTTTGTTAACCAGAAGTCTGAAAACTTGGTCCAAATGCTCAGAGAAATATATCTTGGTATTTGGATCGACAGCACTTTTTGTTAAATCTTGAAACACGTCCACCCAATCTACGCCCAAATTATATCTGTTCGTCAATTCATCGAGGGATATTAGTCTTAATTTTGGAGACGGATTCTTTGCTTTACGATACAAAGTCCAACTTTTCTAAAAATCAAAACGTTCATAATTTAATGCAAAAAAAACTCTCCTGAATTTCGAGAATTTGCAGCGAAACCTAATCAAAAAACGTACTACCGAAAAAGTATACCATTTCTCTGACCATTGATATTGCCAGGATGCAGAGAGATACTCCTGAGGGTGGTGCAGGCGTACAGGACAGTGGGTGGACTGGCAGCAGCGGTGCTGTCAAGGTCCTATCCATTGGACTTGATAGCTAGAGCCAGATAGAAACGCTGGAGGGGTGCAACCAGAGAGGAAGTACAGGAATGGATGGATGAGGAAATGGAGAGAAGGTGGGATGAGTATGAGGGCGCGCTAAAAGGAGCGATTGGGAGCAGGAGAAATTGGATGGACCGGAAATTCGGGGAGATGAACTACTTCTTGAAGCAGGGTCGAGAGTGGGCTACCTCCACAAGATTGGGAAAAGAGAAACTGGAGTGTGCGAGAAATATGAAGTGAAAGATGATGTGGGACATGTGTTAAGATGTTGGAAGAACGAGGAAGTTTTGAAGAAGCTGGAAAATAAACTTGGAGAGGCGGTGTATTGGGAAAATATGGTGGAGATTATGTTGAGGGGCGAGGAGGAATGGATGGAGATAAGTGGCGTAGTAGAGAGCAGGAGTAGAGTAGAGGTAGGAGTGAAGAAGGGAGAAGATGACGGAGAATACGGACCGCCGCCCGTCTTGAAGTATGCTAGGGTAGTGATTTCAAGGCGGGAGTAACGGCAAGTTTGAGTTAGGTATGGTTGGTAGGCATTCCCGTGGAGATCACACTGTCTGGGTACTGATTGAGGACCCATTCGAACGCGAGTTTCCCATCTCGGCCCGAAAAAAAAGGTGGAGGCTAGTTTTGAAATACTCCATTAGTAAAATTTTCTATATTTCGATTGATTTAGATCAATCCAAGTTTTGAACCAATTTCATGTGTGGAATAAAATTCCAATTCGAAAAAATTTCACCAATTTAATCCGAATATTGTCAAGCTGTCGAAACGCTAATTTCAGTTGCGAAATTTTGATTTATTGGGGGTTAGAATTTTGTGTTGTGGCTTTGTCAGATACTTTGTATGTAACATCCCTCCTTTCGGTTTGAATACCTTTTTGAACATTTTTTGCTACTATATATACTAGTAATTAGCATAGTAAAAAGCAGTTATCAGTTAGACGAGAGTGACGCGAGAACGTTTTATATTTTTTAAATCTACATGGCAAATTTAGGGGAGTGCATCAAATAGTGCTAAATAATGTTGTGAAACTTGTGGGGGATGTTTGTTTAACGCCAAGAACGGTGCTTCATCCTTTTAGGCAAGATCCCTTCAATCTAAGTGACCGCTAGTTCCTAAAAATTCACAGACTTTCTAAAGAAGCTGCTGGCGTTTTAATAAACATTTTAGATACGAATTTGGCAGCTCTTACAAGAGCATCAGTCTATGAACATATCTACTAAGGTAGGAAAGAAGTTGTACCTTCTTCAAGAATATGAGACATTTTTTTATAGGTACATATTAAAATATAATAATTTTAAGTAGTAACAGCTCTGCGCTTTTATGAATTTTGTTAAGGAGGATGTGTCAAATCCGATATTTGGAGCTTGGGAAGGGTTGGGAGGGGGTTCAAAAAGATACCCAAATAAACCAACCTATTGGAAAAATTGCCGGTTTTTGAAATAGAACGTTCTATTCCAGTTTTTCATGAGATGTACGCACCCTTCCGAGATATTGGACATGGAAAATTTCGATTTTCCCCCAAAAAATCTGTTTTTGCTTAAAAAACGTATATAGGTTCAATTGACGCCGGTTGAGATGATAATTCAAATGCGTTTTACATTTTTTTGTACGATTGATGCAATGGAAGACATTTTACTGAATGGATTTTATCGACTGATACAGGGTGTTTCATTGGGAAAGGGCATAACTTTAACTGTAGATGGGGAACACTTTGGTGCTTCCAAAAACCTATATTTAATGTTTCTTCTGCACTTTATAACCGAGAAAAATAAATATGAAAAATAAAAAAAACCTCTCCAATACCATTGTTAACCCCCAAAACGTGCATAAATTATTACTTTGACGGTAAATTTTTGGTAGTAAAATTGTCAGTGGAAAAATAAAAAGGAAATGGTAGATTCTATTTTTTATACTCTTCCCAATTATAATAAAGAGCAATAAAAAAAATCTATATAGAGGGTGATGTTTTAGGGAAAGCCGAGTTTGGAAATTTTTTGTTAAGCCGGACCTGATCCCCATCTACAGTTAAAGTTATGCCCTTTCCCAATGAAACACCCTGTATAATAAGCTTATACTTACCTGTACTTGCAGCAAAATTCCGACTAAATCACTTTTACTGTCAGCCTGTAAAAAATAATCACATGAAAATTTTCATTATTTTGTAGAATATCATTAATTAATTTACCGCATTTGCTGGAGAAGAGCTCCCACCACCTCCGAATGGATTAAGATTCCTTCCGAATGGATTAATATTTATGTTTTGTATTTTTGTTACAATGCCCCCTAGAAAACTCATACCTGGTAACTTACTAATCGGCTCTAGCTCAGCCAAAAAATTTTTTAGATATCGAGCTGTAAGATCGTTGATACAATCATCTATTTTATTTGAGATACCATCCAATTCCACAATATCCAATGATACGCCCTCCGATATCTCCGCTATACAGCTTTCTATAATTTGGTCCCTCAACGACCATCCTATTATATTAGTTTTTAGATAATTCAAACCCGGTAATGTCATCTGAAATGAAATAACCATAATATGAGAGCCTACAACAACAGGCTGATCAGGATCTACAGTGACAGTCAAGCCGCCCTTAAAGCACTTCAGAGCTATAGGGTGACATCTTTGCTAGTATGGGAATGCGGTGAAGAACTTAGAAGACTGGCGACTCGGAACAGTGTAACACTGGAGTGGGTCCTAGGTCATAAATGAATCGCAGGCAATGAAAAAGCTGACGAACTCGCAAGAGTAGGATCGTCAACTCAGATGAACGGACCCGAACCTGATGTGGGCATCCCCAGATGCTTAACGAGGTCATGGTTAAAAGGGTGGTTGAAAGAACAACACAATAAATACTGGAAGAACACGACCAGGCAAATACATGGGAAGAAATTCATAAAAGAATCATCAGAAAAAGTGGAGTGGCGAAAGAACTGCTCTCAATGAGCAGGTACAAACTACGCACCATAACGGGGCTACTTACGGGACATTTTACATTTTAGGTGCTCCACAAAGGAGCACCTAAACAAAATAGGGCTGTACAACGGAGACCTTACATGCAGAAGATGCAAAAAGGATACCGAAACAGCTCTGCATATACTATGCAACTGTGAGCCGCTGAACCACAGAAGGCAGAAACTGTATGGTAGACCCCAAATGACTCCAGAAGACTTCTACAACCAACCAGCAAAGAGCCTGTATGAGCTAATACAGGGAACGGAATGGCTGAATAGGTTGTAGTCAGAACACTAGGAGTATCTACAATAAGCCCAGGAGGCTGAGGTGGTACCGGCGAAGGGATGGCTCCAGGGAAAAAAACCATCTCGGCACTAGTATCTATCCTCATTTTAAATGAAATAGTTTGTTTAGTTTAACGGACAAAAAAGATGAAGTGAAATGCAAACTTTTAAATTCTAGCTTAGGGTGCGTCCATTAATTACGTCAGGCGTTTTTGATAATTTTTCAACCCCCTCTCCCCCATTGGTGAGATATCGTAAGATTTTCCTCAACTCCCACCCCCCTCCCCAAATCTCACGCGAGTTTCTTCAAAACTTCTATTTGGAGTGTAATCGTGTTGGATTATTGAGAAGAAAAAACTTGTTCTATTACTTTTATTGAAGACTAGAAAAATAATTACGTGATATTTGCCATGACCCCCCTCCCTCCTAAGTGAGATTTGAAAACATTTAGCTTGATCCTCTCCCCCCCTAGAACACCTCACGTGATTAATGGACTCCCCCTTAGTGGTAATATAGATATGCCGTCTTTCGGTGGAGACCAAGACACACAACAAGAGGTGAAGCCCGACGAAATTCCTTTGATGTTGAAGAAAGAAAAATAAATAACCTTGAAGGTGACAGCTTATTCTTGCATACACTGAGAATCATAATGAATGCTTACAGCTTTACACAAATAGCACTGATAAAAATGTATTTCAACATAAAATTGTGTTTTATCAAATGTGAAATAGATCATTTAAAAAATAATTAATTAATTAATAGCCTTTTTGGTGTGCGTCATCGATTGTGACGTATATCCGGCTTTTCGGCATGTCGTTTATTTTATTTGCCATTTTGTCATATAGCTAACCTTAAATTTGATAAATAAAATCATCAGGATCGTATTCAGCCGAATTCGAAAAGGCTATGAAATTAATAATTACCAACTTCTTTTTCTAACTGAAAATACTTTCAAAATGCTGATGTTTTTCCGTGTATCTAAGCATATTTTTGGGTGGCACTGGGTCCTAGAATTTTTAGTCCAGCAGCTTCCCTGGCTAAAGAATCAGCAATGCGATTTCCTTTACTCCTATCGTGCCCTTTAGCCCACCTCAGGATAATATTGTTATGGCTCTATAAAGATTCCTACCTCTGGTTGGAAAACTAGTAGGTTGGGCAAAACTTCCGGAGAGTGGTAGTGTGCTACGGATGTCAGTGATTAGCCGCAGCTGCAGAATTTCTTTCAAGATTTTCTCGATTATTATTCCTTCATCAGAAGATCACATTATTCCTACTGGTTCGCTAATTATTATCTAGTCCCTGTTTAAACGTTTTTATCTCGTACTTTATGCCGAACAAAAGAAATATTTTTGTCCCACAAATAACTTTCCACAACAGCGGCAAAATTAAAGGAAATGGACTATGATTGACAGCTCTTTTGATGCATGAACAAATTTTTTATTTTTGGACAAACTTTACTATGATTGACAGTGAAATTTTGAATTGTATACACGTAAAAATTCATTTTAATATTTACCTCAAATACATATTTGTTATTTTGAATGTTTATTCCTACGTCAAAAAATGGCATTGATTGAGTTAAAATTGAAGTTACCACTGCGTCTTTCACGTTACTACTTCCAGTACCTTTCACTATAAACAATAAACATATTAAAACACTTTAACTACATTAATGGGCTCGTTTACTAAAATTTTTAAATACTTTTTAACTGTCGTAAAGCAAAGTACTAAAGATAAAAATATGATTCTGAAAATTTCATGTCAATGGAATATGTCGTTCTCCTAATACAACCAATTAAACAAGCAAACCGTAGCGGGGCGAAGACTATGACTGTGACGTCACCACATATGAAAGTTAATGTGCACAAACATTACGCTTCTGACTGTAACGTGCCTCGCGTAGAATTTATTTATTTTGAATTACTCGCAAAATTTTGTGTGGATAAAATAAAATGCGTGGACCTAATTTTAAAAAAGCAGACTCATTAAATCTTCCAGAAGTGGACTTGCTAATGATTATGAAGTTTTTTAAAAACACGAGTTTATTAAATTATAATTTTATACTATGCGACACATCGTTTTTGGCTGTTTTCCGGCCAGAATGATTGAAAATGTCAATATTTTCATAAATACATGCTCTCTCAAATGATATACAGGGTGATTCAGGATGTTTCATTTTATTCCTAGTCTGGTGGACAAATTTACGGAGATAACGCTACAGGCTACTCAATAAAAAATTGCAATTTTTTTAACTGCAGACTGCCCAATTAAAGGAGCTTCTCCAAATGCCATTTATGATGAATGTGTATTGTGTAGTGGAAATTAAATCACCAATGTTGAAAAGAACAAGAAAAACTTATTTTGATGAAGCAGGTAATAATAGTTCCAAATGTTTACATCAGATTCAAATGCACATGCACCTCACTGGTAAAAAAAGCGATATTTGTTAGAGCTGATCCGGACTTTGAATCAAATAAAAGAATTTCTTTTAAAACATAATATACGCCAGTTTTGTTGATGATCTACTGAAAAAGATTACCGGTTTTTTGGAAAAAAAGCAGTACCTATTTAATAAAATTTAATTTGTGAAGAACTGACCCATTATTTTATTGAACATTAATAACACCACAAGCTATAAGAACAATATCATCGACGTATTAAAAAAATTAGATTAATACAAGCGTGTGGTTTTCAATAACCCTCTCAATATGGATTTACAACGTATTTTATAATGTAATTTATAACAATTCTTATTGAAAAAAGATGAAATCCTAAAAATACACAAACAAAGTATGTTGATTTATCAGTGAATGCTTCGAGTATTTTTATGCTTTTCAGCCATTGCTTCCGTTTTTTTGCATCCTTATTAATAGAAATAAATGTTTTGTTAGATGTTTTAATCGTAGTACTTTTACATTCTGGAACCGCACAATATTTATAGCTTTTTTTACTCTGGCTTTGGTCCATTGTGTCGAATAGTTTAAATTATTTCTAAACGTTCTTATTTCACAAACATAACACTGTTTAGAGTTTGCTAAAACGTATAATAAAAAATAATGAGCATACAAGCAAGCAAAGTACTGTTACTAGCTAAATAGTCAACAAAACGAAGACCGATCGGCGCGGTATCCGCTCTCTTCATATGCGATGACGTCACGCCTGAAATTCGGAGAGGAGCGCTGTTTAATGTTTTTAATTTTTTTTAGGCGACTTAGGAGTCTCGCTGACGTCTAATTTTTTGCACAGAGCCTCAAAATGATGTGCTCTTCCTAATGGTAAAATTTAAAAAAAAATGTAAATGAGCCCATTATATATACAGATTGCGAACAGTCTATTCGAGCCATGCGATTTACACAAGTACGACGAGGAAAATATGAGAAAAACACTTGAAAGAGAGAGAATAATAATTGTGCGCAGTCAGCTGTTGCCAAATGTATTTATCAGTAATAGTTATTCCCAATATTTGTCGGCAACAATGTTAAATACCAATAATTGTTAAATCGAAAGCAGTGTATAGATTTTATTTATTGCAGATTGTAATTGGTCCATTTATCATTTTATTCTTATCTGTGTTGATCTCACTTATTTTTCAAAACTCTATAATATTACCAATCTCGAATTTCTCCCAATAAATACGGATTTATCCCGTATTAAAAGTTAAATGCAAAATGAGATAATTATTCCTTAGAAAGTACCAAACATTTTAAGCTGGCAACGCTGCTTTCATATCAGATTGGTAGCTGAAACTGAAAACACACCCAACGTTGACCGCGAACAGTGCCGGATTTACCACTAGGCCGCGGCTTAGGGCCGCAAGCAAAAGGGGGCCGCACGCCGCAGCGTTTTTAAAAAAAAAATTATTAAGAAAGAATATTGAATTTCATTTTCTTAAATTAATACTTACCGCAACTTTAAATCGAATACATGACTTTTGAAACAATACAATCTAAAATCGAAGATTCTCGATTGTCTAGTTTGGCTAGTTTTGTGGCGAATTCTGAGCTTTTTCAAGCATTAGATTAGATTTTGCAGCCAAAAAGCTAGGAAAGTGAACGTTTAGATTTATTTGAACATTAGATACTGTGAACATTCACTGTAATACATACAGTGTGAGTGAATGTTTATTTTTAGAACTAATATGTTGTACCAATTTTAAAAAGTAAAATTATAAAAATAAACGTTATGTATTAATATGAAATCTGCTTTATACTTTAATTCCATAATCGTGAAATTAAAGGATACGATATAATAATTATAAGTCATTTTATATTATTGCTAGCATCCGCATCCTGCATCCATTAATGTTTTCCAATTATTGGTGTTTATCTTTAAGATATCTCAACTACTCACTTGTTTTGACGTGAGTACCCTAAATCCGGCACTGACTGCGAAAAATTATTCTTCTCTCTCTTTCAAGTAGTTTTGCTCCTATTTTCCTTGTCGGGATTTAGAAAAAACAGGAATTCCTCTAAGGGATTTGGGGAAAATATTGAAATGTTCTTATATCTTGTTTTTAAGGAACTGGCCAGAAACCAAACACTCTGAGAGCTTGGGAAAAACCACAGGTATCTTTCAAGTGGAAATTCACGCCATAAGAAAGTGCGCCCAGCTCAATTTTGACAAAGGATACAGAAGGCAAAGGATTATCATAATGTCGGATAGTCAAGTAGCCATTCAAGCAATGAGCTCCTGTGTAACCAGTTCCAAAATGGTGTGGGAACAAACTCAATGAACGATTCCAGGATACACTGGAATAGAAGGAAATGAAATAGCAGATGAACTAGCAAAGAGGGGGACTGAAACATCCTTTTGGGGGCCTGAACTCTATTGGAAGAAATTGGTAAAGTCGATAAAAAGAGAAGATCCGACCATTGGAAAACTCTAGTAGAGCTTAGACATCAAAGATTCTTCTGAATGCAAATGAATGTATAAGTCAAAGTAAAACTGCGCAAAGAGCTTTTACAGAAACGGGACATCGTAGCCTGTATATGCACCTGAAACAGTTCAAAATAATGTAGGAAGATAAAGCATAAAGTACTTACAGGCATTAACTCTGTTGATTCTGTTTATCGAGTTTCCATAATCATTACATTGCTTGAAAAAACTGTTAAAATATTTAATGGAACCTCCAGAAGCTGCATTGATAGTTTTTATGATTCCTCTGAAATTATTTCGGAAAAAGACTTCATTGCGATCGTTCACTGGGTTTTGACATATGGCGGAGTAGAAATCATCGCAATAATTGAGATGATCATCGTGATTCTTTGCAGCCAACATAGAGGCAGCTGCTCGCTTACAAACAGGTTCTAGGCAAGCTTGTGGATTATTAGCTAAAGTGAAAAAATTATCAAGAATTATCTGCGAGAAGATACATATGTTGCTTTCGTTTATTTGGGCTTCAAGCACTTGTGCGTGACGCCTCAGTCGTCACGACTTTTGAGCAAATCGAACACGATTTTTTAGGATCCTCAAAACCACCTGACATTTGCCAATGCCAATGAATTTCCTGTGTTGTTAAAAGAACAGTTTTCAATTATAATGTTTTTGATAATACAAATTTTGCATATTTAGATATTTTTAGTAAGGTTTAAATCGTATTAAATCGTAATCGGCACAATCTTAACCTTTAAATAAACGTCAAACTGGACAAAAGTCAAATATTTAATGTCCTTGGCTTGAAGCTCATACTTTTCGGTATGTGCTTGAGGGGCAAGGGGAAGGTAAGACTAGGCGTCACGCCCAGTAATAAACGAACGGAATTCAGTCACTACGAGCTGCTACTAGCAGCCAAAAGTGAATAATCGAAAACGCTTATGATATCATATTTTATCTGCAACTGTCAATTTCAACAAGACAGTCTGAGATAAAAGATGGGGTGAAACAAACAGATAATAATACAAATAACAAAGTAAATTTTAATTTCCAAACTTAATTTCGAGGTTGCTTGGGGGCCGTTCAAGTATTTCATAAGCATTGCATATACCAATATGTTTACGTAAGCATGGGGGACAGGGGGGATCACTTTTACTGACAAGGGAAAAGGGGGGTAAATAATTGTAGTGAATTTGCTAGCGTAATTCTTGAATAACCCCCTGTCAAAAACCAGGAAAGCAGCAATAACTCATCGGTCTGTCGTTTTCAATATACTACCTTGATTCACAAAAAAGTGGACGTCACGTCAAGGCCGGCGTTAGGGGGAGCAAGGGGGAGAAAATACCTCGGGCCCGGGGCCTGTCGGCCTGGTTCCTAACTGAATAGAAATTAAAAGCGAGCCGCCTGGTTGGGTTTTTGTGGCAATTAAGATACGACATAATTGCATAACGTCCATTTGGGGAGGAGGGACTGAAGGCGCTTACCCGGGGCCCGAAAATCCTAGCGTCGGCCTGGCGTCACGTTCAAAGCACGTAACTTCATAAAATAAAGTGTCATTATCATTATTACTCACCAGTTCGAATAGTAAGTCCAGATATTGCTGGAATTTGTTTGTTGACAATTTTTCCGATTGGTTTTGTATTGATACCAAACAAACCTGTTGATACGGGTTTACTAGGTTTAATTATTCCTGAAATTTGTGGCTGAAGTAGTGGTGCAACTGATTTACTTATAACCAGAGGTATTGAAGGAGTAGGTAACTGTGGAATAGAAGGTTTTCTAACACTTGCATTCAGTTTAGGTATTAAAGATGCTAATAAGTTAAGTTCTGGAACAGTAACTACCGGTAATTTCAAGGAAATCGGAGTAATGGGTGTATCAGTAGTAGTGTTGATTTCAGGACGTTCAGTAGACGGTATGTTGAAGGTTACAGGTAGTATTATGGTGTGGTTATAAGGAACTACTTTGAATAAAGAAAAAGTATTGGTGGGAAATGATGATGTTGTTTCTTCGTTTGATTGAGATTGAAAAAGATCAATTTCGCCAGACTCTGCAGTTACTTCATTCGAGTTGGATTTTCCGTAGTTTGTTATTGTATGGAGCACCGTAAAATTATTACTTGAATTTAGAGTAAGGTTGGTTATTACTTCTTTGACTGTTGGTAAAGGAACTGCTGGTAAATTCTTTTGTTGCTCGTCAAAGCTTCCACTAAAAATAAAAAAGATCTACAATTAGTGGGGAATATATTTTATGTGCTATTTTTTAATTTTTAGTTGTACATGACATTGTTGCACTTTGATGCTGCGTGAACGGAGTGAATCTGGTCGGTAGGTCCAAATATGCATCAGTAAAACATTGTTGTCTACTAATAGGAGACGAGATGAAGGACGTAGGGAATCTGTGGAAACAATATTTCGAAAGTACCTACAAGAGGGTATGATGAAAAAGTATAGCTTCTCAATGAAATTCGTTACGGAATTAAACAACAAGAAGGAATGGAATCCAAATACCATTACCAGACTTGGAAAGAATGCCATTCAATGGTACACAAACGGCTCAAAAGCAATAGAAGGAACCAAACACTCTCGAAGCTTGGAAAAAACCCCAACTATCTTTCAAGCGGAAATCCACGCCATAAGAAAGTGCTCCCAGTTCACTATTGATAAAGGATACAGAAGACAGAGGATTATCTTAATGTCGGATAGTCAAGCAGCCATTAAAGCACTGAGTTCTTGTGTAATCAGTACTAAAATGTTGTGAGAATGCCTATACAAACTCAATAACCCTACTGTGGATTCCAGGACACATTGGAATCGAAGGAAATGAAATAGCAGAGGAACTAGCAAAGAGGGGGACTTAAATATCTTTCTGGGGGCCTGAGCCCTTTTGCGGAATCAGCTCCAATGTAATATTGGAAGAAATAGGTAAAGCCGAGAAAAAGTGAAGATCTGACCATTGGAAATATCTAGTAGGGCTTATACAATCAAAGACTATTCTGGGTGATTACTTGTTGAGATCAAATGAATCATAAATCAAAGTTAAACTGCACTAAGAGTTTTAACAGGGATCCTAAAGGGACATTGTCGCCTGAATGGGTACCTGAAAAAGCTCAAAATAGTGGAGGAAGAAGAATGCAGATTTTGTGGCATGGAAGAAGGAGCCTCCATCCATAAACTTTCCAACTGCACAGCACTTCAGAATCCTAGAGCACCTGGGAGATTACTGGATAGAAGAGGAACATTTACCTGAGTTGAAGCCTGCAGACATCCTACAATTCCTCCGAGAAATAGGACTAAGGGAACTACTAGTTTCTGAGACTCTCCTTAGAAACTAAGTAGTGGGCATAATAGATCTCTTAGGTCTCAGTGAATGTCACCCCAAAATAAATACATACATACATACTTACAACAAATAAAGAACTAACAAATTAAGAAGTAGACAGAAATAATAACACAGTTCCGAGCAGAGAAGAAGTTAGACCAATGATAAAAGTAGTAGTAATAATGGAATAATTGCAGAACTAATAAAGAAACAGAATAGCTTCATAACAAACACCGGAGTATCCAATATCAACAACTTTATTCAATTTCACACTAGAAAACATGTTAAGAGATAGGGAATATTCACACGTAATGAACTATAGTCACAAAAATCAAAGTCTAGTCCAAGCTGACGACTTAGTAGTCCAGTCGGGTTAGCATTCAATGTGGATGTAAGAGCAGTAGGCGAGATCTCCACCGGTTGTTAGGCTATGCTAATTGCACAATAACAGTTTATAGCCAAAACAACCAAAAATATGCCTGTTTTTCGACATGTTTTCGAATTTTACTCGAAAAGTATTAATTTTATCGTGCATATAGTTAGGAACAAAGTTATAGAGCGTGAAATTTGCTATAAAATTACGTGGTTCAAAATGTAAAAATCCCCATCCCTGCAGCCACAGCGGATGAATAAGTAGAGAAAATGAAAAAACAGTTGTATTTCAGACGCAAAATACTAATACTTTTTATGGAGCAATGTAAATCATTATGTGTCTCATGATACGTTATTTATTCACGAACTGAATCAACTGAATGCAATAAACGCGATCTCGACATCTTATTTAGTTGCTGAGTAGTCTAATTGTTAATAAACATTCGATAAAAGAAATAGACATTGTTAGAATGAAGACATATGCCACAAAAAATTGTTTAAACTCACAATAATGTTTTTACACATACTAGAAGGCTACAGCTATCATATGCAATGATTTAATCAACAATTTTTTCGGTTTAACTGACTCAGGCGTTAGTTTAAAAAAGTGGTTCAAATTTTATCTTAGTATGAATTAAGATATATGTGCGGTTTTCCATTTTAATTGAAATCTGAAAAAACCTTCTTAAATGACTTGGAAAAACACAACTTTTGGCGTTCTGAACGTTCAATTCGGACCATTTAATCCCGAGTTATTGAATCCCAAACTTGATCAACATTCTAGGCAAACGAACAACAATCTAACGAGAAAAAAATACTGTCATGTTTTGGATTTAAACTGTTATTGTCCAATCAGCACAGCATAAAAACCGGTGGAGGCAACGGGATTCTATCAAAAATCTCGCCTACTGCTTTCACATCCATGTTTTCATAGTTTTTGGGCTGATTCGACTGGACTATACTGATAATAGCAAGATCTAGGACACAACTAATAAAAGTTTTAAAACGCTTTCTCTATCTCCGTTGACCTTGATAATTCTGCTTGCTTTAAGGCACTAAGAGCTGGACACGTAATAACTTGTCTTACAACTGCAACCTCTACCACTTCGCTTCTTACTGGGTTTTCAATGTGTCGTTTTTTATTTACTGCTTGTAATTAGTTCCAGTATACCCAAACTAATTTGACGTTCAAGAAACTTATCTCTAGCCAAACACAAAATTAACTGAACAAAATGCAATTTTTGCTTCCTTGGAATTGGCTAAAAAGTTTAACTGATGCAAATAGACAAACCCTGCAAAAACCGATGGATCCAAGAATAAGGATGGAATGGTGGCAGTGGCTGTTATGGCAAAAATTCTTTATCAATTCAACTCGAAAGAAAAAAGGTAGCATGTTCTCTGTCGACCTGTAATCTATTGAGGAAACATAAAATCTTTGTCGCTCTGGCTTCCGTATAACTTTTACCATCTTCTTCTTCGATACAGATTTTGGATTTTTGTATTAGACAAAAATTGCTTTGTATAGTCAGAACAAAAATCATCTTCATCATCTCTTCTACAATTTGTTCTTGTGCCTTATACTTGGTTTCATTTTCAAGTGCAGAGATAAATTTGTCGCCTTATATTTCATACCAAAATTAAAAAAACTTAGTTCAGATAACGTATATTGATTTTTTTCTACGATTATGAAGGAAAGTTTCCTATGCGTCATCAATTAAAGTACATAGTTGTTTACGGATGTTCATTTCCTATATAACACTGGCATTCAGTGTTTTTTGTAACGCATATTCGGATTTTTTCAAGAAGGGGAAGGGAAAATAGTAATTTTATCGTCCCTTTTTGAAGGGGAAGTAAATGTGTAAGTGAAATAATCACTCTCTTTTCCCCTTCGGATATTTTTCAAGAATGGGAAGATTGAATGAAATCATTATTTTCTTTTCTCCTTCATTAAAAATATCCAATAAGGCTTTTTTAGTATCGAGTTAGGGCGGGTTTATCAATGCCCGGTTAAATCTGTCAGCTACGTAGCCCTCAGCTATCTCTAGCCGCCAGTCAAAGTCTCGGTTACAATAGAAAGCGTTTATCAATGCATAAGTGTAATTGAGCATTTGACAACCTTGTTCGGGTTATGAAGGTGAGTGTAATGTTGTCAGAGTGTAAATTTCTCATTTTAATTTGGTGTAAGGAGGATCACCCGTTACATGAAATACATATACATATTATTAATTTTATTCGCATATTTTGTTATAACACACTGAATCAAGAATATAGAGGTGAAATTATTTTTCTATTTTACCGCAAACTTACTCTGACAACATCGTGATAAATTTAACTTGTGAGTGTCAAAATTGTGGTACTGTTATTTTTAATTCGTCTATGTTGTGCTTATATATATAGTTGAGTTGTTTGCGACAATTAGGTACTTATAAAAGAAGCCGTTCACCATAAAAGTATAATAGATTGCAAAAAGACGGATGCTGTGACTTGGCGAGAAAAGCTGGAATTTGTTGGAGTATCATGAGAACACTGGGCTTAGATAGTCGAATAACGGAACACCACTTTCTCGTATTTAACTGTATTTTCTATGGTTAACATCAACTTGATAGTGGCAGCTAGGGTAGCCGAAAGTTTGACTGCCAGCTAATGCAAACTGGCAGTTGATAAACACTTTGAACAACAGCTACAATATTTAACCGAGCATTGATAAACGCGCCCTTAAAATGCAAAAGTTTTATTCTTCCATAATTAGAATTACCTCAACAAATCAGAAAACTTTTTAGGAAAAAAGACTAAGCCAACATTAGTCTACATCTAAATGGGAAACAATTTAGAACAGCTAGAAAACGTAACATTCTAGGGAATTAAATTTGACTAACAGCTGAAATGGACACTGCACATCAATAGCCACCTTCAGGGGCGTATATAAGGGAGAGGTTTTGGGGGTTGAAACTCCCCTCATGGAAAATACAATAAGGGTACAATAACTTTTTATTAGCATACTGCTTTCCTATTCTGATCATATCAGATAAAAAAAGCCCAAACCCCCCCCCCATGTAAAAGCTGTAGCTACGTGACTGACCACCTTAAAATTTGCCTGTAGAGAATAAATTAGCCAATATACTGATTAACCTGTATCAGTCAATTATTAGAGTTGCCGAAACTTGACTAGGGGAGCATTTACTACACTCAATACTCTTACACCCAAATTGGATGTTATACAGACCAGTTTAAGAATAGTTTCAGGAACTTTCAGGACAAGTCCTGCTAGTAGCCTCCAAGTTATCACATCGCAACCCCCTTTATATCTAAGACGTCTATATCTATCTTTATGCTATGAATCTAGAAAACAACAATCCTTTTTTTACAATACTTGCCATGTGAGACACCCAGAAAAAATACTATTTCCAAATTCACTAGTTATGAATCATCAAGTATCCCCCAGATTCAACTTAAAGTGTAGCAGACGATCTTCGAAAGGAATGACCTGTATATGAGTTAGCATTTTCAAGTTGAAGAAAATTAGCTACTGTTTCAGGTACCTTATAAAACTGATTTTTACCCACAACCTGATTGATACATTTTCCATTGCGATATGCAAGGCGGCGATCCTTTGCTGCTGCTGCTGCTGCTGCTGCTGCTGCTGCTGCTGCTGCTGCTGCTGCTGGAAGAAGGGCTATGTACGTTCGGTAATAATATCTAATATATTCTTCAGTAACTACAAATCTCTTGTTTATATCATTCTTTGTTTGCTTCAGTTTCACAATTAATAACTTTCCCGAATATTCAATATCATCGAATGTTACTTGGCTGATTTCACAAATTCGACAAGCTCCTGCAATCCCAAATACAACAACAACCTTGTCCATTAAATAAACTTCATTGGGTGCATTATTTAAAAAATCACTAATTTGTGTACTCGTAAAAATCGCAGCTTTCCTGGGCGTGTAACCTTTCCCATTTTGTTTCAGAAATGTAATTAGTTTGAAATATCTTGAAATGTCTAGATTATTATTGGATTGTAACATACTTTTAATTATTGAGTAATTCGACCACAGTGTTGATGGCTTTTGTTGTTGTGCCAGTTCCTAAAAATAAGCCAATAACACTGTCACCGAGAAAGAACTGCATGTCTCTTTCATTTTCCATTCCATTTTTTAACTTTATATTATTCAAAATAACTACTAAACAATCACTGAGTTCGCAAGGTCTAATTATCGCTTTAACTACAACAGCTTACCAGTTTGAAAATTCAAATTTCATATCGATACCATTCTGACTTTAATATATTGTAATAATTTGTTCTTTCACTATTAAATCGTCGTTTTTCTTGTCACAGAAAAAAAACTAATACTTCTTTCCCTTGTATAATAAATAACTATTATTACTAATTGTTCTCAAACTCACCCTCTTATGTGTCCAAAAATATTTTCTTTTTCTGATTTATCCTAAAATTAAGAATATTTGAACGCATTTGAGAAAAAAATTAGTAAACGATTTACCTTGACTAGATTGGAACTACTGAAATATCTTAAGCCGAACATCAATAAAGATATCAAAATTAACACTACCAAAAACACCAAAAGAACACAAATTAAACTTTTATATCCCGTATTTCCATTTCTGATCGTTCTTTTTGTAACGGTTTTAGTTATTCCGAATGTGCCTGTCTCTTCCATATTCAGTTTGCAGCCAATATTCGATCATTTAAGTAATCTCAACGAGTTTAAAAATTCCGTTTTATGTAAGGAAGTTTGTTGGTACCTTATCGCTTTGTTTTCAATTACCTTATCTTTTGAGAAAAAAATGAGGATGTGGAAGAAATAATTTTCCTTTATGTACTTACATGAAAATTTATTTTTTTCATTCAAAACACTCCTGATCTTATTAACCCTTAATCAAATATCCTTGAAATGCAACTGGAAGAATTAAATTTGGTCCTTCATCTCAGCGTCAATCTTCCTCCGAGAAGATCTCTAAAATACGGGGGGTGTCTCAGCTTTGGAGGCACTAAGTGCTCTAAGTACTATCCTATTATTTATTTTATATATTTTGGTAGGTACTCTTGCGACACCCTGCATTGACAAAACTATAAAAAATGTGAACCCGCTTCTAAATTTAGTCCTTTTATATGCACTGTATAGTTTCTTCTCATTTATTCCCGTAATTCAGTTGTCCAGGACAAAAAAAATGAATTGTAATTGGTTAATACAACATGTGAAATTGAAAAAAATTATTCAATGTTTTATTCACAAAAGAATTTATTTTCTAATTTCAATTGATAAAGATCTTCTTGCATGTAAATGGGTCAAAAACTGGCACCTTGACTTGAGGCTTGAAGATGACAATGCCAAATCATTTTTTTTTAAGATTTTATCTCAAAAAACCCTCCATAACTGTATTTGCACCCATCTTGAGGAGGTGAAAACTAGAACAAACTATACAGTCACTGCATTCCAATTGTGGAAGTTGCAAAATGTCTAGGTAGATAACCATACTTTATAAAACGCTCAGCTCAACATTATACCCATTGCGGTAGAATGGGAGAGGAATCAGTGCTCCTCACTTGTGGTGGACATGAGCAGGTTCACAGACGG
>CAJUYG010000193.1:81012-149001 GCA_910591675.1 Galerucella calmariensis
ATTTTGTTTAATTTTGAAAGAACATAAAAAAGCTACATTTAATAATATAATCATAAAACTACAAAACAAATAAAACTGTAGCCGTTATAGTGACCACAACTAGTTCTTCCTTATTCAAAACAATAAGACTATGTTCCATGTAGTTTGTTCTATTACCATCCTCTTCTACTGGTTAAAACTGCTAAAATCATCCTCTACTCTTCGTTAAAACTGCTAAATAAGAGTACGCTCCTTTCATAGACTAAAAAAAGGATGTGAATAACATAAAGTAAATCTCTTTCATTGTATTTATCAATTACTTTTATCCCTATCAATACAAACTAGCATCTGTCAACAATCGATTAACTATTGAAGGATTAACATATATCCTATACCTGTTCAGAGTATATTGAAAAGGGATTTAACAAACGAACGCTCCTATTTGTTGACAGTTGACACAAGAATCGATTTATTGGCAGATCCATGGAGGCTAGATAGTCTCCATGGGTACCTGTTTACAGTATATTAAAAAGAGATAAACGATTTAACAAACGAACGCTCCCATTTGTTGACAGTTGACGTAAGAATAAATTTATTGGCATTGGTAGATCGGATAATTGACCGAATTACAGGGGTTATTGAAAGAAATTTACCATAACAGCTGTTGAATTAGTGAGTATGAAGAACGGTCCAACGGATATAGTGAGAGGTTTTTGTGCTCGAAACATCATAAACAAAAGCATTTCTTTAATTTTTGTCGGTAAATCGTACCATTCGCTATCGTAAATAGCATGTGCGATTTCGATACTCTAAAAAGTAATATTACATTATTTGTGGTTGATACAATCCAATGTTTTTTTAACGAAATCTTACCTGAATACTGACTTCATTAGCGTGCCAAGCTAATAAAAAAATTTGTAGTACCATACAACTCAAATAAGTCAGTCTAAATATTAACATTAAATCTCGTTCGAACTAAAAGAGATACCGAAATACTATAAGTTGATTATAACAAATTTTCTTTTAAAAAAAACTGGTCAAGTGCGAATTGAACCATCTTTTTTTAAATCTGATTTTGGTATTTTGATATCATAGATCTCTAACATTAATTTGGGAGTGTATATCATAACACAACCCCACTTGTGGTGTACCTATATTGCCGAGGCCAGTTAGTTCTGGAATCAAGAAGATTTGTGGTAAAGTGGAACTTTTAAGGTTTACATTCCCCAATAGAATCATTGGTACTAATGGTACAATTAAATGGCCTTCAAGATCTGAGACCTGAACTAGCTCCAAATGATTTTTTTCTTTGGGGATTTTTGAAAAAAATATGCATTTGAAAGAGCTAATAATTTAAATGAATTGAGGGTGAAAATACAGCACGTTTGTGCCAGCATTACGCCAAATAATCTTAGAGATATGAGATCAAATCTTTATCACAAATTTTGTTATTGTCTGGCGCAGCACCTTGCTTTATTCGAGCACTTAATTCATTTATATTATGTTTACCTTTAGAATGGATTTTTATTTTAATTGTTTCAAGAAGTTTATATTTTATGTTTAGAATAGGTGTAGGTACCTACTTATTTTATTTTTTCAATTCAATTTATTAATGGAAGGGATTTTTAGTTTTTTATAATTACTTTATTAATTATTATTCTCTCAAGAGGTTGAAATAATATGCTATTGTAGCTAGAAATTAATTATCAACTTGGTCAGAAGCGATCCAGTGGACAAAAATGAATTTTAAGATGTACAGGTTACGTAATAAAGATTGTATTTTTTATTTCTTTAACACCCTCACTCCTTCCATGTTGGGAACATACTGAATACCAGTAATACCAACAACTACAATAGTGAATTCTCTTTGTAAAGGACAGTGTTGCCGGATGAAAGTGTTAGTTAGTTTTATCATCATCATATCATCATCATGTCATCATCATGTCATCATCATGTCATCATCATGTCATCATCATGTCATCATCATGTCATATTTTCCTTGTCGTACTTGTGTAAATGGTATGACTCGAATAGACTTTTCGCAATCTGTATCTTAGGTTTGTTCGTAGGTTTGTGCGCATAAGTCGTAGGTGAATTTGCGGCTTGGGAAGAATAAAATGAGTGAATTGATGAATGAGGTAACTTTTCGGCTTCAGAATAAGAATGAGAATGGAGAGATTGAATGGCAGGGCTATTTGGAGCTGCCTGTTACTAAAACTTGGCTAGAAAATCGCTTTCTTTTTTTTGGACAATACTAATAGAGGCATAGAAATGTTAAAGGAGGTTTCTGGATCGATTTTGGACTTGTTTTTTGTAGTTGGAGGTGGTTCCAAAGGACAGACGATTAGACGAACACTCACAAGAATAGTTTTACCAAATCAACACTCACCATTATTAGTTCATAGAAAATGCCAGTTATTTGGAAGGAATTCATGGTAAATTCCAGCATCAAAAGATATTTCATGTTATGATCTAAATCTTTTACAAAACTAGAACAAAAAATGTTCACGAGAGTGAAAATTTTGTCGGCAAAATTTTTCGATTGTCATGAAAGTTCGTTGCTTGGCAATTTTGCGAATGACATTTCCAACAAAACCACGAGCCGTCAGACGAGTGGTTTTGGATTAAATTCATGAGCAAAATTACCTAAAAGCAACAAACTTGAATACGACAAGAGAAATATTTTACCTTACAAAATTTTTAATTGAGTGGTATTCGACATGACTATTTCACGAGAGAAAAACTAAAAAATCATATGTTTAAACGTTTTATTTATTGCAAACTTCAATTATACAAAGCCAAAAAAATAATAACATTATGGAAAAAATTACTTATTTATGTAAAAAGTACAATTATTATAATTGTACGTTGTAGCATTATTTTGGGGATTGTTTTGCATCATAACCTGTGATGAATTTAAGTTAGAAGCTGAGGATTCCTTTTCTTTATTTTTATTTTCTTGAAGGTTCTCTATAAGTTGGAAATGGTGTTCTTCATTTAATTGTAAATATGGCTTCAAAGAATAGGCAGCCTGTAAGCTTAATTACTTCTTGTTCACCAACTCCTTCTTTTGCTAATGCAGATATTGCAGAAGCTCTATGTGAATTATTGGTTATTTATATTTTTTTGTGTCTATACCAATTGATTCTGTCGATATTTTCGTCCAATTTGAAATTGTATTAATTCCCAATGGTGAATTTTTGTACCATATGGCCCATATGGGACACAAATTGTTGTTAGCATTATTTCTTACCAGCCACTTACTGCCAGATAAAGCTTTTGATCCTCCTTGTGTCGTTTTGGAAAGATTGGATTATATTCTACCCTGCCAGTAAAATTACCTTTATTATCATATTCTTTTTTAAAGTAATTAATATCACAATTAGCAGCTTCATTTCCACGCCATGCTAATTCGAACGATCATAAATGAAAAAACTTTTTTTGTAACCCATCAGGATTATCTTCAGAATAGCCTTCTACCATTTCCATTAATTCTTCTTTGGTAAACGCGTTAGAACTTGTTTTTCTGGTTTCAGGTTCAACCTGAAGCTTCTTACGTTTTGTATCCCTGGCCAATCTAGCAAATTTATAGGTAATATCTTTAAATGGATCAATTTTGATGCCGAGACTTAGCAACACAGAGTCCAGGAATGTGGCTTTTCCTACGAGGTAAACATACTATTTTTCCGCAAATCGTTTAAAATTCGACAGATATTGATTGATTAAAAAAAAAACGCGATAATTTTATTCCCAAATAAATGGTGCTTTGAAATTCCTAATAAAATTACTTGGGTTACTATGGAAACGTATTGAGGTTGAATTGTCAAACTTGACGCTTATAAATTTAATTGCTGGTGTTCTCGAAAGTAAAATGATAAGTGATGATGAAATTTCCATTCCTGGGACTCCTCCAGCGCTGGTTGAGGCAGTGAATACTGCTTCATTAGAATTATTGCCAAAGAAATCAAGTGAAAAGTACGAAAATGCATACAGACGTTTTATGGATTATCGCATGAGTAAAAATACGAGTTCTTTCTCAGAAAATGTTGCAATGGCATACTTCCTAGACCTTTGTTTAAAGATGAAATCTTCAACATTATGGGCCAATTATTCAATGCTGAAGTCAACCCTTGCACTTAAACACAATGTAGATATATCTACATACTCAAAACTTCGTTCTTTATTGAAACAGCAAGCTCAAGGTTATAGGGCAAAGAAATCTAAGATTTTAACGAAGGAAGAAATTGAAAAATTTATCCAGGAAGCTCCAGATAAAGAAAATTTAATGATTAAGGTAATTTACAAGGTTTTAATTTCTATTTAGATTATAGCTTTACTTATTTTTTAGGTGGCTGTAATATTTGGTATTTCTGGGGCCTGTAGAATGGATGAGTTAGTCCGAATGACTGTACACGATATAGAAGACTTAGAATCTAAGCTTTTAATCAGCATACCTGATTCGAAAACCAACAAACCAAGATCATTTGTAATTAATCAGATCTACTTGAATGTTTATCGAAAGTATGTTTCGTTAAGACCAGAAAATATGAACAGTGACCGATTTTTCTTTAAATATCAAAGCGGAAAGGGTTGTAGACAAGTGGTAGGAATTCATCAATTTAGAAAAATGCCCAAAATAGTTGCTACTTATTTGAACTTGGTAAATCCGACAGAACATACTGGTCACTGCTTTCGTCGGTCTTCTGCAACAATATTGGTTGACTCTGGTGCCGACATAACTAGTTTAAAGAGGCATGGCGGATGGAAGTCATCAAACGTTGCTGAAGGATATATCGAAGAATCGCTTAACAATAAGGTTGAGGTGGCAAATAAAATTTTCACAGTACAAAATATTCAACAAAATGACCCTACCACCCTGCATGTTGTCCAAAATGTTTCTCATAGTTCTAAGAGTGTTCCTCCAATGTTCAATAATTGTACTAACTGTCAAATTACTGTAAATATAACAAATTGATCTTAAAAATGTATTCAGCAATGACTTGATGTTTTCAAAATATAAATTAATTCCTTATAAGCAATGTGTTTTCAATCATTTATGTAGAACACTAACAACTGTACGGAAATATCATTTCCTTACAGTAAGGAAGTCCTGACTTTTTCTTCAAGAAATTTTGACAGGAATGTCAAAATTTCCTAGCGATTTGCGGAAAAGATTTTATATTGAATTTTATCACAGAGTAATAGAATTTTATACTTTGATATATTAAACGTCAAAAAATTGCCGCGACAATACAAAAAATTGCCAGTTCAAAACCTTCAAATTTTGTCAGTTATCAATTTACTCAAGTGAAATAGTCATTTAAAAATCACCAGAAAACTGAATATCAAAAAAATAATTTCACTTTACACTTACGAAATTATTTCGAAATGTTGCATTATAAGATTTCTCAACGCCAATAATTTTCCATCATATCCTTCCAAGTTAGCGCAGCTAGCACCGAAGTTTCGGAAGTTATACTGTAATATCTTCAGTTGACCAGATATATAAGTCATCAAAGATATGAATATCAACTGTGTAATAGTATTGAACGTACAACCGATAGCTGCAGATAACGCATCTATTGAAAAAGCCGTCCAATAATGTTTCACTTCATCGACTGGTCTCCATACTATGTAAGGCATCGGCTTTTCGATAAGTGTAACATTCAATAGTCCCATTTTTGCCGCTTTGACCTGCTGCTCGTAAACTAAAATCATAAAATTAACGTAACATACTGTAAGCGGCAAACGCGATGGCGAGCCCGCCCCCATGCACACAAACTCATTATCAATGTTACCTCCCACTACAGCTCTTGCTCTATACAGAGGCGTCCCCCAATTCTGTTGGCGTTTGGCATTGTCTGAATAATTTTTGTGTTGTTTCTGAAACAATGTCATCGACTAACAAAAAACCAGACGGATACGTAAAATAAAACATATCTCGCTACGGTTCTTGGCTCTATCCTGCATACTCCTTTTGGAAAAATCTTTGCAGGTGGTTTCCCTTACATTTTTTTCTCTAAAAGACCACCTGCTTGGATCTTCGTAGGGATTATGCCCCGATATCTCCCTCAGCAAAATTATATCGTCATTGCCACTGTAAAAAAGTCTTTTTCTTTTTAAATCCATTATTGTACTTTACATTGTTATGATCATAGAAAATAGGGTGATGATTTTTGAGCACACAACATCACTTTTGTCGTTTGGTCGTTGGAAAACGAGAGAGAGATTGATACGTTCCACGTAACGTAACGGGATCGATGGGATCGATGCCACGAGCTGCAGGTGGATAGACTGCATGCTCAGAAGCAGGCTAATAGAATCAACTCTGATGGGGGAGACAATGGCCATACGTGCAACCAGGGGTTGTCCGCAGGGGGGAGTACTATCCCCGCTGCTGTGGAACCTGGTCATGGACGGGCTCACCAGAACCCTACACAGAGAAGGATTTAACACCATAGGATATGCAGACGACCTGGTAATTCTATCCCAAGGTAAATACAACAGTACAACCAGATACAGACTCCAGATGGCTTTAAATGTAGTAACAGGATGGACTGTAAAAGAAGGGCTACGTATTAGTCCTTCAAAAACACAGATAATTGCGTTCACCAGAAGAAGGAAAAGGGAAGGACTTGGCCCTCTGACGCATCAAGGTGAACCAATACGATTGTCGGATGAGGTAAAATATCTTGGGGTTATCCTAGACCCAGGCTTAACTTGGAACCGACACCTTCAGCACGTGATCAAGAAAGCAGAGGTGACCTACATTGTGTCATAAGGGCAGTACTAACCCGACTGGAAACAGCATCAGACCATGACGTGGCACATGGGAGAGGACACACAAAGATAAGGCATGTGGATGATGACATTTTCAAAATGCCAACAGACCACATGACCACCAGAACTTCGAGATTGTCATCAAAGATCGAAAGGAGCTTGAGGAAGAGAACGCACCACCACTTAGTAGAGCGAATGAACTGATCTGGTATACAGAAGGATCAAAAAATGAGCTCGGCACTGGAGCGGGCATATACAGCAAGACGAGCAAATATGAAGGAATCGTCTCGCTAGGAAAATACGCCTCTGTATTTCAAGCAGAGGTCTATGCAATACTTGCATGTGCAAGGGCAAATAATATGAGAGCCTACAACAACAGGCAGATCAGGATCTACAGTGACAGTCAAGCTGCCCTTAAAGTGCTTCAGAGCTATAGGATGACATCTCGGCTAGTATGGGAATGCGGCGAAGAACTTAGAAGACTGGCGACTCGGAACAGTGTAACACTGGAGTGGGTCCCAGGTCACAAAGGAATCGCAGGCAATGAAAAAGCTGACGAACTCGCAAGAGTAGGATCGTCAACTCTGATGAACGGACCCGAACCTGCTGTGGGCATCCCCAGATGCTTAACGAGGTCATGGTTAAAAGGGTGGGTGAAAGAACAACACAATAAACACTGGACGAATACGACCAGGCAAATACATGGGAAGGAATTCATAAAAGAACCATCAGAAAAAGTAGCGAAAGATCTGCTCTCAATGATCAGGAACAAACTACGCACCATAACGGGGCTACTTACAGGACACTTTCCCACAAAGGAGCACCTAAACAAAATAGGGCTGTATAACGGAGAAGATGCAAAAAGGATACCGAAACTATACTATGAAACTGTGAGTCGCTGGACCACAGAAGGCAGAAACTGTATGGCAGAACCCAAATGAGTCCAGAAGACTTCTACAACCAACCAGCAAAGAAGAAAGAAGCAGCGACTTTCATTAGAAGGAAGAGTGTCGTATTATGGTAAAGTAAAAGTAGTTACAACACAAAATTAATGACGTTTAGGGAATTGTGGCTTACGGAGTTTTTCCGTAAAGTTTTAAAGAAAATAGGTTTCAAATGGAGAATTTAAGGACTGAAAATAAATATTTTACATATTTTTCCCAATGAGTATTCTGGTCCTGAAGCCTAAATTTAAGGCATTTTTCAAAACTAAGATAAAAAAATGTAATCTTTTCTACTACCCCTTTTTGTGATTTTTATTGACATTTTGAGAATACAACAAAAATAAAAGAATGGTCGAATTACAGGCAGGTGAAGGGGGGGCTACAAACAAAAACGGTGCACCCTGGTTGACATGCATTGGTGGAACAACGTAGCCACGGGAATGTGTGCGAAATTTTTTCCCCCCTATTGATAGTAATATTAATTTTGATTTCAAAAAATGGCTATTTGTGTATCAAGAGCAGAAAGTAGCAATTTGGCAGTCGAGACCGAAAGTTGCCGCGCGACGAATCAGCGGAGCGCGGCAATCTGTCGAGACTACTAAAGGACTTTCTGCTCGAAATACACACAAGATTTTTTCTACGATCACACCAAACTAAAATTTATTGGCATTGTTTGTACTTAGCAGTTTCGTGTACTTATGTACGACTTTCGATATATAATAGAAGGCTTTATTTTACATATTTTTTCAAAGGAGTATTCTGGTCTAGAAGCCTAAATCTTAGACATTTTTCAAAACCCCTTTTTGTGATTTTTATTGACATTTTGAGAATATAAAAAAGATTGTGAAAAAAAAAATAAAAAAAAATGGCAGAATTACAGGCCGGAAAAGGGGTAGCTACAAAAAAAACGGTGCACCTTGATTAACATCCAGTGGTGGAACAACGTATCCACGGGCATGCGTGCGAAATTTTTGCCGGACCCCCTATTGATAGCAATATTAATTTAGGTTACTAATTTTGGTTACAAAAAAAATTATTCTACTGATAAGTATTCATAGGAAAATGTGAGCTACAAATCGATAACAATGTCCTATAAATTTCATTTTCAACCGAGTCTAAAACTAGATTTTTCCTACCAATAAATTTTGTCGCAACAAGTGTAACTCCGCATAGCGTGGAACCAGTAAACATAAATAGCGACAGTAATTGTGTATATCTGGCATTTTTTGAGTAAATATCAACAATGGCTCCTTCCCATTCGTTAATTTTCTTTTCCTGCTTTTCAATTTTACTGCAAAAAAAAACTTGTGTATGTAATGATATTCCTACTATTTTTCGATTTTTGGAAAAACATTCTAGAAGCTTTCATTTCACACACCCTCGTATCCAAAATATCTTAGATATACAGGGTATCCCACACGACGAGTTAAAACTATCTGTATATGGCAAAATAGTCATAGTAAAATCATGAAAATATCTACGTTTCGGTTTTCGGATGCGATCTTTTTAACTAAAATATTTTCAAAGATGGCAGACTTCCGGTTCTACCGGAAGTCGACTGTAACTTTGTTATTTTAAATAGAACGCCCTGTAAAACGCCGTAAAATTTAGGTATAGTTTTGTCTGAAAACTTTTTTCGAAAAATGCATATTTTTGAGTTATTGATTTTTTTGAAAAAAAATTTACGGTTGCAGACCTTTACAAATTATTTATTTAAGAGGATACCCTAAAAGATATGAAAATGGTTCCTGTTCGGTTGCTTTTAGCAAGGTCAGACCTATTTGAATCTATGTTACAATATTTTCCATTTTATACAGGGTGTGTATAGAAAGTGTTCAAAGTTTAACTTCATAAATATCAAATTTCTTTATTTTTTCAAATAGAACCACCCGGTTTTTTCTATTTTAATGCATTCAGGGGTGGAAAATAAGGCAAATTCATGTATACTTTCCTATACCTAAACCTTACCGTTAATTGATTTTTTCAAAAAATATATCTGAAATTTCACCTAGAAATTTTAAATATTGTCTGTATGATTGTTTGACTTTATACATCACATGTGAATAGTTTTACCCCATTAGTATGTCAACAAAAATTCCTCCTGTCCCTGTAAAAAGCACACACTTTCCTCCCTCAATAGGCAAATTATTAAGAGAATTTGCTAGTCTCACGGCTCTAGGCATAGGCACAAACGAGTGAAAAGCATATGGAAAGGCACATTAAATGTTCTCACTTGCTTAGTTGAGCGAGGTGGCACACATATGTGGCCCAGACAGGCAGATCTTATTAAGGAGCTGTGGACAGTTACAAATAACATTTAAGATTTGCTTAATTACAGTTTCCTGTAATAATTGTAATTCATTATCATTTAAAAAAGATCATGTCGATATCTTACTTCGTATTTGAGATAACATGGCGCTGAATGTACTTAATTAAATCGAAATTTCCCTTTTTTTAATAAGAAAGGTCGTAGTTTTTTTTCTCAAATGTAGAATAGAAGTATCTGGTTGGGTCCCATCTCGCTATACGTTCATAAAAAACGACACAATTTTACCTAGAAGCCAGGTAAAAATGTCTTTTGAATACTAGTACCACCGTACACTAACTACCGGTAGTTAGTGTACTGCTGAAATTTTCAACTTTCTAATCCGTTATTTTTTTAATAAAAAGTATTGGGTTCTTTATTGTAATATTAATAGATAAAGAATGGTTAACCGTTGTACATTGATAAAATAAAAACATGTGGTTAAAAATCGCCTATTTTTAAATAAAATGTGTAAAATAAATGATATAATATTATTCTGTTGCGGTTAATGTATTTTTATGGTTAGGTATGATTAGAAATGATAAGATTTGATCGTATATTAACCAATATTCCACATTTTTCATTCCTACTGTTTTGTTCATTGACCCACGGAGATAATACTTTGAACTGGACTGTGAAACTTTATTTTTCAATTTACAAGGATTATATCTTTTTGACATTTTTTCCTGTCTGCCATATATTTTATGTTGTCATGGCAATGAAAATATTAGTATAGGGCATGTCCACGACAGTTGACAGTTGACAATACCCATGTGGTGAAACAATAAACAAGTACAGTACAGTGAAGCAAAACCAACTAAACTCAAACACCATATTATATCATTATAAATTAGCATAACCTCACTATTAAGTACCACGTGTTCTGAACGCTTTGTTTATTGTTTTACCACAGGGCTGTTGTCAAAATAGTTTGTGACGTCACGTTGACATGCCCATGTTGAGATACCCAGAGCGCCCTATCTCGAGAACTTATTTGAGGGAGCTTCTTCACAAGTTTGAAGCAACAGGTAGTGTTCAAGATGCCAAACGATCTGGTCGACCAGCATTTAGGGATAATAAAAAAATTGATATAGTTGCTGAAATGGTAGTAAACCCTACTTCCTCTTCAACTGAAGTTGCGTCTATCTGTGAAGTAAGTAAAAGTACAGTACAGAGAGTGGCTAAAAATAAATTTCATCCATACAAGTTAAAAATGGTGCACCATCTTTCGGATGACGATCCCGACAGAAGACTCGAATTCTGTGAATGTATGACAAATAAAATTAGTCAAAGCCCACATTACACAAAAACAATTTGTTTTAGTGACGAAAGTATTTTTTGCCTCAATGGAAATGTGAATATACAAAATGTAAGGTATTGGAGTGACACAAATCCTCACACCTTTCGTGGACAACATACCCAATTTCCAGAGAAAGTCAATGTTTGGGCAGGTATTTCGAGTAACCAACCACATAGTTGGTCCTGTTTTCCTAAATTCAAATTCAAAGCGGTGAAGTGTATCTGGAGATGTTACAAAATGCAATTGAGCCGTTAATTCTTGAATTTCTGGAAGGTAATCCAGATGAATTCGGTCATCTGGAAATAACATTTCAACAAGATGGTGATCCTGCACATTATTATGGTGCAGTAAGACGTTACCTGGATGAAGAATATCGAGGTAGATGGATCGGCCGGCGAGGTCTTATAGAATGGCCACCTCGGTTACCAGATCTGACACCATTAGATTTTTTCTATGGGGGGTACTTGAAATCCAAGGTTTATACTACGGCACCAGATAGCATTGGCGTTTTGAAAGAAAAAATTATTGAAGAATGCAATGCAATTTCAGCTGACACATCCGAATGAGTACGACAAGAGTTTACTAATAGGATGTATTACTGTCAGGAAGTAGACGGAACACATTTCGAACACTTGCTATAAGAATCCATTGTTGATATTCGATTAATTAAATTTTAAAAAAAATAATTTCAATAATTTTGGTATTTATTTAATTTTTCCGTCACAATTAGTTTAAACCCAAACAAAATTAATATGGCTATATAGCCAATGTCAATGCCTTTCAAACGAGATATCACTTGCCATAAGGTCCTATTTAAAATTATTGTCCAGAGTGGCACTGTGACGTCATCTATTACTATTACGTCACCTGTTACCATTCGTAGAGAAGTTTACAACACTTTATTTCTACCCTCCAAATTTTATTAATATAAGTGTAGCTGTTCAAAAGATACGAGGGGGGAAGGGACTTTTGAATAGCACTGTATATAATTGTTTCCTCTACTTTTATAGTCAAAGACAAAAATTGAGAATAATTCACAAACGCACCACGAGAAGCGTTTACTCCGTCGTCTGACTGACAAGTACACTGTCATTTTTCGATATATTATGAGCGTACCTACTCGTTATGTCATCAGTCATTTTTGGTTGAGCGCGAATTTTAAACTAACGGCATTTTTATTCAAATAATTGGAGCTTGATAGGAAATTGCAAGCAGGAAATATGTTGAAGACAATCTCCTGGGTATAAAAAATTATGTTGCACAAGTGTTTGTTGAACTACTATCCCTGAATTCTCAAAATATTTGAATTTGTCCATTATTGATCTAGGTTAATAATAGAAAATTATTAACCACTAATAGAGAAATTCAACTTCTCAGTTGGCTAGAAGAAGCAATAATTGTCAATTTCACAGCTAGTAGTGGAAACAATTTTTTAAGTACTGTGCGCTTACACTTTTACCAAAAAAAAACTTACCTTATCATCTCTGTAATCTTCTTTCTCTGACATATAGCAGCTTTAATCAACATAATAGTACACAAAATAATAATTGGTATGGCTTGTACGAGTTTTTTCTGATCATTATGCCAAATCGGTATAACTCCCAAATATAATGCAATGACGAAACAAATTAAATACATATTCATAATTATCGAGTACCACTCGTATAACGATCGTTGAAATGAATTTAGCGAAGCCATTTTGGCTCTCCACGAACCTGATAAAAGCATTAAAGTTTTTACTATACGTAGATGCTCCATTCTAAAAATCATAAGTTTTTTTCTACAAAAGATTTTGTATAATAATATGTACTTACCGTTATTCAAATTTAAAAACCGGACAAAATAAACTCAGTACCTAGATTTTTCATACCTCGTAATAGTTGATAAGACTAGGGCTTTAACGTAATAAGACAAATGGCTGGCTTATAAATGAAAGTTAGGATAATTATTCTTAATTAGTAATTACTTTAAAACTTCATAATGTATCTAAGTAACTAGTTTAATAACACTTGGAACTTCAAGTCGTTAATTGGATATTGATAATTTACAATATCTTCATTAATATCTTAATTTCTTGCATTTTATCAGCCCAGTTTTAAATTGGACCATACAATTAGAAAATAAAGAAAATTATTCCATCTCTCTACCCTAAATATAGTTAATTTCTGGAGAAATAGGCAGCACACTTTACTCATTTGTTTCATAAAAAGACCCAGAGCTGGCCGCCGTATAGCGGAGAGTAGAGGAATTAGAAAATGCCCTATTGCAGTGAATACATTTTACTAGATAAGTAAGCAGCATTTGCTAGTTTTCAGTTGGCAACACACGCGGATGAATTATAATAAAAAAGCACTCATATTTATTAAGATAAAGATAAGATAAACAATATTTTCATTTACTCAAGTTTAACGTTTAGTGGGACAATGTTAGTACATATTATTTCTTATATTTATTCGTATAAAGTCACTAAAAGTATTGAATTCATACAAATCATAAGTGTGTAACATTTTCATGAACGTTTCCTTTTTAATTTTTTCAGGAAAGGACATTCGGTTCTATTATTTTTATTGGAAACTGCTATATTCGCGGACGCGACGATAAATGTATGTTACAAGTTTAAAAACAACAGTTTGAAAAATAATAATGGTACGTATTTCTTTATTAATAAATTTAGAATTATAATTTTTAATAAACCCTTCAGCAAATCTCGAGTGTTAATTATAAACTAGATAAGATCAACCATTTTTTTCATATCACACCAAAACCTCCTATCTTCTGTGGACATATTTAAAAATCGGAAGGCTTACAATTTTATTTATTACAGATCCGTCTCCCGATCCTCAACCTTATTATTATAACCGTACTGATTTTGATATAAATCAGTTTGATGTGAAGTAAGTATATTTTACCAGTAGGGTAGGGAGTCTCATTTTCATGTAATTTTTCTAATAAACTTTCTAAAAAGCCAAAGCTTATGTGTTCCAGAGTAAACCCAAGTATAAGGGGTCTGTCAGGACTTCGTATCAAATTAGTCCAGTCAGGTTAGCCCAAAAACTATCAAAACATAGATGTGAAAGCAGTAGACGAGAGTTTTGATGGAATCCCTTAAAAGGTTAATGACAGTATTTTTTTTTCGTTAGATTGTTGTTCGTTTGCCTAGAATCGTTGATTAAGTTTGGGATTCAATAACTCGGGATTAAATGGTCCGAATCGAACGTTCAAAACGCCAAAAGTTGTGTTTTTCCAAGTTCTTTAAGTAGGTTTTTTTCAGATTTCAATTAAAATAAAAAACCGCACAGATATCTTAATTGTTATTAAAGGTAAAATTTTAACCACTTTTTTACTAACGTCCGAGTCAGTTAAACCGAAAAAATTGTTGATTAAATCATTGGATATAATAGCTGTAACCTTCTAGTATGTGTAAAGAAATTATTATTGTAAGTTTAAGTATAGTATTAATTTAATAGTATATTACGTAACGTGTGTGGTAAGAAGCATTTTACGCACGATTGGAAAAGTTACGCACGATGCCGCGCAGCGGCATGTGCGTAATTCCGTGAGTGCGTAAAATGCTTTACAACACGAGTTACGTACAATAAATACTTTACCTACGACCTACTTGTACCTACTTGTATTTTTTATAAGAAGCATAACAGTTACATAATTAGAGGTGCTTGGTAAACTCCATCTCTATTACTCTATTTCCAATGAAAGAAGCACATTAAAGAACTAACGTTCAATCATTATTAATATGTTGTTGATAATCGAAAATCCATTTTTCAATTATAATCAATACATATACTTAGCCCTTTCGGCTTTTCATAGTTGAACGTGGCCATATCGAATGTTTTCGAATGGTAAATTTTGAATAAAATGGCGACGTCTATTGACAGTTGCTAAGATGTTGCTAGGGAAGCCGTGCGATTTACACGAGACATATTCCGACATATTCCAACGTTGCCAAATTTAGTAGTAACATAACAATATTGAAATAAATATGTAAATATAGAAATGGAAAACTAAAAAAAACAAGAAAACCCAGACCCATACCCGGTTGATCAAAGTGTAACTATGCATAAAAATATCAGAAAATAAGAAATAAAAAACTAAAAAAAAACAAAAAAACCCAGTTCTAACCGGGTTCCGAACCTACGACCTCTGAGCTGCTAGCTCAATACCTTACCAACTGCGCTAATCAGCTCACATTCAGTCACATCGAGTAGAAGGTTAAAGGCTGCTTGGACGCATGCGCACCTCAACTACTAAATTTGACGTGGTGGGTGGAATATGTCGGGAAAATAAGCTCTCGTTGCGATTTACTTTACAGCTGTGCGTTTTTTTACAGTGCGTAACAGACGTCATTACATTGACCCGACTGTGTGTTATTGACTGATTACAGGGGGGGGGGGGTCGCAGGTAAACAATTTTGGTGGCATATGTCCATAGAGTAATAAATATTTAGTAATAATAGTAATAATAAGTAATAAGTAATAATTTTTATTACTCTATGCATATGTCTTTATTCTAACAATGTCTATTTCGTTTACCTATAATGTTTATTAACAATTAGATTACTCAGCAACTAAGTAAGATATCGAAACCGCGTTTGTTGCATTCAGTTCGTAAGTAAATAACGTATTATGAGACGAATAATTACTTACATTTCTTCATAAAAAGTATTAGTATTTTGCGTCTGAAAAACAGCTGTTTTTTAAATTTTTTTTACTTATACGTCCGCTGTGGCTGCAGGGATGGGAATTTTTACATTTTAAACCACGTAATTTTATAGCAAATTTCACGCTCTATAACTTTGTTCCTATACATATGCACCATAAATTCAATATTTTTCGAGTAAAATTCGAAAACATGTCGAGAAACAGGCCAATTTTTAGTTGTTCTGGCTATAAACTGGCACAGCCTAAAAACCGGTGGAGGCAATTGATTATCATTAACCATGATATTTTTGAGGGATTCCAAGAAAAATCTTTCCTACTGCTCTTATATCCACCTTCAATGCTAACCCGACTGGACTAATTTTGCGTGATGTAGAGAGACTAAAATTAATTACTATTTTAAATGAAAGTAAAACATTTTTTTTCATATTAACAACTATAATTACTTTTGTCTACCTATCATATTTCAAGTATTTCGTAGGAATAATTGATATGTTGAATTTTTATACTTGTAGATTGACAGGTGAACTTACAAATATATCAATTTGGATGGAAAATCAAAAAACATCGTGGGATTCTGATCATCTATTTACCGTAACGTACCCCAATCTTACAATTTTAGCAAATTACGACATGTCTGGAAATATAGGAGATTTATTCGATATTTATGGTAACGGAGATTGTGTGTAAGTATTTCAATTTAATAACTGATGAAACAATCAAATGTACAGATCAGCAGTTATCACTCAACTTACTATTAACATCAACATAATTGTTTATGTCCTTTATTTTTAGGATTCAACTTTACAACTTTTCGGTATCTTTCAGTATTTTAAGCATAAACCTAAATCATACGACATTATGCACCAGGATAAAAATAGACGTGGATGTGCAGGAAACTCCGGTAACATATTTTTTGAATTATTTTTAATTTACTGTTAACAATGACGGCGATAAGAGGCCCACAGAGCCCCCTGCTCGAAACGTTACTTTCTCGTACTTTTAATAATATAAAACTGAAATTCTTAATACGTTATAACAAGAAAACATCATATAAACAAGTTTGAACGATATATAAAATGTCAAACGATGTTTACAAATGCGTGACGTCACGCGCTTTTGAACGACGATTGAGCTAATATGGTGGATTCTTATATTGTCTATTCATATTTTCACTCAAATATAGGTATAATATCTTTAGAATCTCTGTAGGTCCCTTATAAAATTATTTAAAATCATTATTTCCATGATTCTGTAAGTGGCTGTAATCATGTTAAATTTTTATGTTTAGATAATATTTCATAACTTCATGGATGGTGCAGAGCTGCAAGATTTATTTAATAAAGCTCTCGTAACTATAACTCCTGAAATCGTAAAGCTTGTATGGGAAGAAGACGAACATTTTCTAGAGGAAGTAAGTACATTTGTAAAGGCTAGTTTAGATTTGTCAAGTCAAATGTATTGATAGAGCCTCCCGTAATCTATTGTGACATATTTTGAAGTAAAATAATATTTATTATTATTTCTTATTACTATTTTTATCATTTTTGCAATTGTTTTTTCTTGTTTTAGCATATTAATGATTATATCAATGGTAAAAACAAATTAATTCTACCGTTTCGAGACATTTTAAATGAATTGATAGCGAAACAATCCATGACTGATATTTAAATGAAGAAGATATAATATGTGTCTTTAATAAACTTATTATAAATGATGCACTTTTTCTTTTTTCCTATCTTTGTTCTTCATTTTCACTGAATTTAGTAGGTGTCTTGTCTTATATCAAAGTACTTATTCTATTAAATCACCCAGTATATAAGGCCCAGTTTCATAATCAACTTTAAGTGTCTTTAAATATTAAAGTTGGCTTAAAGTTGAAAAAGTGGTCCCATAATCGTACTTTAAGATAAAGTAGTGCCTAAAGTTTCCTTAAACTTAAAGTGCGAATTTCTAAACTTTACAGAAGATAAAGTGGCTTTAAAGCAGACATAACCTAGTTTTCTCCATATTTTTTGACAACGAGGCTGAATACTTCACGAAAAAATGATGAACATGCTTGATAGTTCTTCCTGCTCTAGTTCATCACTCGATGACGAAGAGATTTATTTAAGAAGAATAAAAAATGTTGACTTTTTAAATCGTTTACGGTTATCAAAACCTACTGTTCGTAACTTGTTACAAAACATTGAACCTCTAATTCGGTTTCAACACTGCTGATTTTATTCGTGGTTTTACATTCTATTACATGTTTGTGTTTTCCTATGCTTTGTAGGAGAGACAATTCCTCTTCCTTTGTAAAGTTTGTTGTACGTTTTATATTTGCCTCCATTATTCAGTAAATATTCAATATAACAATATTGTCAATGTCAACAACAACAAACCGCCAAAGCAATAATTTTAGGTTAGATAACTAAATTAAATATTGTCTAAGGTATCGAAAAACAAATTTCAGGGCTGCCAACTTAGCTAAATGCTACTTTTATTAAAAGAAGGTGCTACTTTCATTATGAAACGCAATTATTTTAAAGTCGTCTTAAAGGATACTTTAAGATAAAGTCTACTTTTACTAAAGGCACTTTAACTATCGAATTATGAAACCGGCCCTAATTGTTTTATCCTTTCTCGTATAAATATAGCCTTTACTTATACTACAACAAATACTTTTATGAATAATTGTTTGCCTACTTTTTATAATTTTGACAGCCACGTTGGTTGTTTGAAATAAGAAATAAGTGAGGTTATGTTTTGACACTGCCGCATCTGGAAATGATGAAATGCTGATACAGTTTTATATAAATCACAGATTGTTCATATAAAAATATCTGGAAAAATAAATATGGCTGAAACAAAAACTCCTCAAATCCCAAGAGTACCGGAAACAGTTAATTTTCCTGCTGAAGAAGAAAAAATATTAGCCTACTGGAAGGAAATCGATGCCTTCAGAACCTGTCTCAAGCAATCCAAAGGAAAACCCAAGTAAGACTATCTGTACTTTATATATTTATGTGAGGTATATGCATTTTCTTAAACAAGCTTTCAATTATATAATTAAATTTTTATAGGTATACTTTCTATGATGGACCACCCTTTGCTACTGGATTACCACATTATGGACATATACTTGCTGGTACCATTAAAGATGTTGTGACCCGCTATGCTCATCAACAAGGTTTTCATGTAGAAAGGAGATTTGGTTGGGATTGCCATGGTTTACCAGTAGAATATGAAATTGATAAAAAACTAGGTATAAAAGGACCAGATGATGTAATGAAAATGGGTATTGCAAATTATAATGCTGAATGTAGAAAGATTGTTATGAGATATAGTGAAGATTGGGAAAAAATAGTTGGCAGAATTGGACGTTGGATTGGTAAAAGAAAAAAATTATAAAAGTATTTGTCCTACAACTTAAATTTTTCAGATTTCAAAAATGATTATAAAACATTATATCCTTGGTTTATGGAAACCCTTTGGTGGATATTTAAACAACTGTATCTTAAAGGATTAGTATATAAAGGAAATAAAGTAATGCCTTATTCAACGACTTGCAATACTCCCTTGTCAAACTTTGAAACAGGACAGAATTACAAAGACGTTGTAGACCCTGCTGTTACTGTTAGCTTACCACTTATAGACGACAAAGAAGGTAAGCTTATGCAAAATTAGGTTAAAAAATTGTCTATCATTACTACGTTATTTTAGGAGCTGCTTTACTAGTATGGACAACAACCCCTTGGACTCTTCCAAGCAACTTAGCAGCTTGTGTTCACCCTGAACTAATTTATGCTAGATTCCAGCAAATAAGTACTAACAAAATCTACATTATGTTAGAATGTCGTATAGAATCAATCTTTTCTGCTGATGACATAAAAGTAATAAAAACTTTTCCCGGTAAAGATCTAAAAGGTTTAAAATATGAACCTATCTTCAGTTATTTCTCTCATTTAAAAGACAAGGGTTTTAGAGTTTTTGTTGACGATTATGTTACTGCAGAATCAGGTACTGGTATTGTACATCAAGCTCCATATTTTGGTGAAGATGACAACAGAGTTTGTTTAGCCAATGGAGCCATTGTAAGAGATCAAGATCCAATATGTCCCATCGATGCTCGGGGATGCTTCGTAGAGCCTGTAACCGATTTCTTGGGACAATATGTTAAAGATGCTGATAAAAACATTATTTCCAAGTTGAAGGAAATGGGAAAACTCGTTCATCAATCTCAGGTATTATATAATTCATGAGTGAAAGTTTTAAAAATTTTAGTAAATTATCTGTATCTTTTAGATAAAACATAGTTATCCATTTTGTTGGAGATCTGACACTCCTCTTATATATAGAGCTGTACCCTCATGGTTTATTCGAGTTGAACATATGAGGGATCAACTTCAGAGTGTGACAGCTGATACTTACTGGGTTCCAGAATTTGTTAGAGACAAACGATTTGCTAATTGGTTAAAAGAAGCTAGAGATTGGTCAGTCAGTAGAAATAGGTAAATATGGTAAGTTGAAAAATAACATTCGCTTCATTTCAATTTTAATTGTTTTAGATATTGGGGTACACCTATTCCAATTTGGTCATCTGCGGACGGTAGTGAATTAATTTGTGTTGGTAGTATTGCTGAACTAGAGGAACTTAGTGGGAAAAAAGTGAAAGATTTACATCGAGAAATCGTCGATGATATCGAAATTCCTAGTCGTATACCAGGTAAGTTCAAATGTACATATAAATTACTCTCTCTTACTAAATACAAGTGATATATTTGCACATATATTGAAAGGTTGAGTCGAGGAGGAAACCGCTGATGGTATTTGGTGTACACTAGTATGGTATTTTTGGTATTTCAAAAAAAATTGGTAATTGGTATTTTGTTTGGTATTATTGGTATTTTTATAGTAATTTTGTGGTAATACCTACGATACACTTACACACGGTATGTTCTTGCGCATGTAGCCGACAGCGTGTGACGTCATGTGGGAATCTCAATCGGTGATGTACAATGCTAAATAAATGGGAAATACTCTGTTTGTGTTTAATTTTCATGCATATTTCCAATTTTGAATGATTATTTAAATGCGACATGGTTTTTCAGATATAATATGAAATATTACTTTATTATCAGTAACTTAGTTATATTTTTTTGGTAAGTACAATGATGCTGGGAGTTAACAATGTACAAAACGTGTAGAAATATTTGCAAGAGGAGGCCACAAACATATTTTAAATCAAAAGTTTTATTACAATGGTCTCAAATTAGAAATAGTTAATCAGTTTATGTATCTAGGTGTCGATTTCTCATCTACATCCTTGTTTTGTACTATGGCTAAGAATAGGTACTAGAATAAAAGCTTGTCGCGCCATTGGAGCAGTAATGGATATTATTTGTCGATCAAAAATAAATATAATACATGGGATTGCAGAATCAGATTGTATGGTTCTATCGTTGGAGCACATTCTATTCAAATGCCCAATGTACAGTCCTCTTAGACAAAACAGATTTTTTTATGGTGTGGATGGTATTGATGGTCTAGTACATTATTTAAACGTCAATAATGACAATCTCTCCGAGCTCTCTATTATAGCCTATAGTGTTATTGCTATCTTAAAGATGAGAGTGTTTGCATGCTGAGAATAGATAATTACACAATACACTTTATACTTGCATATTATTTATTGTACCTAATTTATGTACTGAACCCTTGTGAGAAGATGTATCTTATGCACAATAAAAACTATCTATCTATCTATACAAAGTTAATAATGAATTATTGTAAACAAAAATTAATATGTTTAAATATGTATTTACCTTGGTCATTATATTAAGTATTTTTGTTCTGGTGCTCGACATTTATTTTGGTCTTTTCTCGACATTCTACAGAAAATATTGGGTCTGCCTTCTTGGTTATTTAAAAATCTAGATTTCTATTGGTCAATTTTTCAGTTTCATAATGAAAACCAGTGTTATATTGAGTATCATTATGAAACTGAAAATTGGTGTTTAATTAATAATTTATAGTATAGAAGTAGAAAGAGTATATATTAAGAATCATTTATTGAAATTTGTTAATTTTGACATATTCTTGTCCAGTTTTTTCAGGCAGTTTTGAAAACTGATTTTCCTATTAATTTCCCTTAATCGTTACAAAACAAAAATATCCTTATATTATAAAACAGTATTAAATAACACTAATAACAGTAAATTAGTGGGTAATAAAATTCCAAATAAACGAATCAACTCAAGTAAAATTGAAATTAAAGCTAACAACGTACACCTTGTATTGCATAAAAACATAATGAATCGAAAGACTGGTGAGAGGTGGGTGTAAATTTCTGGTTCCCGCGTGACGTAACTGCGCGGCTCGGACGCAATTTGGAGTAGAAATCAGCATACCGTGAGTAAGTGTATCGTGGTAATATCGTAAAGTTTTCAGGATACTTTTTTAATATGCACGTGCGCAGTAACATCGATAATTGAAAAGGAAAATTATGAGAAAATCTTGCAACGTCGCAACCCCTGTCACAACCACATCATCTGATCGACGATTTTCATGCATTGCATTCAGCTTTTTACACTTTTTAAAATCTTCTCGCTTTGTCTCTTAAACGTCCCACAATTAATAGGAACAGGGAGATATACAGGTTGCGAAAAAGCTTTTGGAACTATGTGAATTATACAAGTACGACAAGGAAAATATGAGAAAAACAGCTTGAAAGAGAGAAAGGATAATTGTGCGCGGTCGTTGAGGGCGTGTACTTAGTTCCAGAGGCTGGCCGAATGTTCATCGCACCCCTATTTAAACCGCTGTTGCCAGAAGCTCAGATTAATTTGTACAAATGATATTTTTGTCTCGTTATCGTTGACTTTTTTTCGAGCTCATGCACTATTAGGTAAAACTAAACACTTTCATCCGGCAACAGTGTCCTTTACAGAGAGAATTCACTAGTAGGTGGTATTCAGTATGTTCCCAACATAGGAGGGAGGGTGTTGAAGAAATAAAAAAATACAATGAACATTCGGCCAGCCTCTGGAACTAAGTACACGCCCTCGACGACCGCGCACAATTATCCTCTCTCTCTCTTTCAAGCTGTTTTTCTCACATCATTCTTGTCGTACTTGTGCAATTTGCATGGCTCCAAACGCTTTTTCGCAATCTGTATAACCGTGTCGACCTGTGTGTCAACTCAGATAGAGTTAAGAGTGGTAATATTTGAGGTAATGGTGGTATTTTCTGGTATTTTAAGCTGGTAATTTTGGTATTATTTGTCAAATATGGTATTTTAGTGTACAAATTTTGGTCAGCGATTTCCCCTTTGGGTTGAGTAAAGGAGAACGGAAAGAGTTAGTTGATAATTATTTTTTTATGTTAAATGCATTTGTATTTTGCAGGTAATCCACCACTCAAGAGAGTAACTGAAGTGTTCGACTGTTGGTTCGAATCAGGTTCCATGCCTTACGCTCAAGTCCACTATCCCTTCGAAAACATTAAAGATTTCGACGACAATTTCCCCGCTAATTTCATAGCAGAAGGAATCGATCAAACCCGGGGTTGGTTCTACACTTTAACCGTCATATCTACTGCTCTATTCGGCAAAGCTCCCTTTAAAAATCTAGTTTGCAACGGTCTAGTACTGGCCAGCGACGGTTTTAAAATGTCCAAGAGTAAGAAAAACTACCCCGATCCCATGGAAATCGTAAATAAATACGGAGCGGATGCTTTGAGACTGTATTTAATCAATTCCCCAGTGGTTAGAGCTGAGAATTTACGATTCAAAGAAGATGGCGTCAGGGATGTTATTAAAGATGTCTTCCTACCTTGGTACAACGCTTTTAGGTTTTTATTGCAAAACATCGAAATCTACGTACAGAACAACAACACCAACTTTTTTTATGATGACAAAATTGTTAAAAGCGAAAATATAATGGACAAGTGGATACTATCGTTCACGCAATCTTTATTACTTTATGTGCGAAAAGAAATGGAGCTGTATCATTTATACAACGTTATACCAAGGTTAACAAAATTCTTCGACTACCTAACTAACTGGTACGTGCGCATGAATAGAAAGAGATTAAAGGGTGAAAATGGACAAGAAGATTCTTACGCAGCTCTAGTTACACTCTTCAACGTTTTATTGAACATTATTAAAATGATGGCACCTTTCTCACCCTTTTTATCCGAAACAATGTACCAATATTTAAAGCAACTGTTAGACACCAAAGCTGATAGCATCCACTACTTGATGTTACCTACCCCTAACGAAACGCTCATAAATTTAGACATAGAACGCGCCATTGCTCGTATGCAAAGCGTTATCGAGCTGGGAAGAGTTGTAAGAGATCGTAAAACTATACCAGTAAAATATCCTCTACCAGAAATCATTGTGGTACATCGAGATCAACAATATTTAGATGATATCGTATTGTTGCAGGATTATATACTATCAGAGTTGAATGTTAGGAAAATTAGTACTACGACTGACAAAAGCAAGTTCGGAATAACATTAAGAGCTGAACCTGACCACAAGATACTCGGAGCGAGGCTTAAACAGGAATTCAAAGCGGTAACTCAAGGATTAAAAGCTTTAACTGACAGCGAAATTAATCGAATGATTGAGAAAGGATATGGAGAAGTTGCTGGACAACGTGTAGAAATTTCCGAAATAAGATTGATTTTTAAAGCGGAAAGTTTAAGCAGTGATCAATATGAAGTTAACAGCGATAACGACGTTTTGGTTTTAATGGACGTAACTCCTGATTCGTCCATGCAGGACGAAGGAACTGCTAGAGAAATTATTAATCGAGTACAGAAATTAAGAAAAAAAGCTCATTTGGTTCCTACCGATGAAATTGCTGTATTTTATAAAACTACAGGAGATTTAAGTAGAGTAGCTAAAGAATATAAAGAATTTATCGAAAACTCTCTTAAAACTCCTTTCGAACAATTAGAAAAGAAGAATATATCTGACGAAGTTATTATTGAGGAAAAACAAAAGTTGAAAGATTTTGAAATTGAAATAGTTTTAACGAAAAATAGTAATGTGCAACTTCCTTCGGTTAAATGGGTTAATGTTCAGCTAGTAGGTTTGAAATCCCGGTATTGTAAGGGAGCTACAAAAGGTTTGGTGCTGCTGGAAGTGGGAAATAAGATACTATCGTTGCAAGACTTGAAAGAAGAAGTATGTAAGTTGTTCAATGTTGAAAACTTCAAATTGTTATTGAACGACGGGAAGGAGGTTGGAAATAATTTAGGAAATGTTAACGGTGGAGTGGTTTTCGTTGTACCCGTAGATAAAAAGATTGATTTGCCTAATGGTGCAGCTGGACCGTTTTGCAAGATATTAAATTTTAAGGAAAAAGACGTTTGTGGAACTATTATTTTGGAAAACCCTGTTGGGAATCCTACTAGATATGTTTATGAAGACGTTGTTAAATTTTGGAATAATGCGAAATAAAAATTAATTTATAATTTTTAAACGTTACTAGGTTATTCCTTGAAATAAATTAATTTAATTGATTTCTGTTTATTTTTGAATTTCCCACGTCATCCCTACCACAGCACACCCTCTAGCAGTTTAACTCTCATCTACAATTTGTATTCAAGTTATAATATCGTGCCCGGCCGCTTGAGAGCGCATTAGTAGCGTGACGTTGCAGAATCGCCCAATCGGAGGACGGAGGGAACGTCACGATAACTGTCAATTATTGAAAGTTACAAAATGGTTATCACCCGTCAACTTTTCAGTCAATATTTTACCTTTTAAATAAAGGTTTATGGTAGCTATATATCTTTAGAGTGGATTATGATAATCAATGATTTCAAGTTTCAAATTCTCCGTGGTGGAACTGTTTTTCCGAGATTTTTATATGTATGTATTTATTTATAATATATATTTTATGTATATATATGTATTTATTTATAATATATATTTTATGTATATATATATTTAATATAAAATGATGAACAACTTGGAAGTTTTCTTTCGTTTCCAAAAATATTATTGAGATTTCTAACGTAAATAATAAATTATTTTTAGGATGTAACTATAAACTATATATTACGTAGAATTATACTTATAGATCTCACTGTATATTCATCTTATTTCATTTTTTGAAAAATAGTTAACAACAATAGCCAGTTTGTCGAATTTAAGATAAAGACACTCCTGTATTTGGTTTATTTCTTGGTGTACATATTGGAATTTTTTACAGTCATTTGAGTGTGAAAAATATGTGCACTTTGAAATAATTCAGGGATATCCATCTTATATTTAATATTTAAATATCCCGCCCTTATGCCCGATTTCACCAACCGTCTCGTAAAGTTAGGTAATATCCAAGTCGAATTTAGGAATTTCTAAATGCGCGTGGTCCAACGTAAATTGCGTTAAGAAATTCCTAAATTCTACTTATTGGATATTACCTAACTTTACGAGACGGTTGGTGAAATCAAGCATTAGTTATTTCATATTTCCCGCTCTTTTAGTTATTCTTCTTCTTGCTCCTTTTTTGAGCTATATTCTGAGGGATAATTTACCCTTTTCTTGTATGTCACAGATTTCTTTAGTTCTGTGCTCCATGAATACTATCGCAGCGCGCGGCGGACGGTCACAGTACTAATATATTAGATCTGAGATTTAGTAAAGGAGTTAGCCTGCTAGAGGGTGTGCTGTGATCCCTACTATGTTTAAAAAAATTGAAGAACGTGTCACGGGACACACGGTAAACACTTTAGTTCCTTTTAAGCAATAATAAAAAATTTTTGAATCAATAAATAAATACACATATATTAATATAAGAATTTATTTTACTCAGGATGAAACTTCATTTAACAATCCCTATATAATCGATTATCATCAATTGATTAATAATCGATGATTTTTGATCGATCGATTAATAATCGGTCAATAATAGATTATCAGCAATCGATTATCATCAATCCTTCATCAACAATCGATTAATAACCGATTGATATTCGAATATTTCCAATCGATCAACAATGGATTATTTTTGATCAGCCACTATTAATCAATATATAATCGATTATCATTAAGTTGTAGAGTAGTAGATGAATTATTTCGTAACAAAATTCTATCCTCGGTTTTTTTCTTCAATCTATCGATTAATTTAAAATCTTTCCAGCATTTCTTTTTTAGTTTAAAACGGACGTATATCTCCTAATCGATTATTATACTATTATATTATCAACCTTTGTGTAAAATTTAAACCAGAGAAATCGATATATGGTGGCATTACAGTTTTCTCTAGCCTATGAATGGCTGCTTCGTAAACACATAACGCAGGCACATAACGGTCAGATCTTTTGCGCCGCGAACCCCGGTCGCTCCAACCCAACGTAAAGAGCTAAAGTTCTAAAAAAGATCAATCCTGCAAAAAATTATTATGGAGGTAATAGTTAAAAATTTATCCGATTAAATTCAAGTATATCACCAGCACTGCGAATACCAGCTTAGCATAGAATCTTAATGTAGCATCGGTGGTTCAGTGGTAGGATGCTCGCCTGCCATGCGGGCGGCCCGGGTTCGATTCCCGGCCGAAGCAGAATAGCTGCTTCGTAAATGAGAGAGAGAGAGAGAGGCTCAAGGCACATAACGCAGCAACGTAACGTTACGGTCAGATCTTTTGAAAATTACCCACTGTCGCTTGGCTCCAACCTAACGTAAAGAAATAAAGTTCTAACATTGCGTTATCGTGGCTGGGGAGCCCAATGGATAAACTAGAAAAGAAGAGCGAGTTGGAAAACGTGAATATGTTCTATTTACGTGGAAGAAAAGAGGAAAAAATAGATTTAAAATGTGGAGAAAAAGAGTGATTATATATGTAGGAAACAGAGAAGGAAACTCCAAAAAATTTATACAAATTTTTTGTCAAGAAAATAAAAAAAATTTATATATTCGAACTAATTTTTTCTACAGTTTCAGGAGCTTTGTAATTCCTCCATATCCCATTACCAGTAAAATGGTGCTCTTTTTCTATAAAATATATGATTAAGTTCAATTTATTCACTGGATTTAAACTTTTGTAATTATAACTGCTGTCATGCTTTATGGTAACGTGAGCATCTTGCACTTTATATCTAAAAAGACAAATATTTAAATTTGTTTCAAATTCATTATCCAGCATGTATCACTTACCGAGGATATAAGAGAATAAACATGACTTTGAAGATACTGTCTCTTGTAAATCGATTAGCGATTAAATATTCAAAAGTTTCTTGCATATCCTTTAAGGGTACTTGCAGATGAAAAGGATGCAGACGTATTTTCGTTCGAATATCTTTGATTGGTATGGTAAAGAGTTTTTGTAAGTAATTATACAAGTCTCCTCGCTTAATTACGTCTTTTCCTGCTTTTACATATTCCTCAAATTCTTCATCTTGGTCAGTTTCTGAAAAAAAGTACTATGTAAAATTCAAAAATACTCTATTTTAATACTTACTTAAAATTGCTAGAGAAGTACATCTTATCTGAAGCTGTTGTAAAAATGTCCACCTTGTTTTTGCTCTGTTATGATGAACAATAAGAGCTAGTATTTTTGGTTGCGTAAGTAACACTTTCAGATCTTTAGATTGTTGAATTGTTTGCAATCTAACTCTTACTGTTTCAGGTGACATATGAAAGACATTTGGTGTGTTCTTGATAGTATCGTCTGGTATATCAAATTCCTAAAAAAACTGCTAATATTATACTGATTATTACTAATATCTTGCTAACCTTTAAAATACCATATATCTTAATAATATTCTTAGGAGAAGTCATAATTAATTTTGGATATCTTCGCATGGCTACTCTCATATCAATACCAGCTATATTATCAAGATCATGCAGTGTGGTTTTAGGATAATTGGGATAGTTTCCAAGTAAATAACCATATTTGATAAGTTTTCTTGTTTCAAATCCTAAATTTTCTGCTATCTTAATATTCTCTTGTATGACTTTGAAGCTTTTATTTTTGATAGTTCTATGAACTTTAAGTAGGTTATTTATTTCATCATCTGTGCCTCTTAGTCGCAATTCTTAAAAATCATACATTTCATTTTTATTATAATTTATTCTATCATTTTACTTACTTAAAAATGTTTTTAATATTTCTAAGTGAATTTTACTCCAAAGTTCATCATCACCATAGTCAAGTGTAATTTTACTTGCTATATCTTTGTCTTCTATACATGAGATAAATTTTTCTCCAACATTTGTTGTTTTTGATATAAGTTTCACAGTTTTTAGGTAGCACACTAATCTTTTCATGAATGTTCTTGCCCTAAATAAAAAAAATTTCTAGATTGCTAACTAAACAATATCTCTGGCAAAACTGTCTAGAAATGAGCAAAACTACGAATTTAACAACCCATCAATCCAAAATCAGAAATGGCAGTCTACCTAGTAAGTTAAACTTAGTCCTCTTCCTCTACATTTACATTACGATTAAACAGATCCCAAGAACGCTCAATGGGATTATATACTTACTTGGATAAAACACGAGGGTTTATATCATGAAAGCCTCCTTCTATTAACGAATAGTAGTGTTGTTCTATTTCAAGATGGTGACGAGAAAATAAAGTAGGTGCTGCTAAAATTTCATTATTGGAAAATCCCAACCTCTTACAGAAGTTAATGGTTTGAGCTAATGATTCCACATCCTTGTTTTGAAGACGATATTTTTCAACATACATTCTGGCTTCGGTACTCGTTATTCCTGAAATGGAAATCAAATATTTGGGATAGTGTCTTCCAATAGATTTGTATTTACCTATTGTATCCGATAATATTTGACGATAGGTATCAGCTTGTACAGAAAACATTTTAAAATAATTGATCTTTTTGCAACCGCATATTTTTAAATTAGATTTAAACATATTTACAATAAAAAAATTATTTTGTTAAAAAAATAAATATGAAAATGGTAAATAGTCAAATAACAAATAGTTAGGTTATATCATTCTACTTTATATTAAATATATTTTGATCATAGAACTAAAGCTCGGCTGTACAAATTTTATTTATGCAACACTTTCTACAATCACAAAACTATTTCACGGATCATACTCCTTACGTCAGACGTCTCTTCACAACACAACAAAGAAAAAAATATCATCTGATTAACTGACAAATCAAACCACAACCACACACATCAAACTATATTTAGAAAAGTGACAACGCAGATTAATTTATTTAAAAAAATAGTTTTTCCTGCATAAATTTAAGTTTGAAATGAAGATTTTCGCTCTTTTAATATTAATAACGTGCTTAGGTAAGCAAAAATAATAATGTTACCTTTTATTAAATGTTATATAATGAAATAGTTTTGTAGTGCTATATTTTTCGGATTCAGTTTTTTTGTTAAGTTTGGATAAAAACAAAGGTATTAATTTATAAATGATCACGTTTTCATTAACATTCAAATTCCACAATTGTTCAATAACGGTGACTCACTCTGCGATGTTAACACCCTAGTATATGATGGGGAATCTATTGTATTTTTAGTTTTTTATTATAATTATGTAGCATTAAAAAATATTCTATTATATTTTACAATTATGCAGATAACAATATATTATATTCTACAGCTTTATATATCCAAACATTTGACCTCTGGCTTTTTGCATAGATAAGTTTCTAAATTTGTATTGTTTACCACACAATTTTTTATTACAGTGTGTACAATCTTTTTTTATAACATGTTCATACAGGGTGTATTCCCTGATATTTTATTGGCATTAAGTATATGTAAACTTTGTTCCATTCCAGATTTTTGTAATTACACTTTCTTACATATTTACCACTTTATCTTATTTATATTTTGCTATCATCTTGTTGTGAATGTGTATGAAAAACATACCAAATGATTATATTATTTAAAAGAGATTACTTTATCATTTAGTTATTCACATTATTATTGACTGATTCATAAAAACCAACTCATTTTGTACTAGACAGTCAATATATCAATATTGATAAGCATAATTATTGGACAGTATAATCTTATCTTTATTTCCTTTGGTCTGACTCTTCTAAAAAAATTAAGACTAATCAAAAATGTATTCCTCACAAAATATTCCTCTATACTATTATCATTATGAAGATATTGAAAACAGTTCAATGTACAGAATAATAACCTTCTATATGAGGGCCTAATAAAAGACAAAATAATTTTTTATTGAGGAAGTATTTAAATCTTTTCTTATCAATTACAGCTTATTGACCATCAATGCTTTTACCAATTTAACAAAATTTATACATTAACAATGAAACAAGTTACCTGCAAAACTTGTCAAAAAAGCCAATTGGCAAATCTTTTATATAAATTTTTATGATAATTATAATTGTAGAGTGGTTGAAAAGAACACAATATATTGAGTTGATGTGGAAAATCATACATAGAGGACAATGTTTAGTAGAATTTACTATGCTGGAGAGCCTGAAAAGATCTTTATAATTCCTTCTGGAATTAAGAGATTCTAATAAAAACTGGGAATGTAATTCACAGTAATTAAAACAATGAATGTTAGCAGGCTGGACTTATTTTTTTTAATTGTTCAATGTTCTGAATATGGTAGGATATACAAAGGATTTCAAATAAAAGGCTCATAGTCAATACAAAGTCTAATTATCTTCTGTAAGCTCCTTGTGGCATTACTTATTATTTTTTCTCTTATTTTTTGGGAATCAAACCACAATAATGTTTTTTATTTTTTTGGTTGTGTCAGATAGGGACCAAAAATTATTTTATTACTACTTAATCTTGACAACGGTAGCTGGAACGCTACCAAAACGTCGAAATAAAAAATAAAAAACATTATTGTGGTTTGATTCCCACAAAATAAGAGAAAAAAAGTCTAATGATGGATTAGTGTAAAGTATAATGGTGATTGTAACATAATATCCTTAATAAAAAAATCTGAATTAATTTTCAAATAAAATTCCTTATTTTGATATTTAATAAAGATAGTATTTTTCCAGTGTACGTTTGTGGAGTTTTTGTCCCACCTAGACCAGGATTTAAAAAGCAGCTTTTAGGAAGCAAAGAATGTACTTGGGGACCTGGATATTGGTGTCAAAATTTAACGTAAGCTTGTAGAATATACCTAAACGTATTATTTGTGCTTCTCTTGTACAGCTTCTTTTTTGTTACAGTGCTGCTGCAGATTGTCATGCTGTCAAACATTGTATACAGATGGACTGGATACATAGAACTGTAGAACCTGATCAAAGTAGTGTATGTCAAATTTGTTTGGATATGGTAAAACAAGCTAGAGATCAATTAGAAAGCAATGAAACTCAGGTAAAAATATTATTTTCTAGAAGTTTAAATTTTTTTAATTTGTTTTTGATATATTTTTAGGAACTGATTAAAGAGGTATTCGAAGGCACTTGTGCTCTAATTCACCTTAAACCTATTGTGAAAGAATGCGATAAAATCGCCGACAATTACATCCCTGATTTGGTGGATACTTTAGCTTCAGAAATGAATCCTCAAGTAGTATGTTCCGTAGCTGGTCTTTGTAATAACGAAAAAATAAAACAAATGTTAATTGAAGCCGGAGAAAATTCAGGAACAGATCTTGCTAAAGTCAAGCTTAATAAATGTCAAGGGTGTCACAAAGTTGTTGATATTTTAGAAGATAAATTCAATAAAGTATCTAGAGATGACTTTTTACAAAATTTGTTACAGGTAAAGTAGAAATAAACATCTTTTTACAAATTAAACAAGTACGTTTTTTGTTTTTAGTTCTGTGGTAAATTTGGCAGCTTCTCTGACAGTTGCAGTAACCTCGTAATCACCTATTTCACAGAAATATACAATCATCTTCAGGAACATTTGACCTCTGATGAAGTTTGTCTATTGTCCGGTGAATGCAGTGATAATTTCCATTCTCATAGAGCCAGAGTTGTAATTACCCCAAATTCTCACATAGGTTTTGTTTCAGTAAAGTAAGCATTTTCATTCTAATATTTTGTGTATTTCAATTTTTTTTTTCCAGGGAAGATTTACCTTGCGAACTTTGCGAACAGCTCGTTCAACATCTCAGAGATTTACTGGTGGCTAATACGACAGAAAATGAATTTAAGCAAGTGTTGGAAGGTTTGTGCAAACAATCAAAACAATTCGCGACAGAATGTGTCGATTTAGTCGATCAATATTATCCGGAAATTTATTCATTCTTGATAGATGAATTGAACTCGACTGAAATTTGTCAAGATATCGGAATTTGCAAGGTAACTGATGAGAAGGTATGTTATTATTCCACCAATAAAATATTTGCATAATCATAGTTCATTTATTTATCTTATTTGGGTTACTTATGAACATTAAAGGTGCTGAACAGTCTTGTATCATATACTATGCAGGATGTCCCACGACGAGTTAAAACTATCTATATATGGTGATTCGACACTGACAGAAAAAAAAAGGTGAAAAATGACGGCCACGGCGTGTAAGCCGGTTTTGTAAAATTATAAATATATTTTGTATTTTTGTCCATTGATGCCCAGAAATTGTATATTTAGTTGTTGAATAAATGGTTATTATGTTGTTAACCATCTTTATTGATGAAATCTACAAAAAAGTAATAAGAATTTGAAGTAATGCGCGTTAATGGAGAAGATCCTTAAGAAGAGAAAGGCAATCAATTTCCAAATTTGTCCTTCGAGCCGGATATTGCTGATATTTTGAAGGAAAATCGTCATGTTCACTCCTGGATATACTTATAGTAAAATCATGAAAATTTCGACGTTTGGGTTTTCGGATCCGATATTTTTAAATAAAATATTTTCAAAGATGGCCGGCTACCGGCTCTACCGAAAGTCGACTGTAACTTTGTTATTTTAAATGGAACACCCTATACTTATATGAATACATTTTTTAAATCTACATAAAATTTTAGTATACTTTTGTCTGAAAACTTTTTCGAGAAAAATGCATACTTTTTGAGTTATTAATTTTTTTTTGTAAAAAATTTGACGGTTGCAGACCCTTATAAATAATTTTTTTACGAGGATACCCTTAAAGATATGAAAATGGTTTCTATTTGGTTGCTTTAAGCAAGGTCAGACGTATTTGAATCTATGTTGAAAATTTTTTCATTTTATACAGGGTGTGTTTAAAAAGGTTAGACCACACCAGCATCTCTAAAAATTTACAGAAAACATCCGGATAACGATAAGGTTTAGGTATAGGAAAGTAAACATGAATTTGCCTTATTTTCTACCCCTAAATGCATTAAAATAGAAAAAAGCTGGTGGTTCTGTTTAAAAAAATGAAGAAATTTGATATTTATGAAGTTAAGCTTTGAACACTTTTTATACACACTCTGTATAAAATGAAAAATTTTAACATATATTCAAATACGTCTGACCTTGCTTAAAGCAATCGAACAGAAACCATTTTCATATCCTTAAGGGCACCTCGTAAAAAAATAATTTAAAAGTGCCTGCAACGGTCAAATTTTTTACAAAAAAATTGATAACTCAAAAAGTATGCATTTTTCGAAAAAAGTTTTAAGACAAAAGTATACCAAAATTTTACGTAGATGTTAAAAATGTATTGATATACAGGGTGTTCCATGTAAAATAACAAAGTTACAGTCGACTTCCGGTAGAACCGGCAGTCGGCCATCTTTGAAAATATTTTAGTTAAAAAGATCGGATCCGAAAACCCAAACGTAAAGATTTTCATGATTTTACTATAAGTATTTTGCCATATACAGATAGTTTTAACTCGTCGTGGGACACCCTGTATACCGAACGTGAAACGTTCAAGAAAGTCCTGCTTCTAGCTGAAAGTTATTTCCAAATATTTCTTCTAGCCACTTTCACTAAGAAATTTTTCTTTGTAAAGTTGTAAGATCGAGATATTGGTTTGGGTCCAGTGATGCAAGATGTTTTTGTTCAACGTCTCAGTATGTTAGTTGTTAATTTTTTCTTATAATAATACCAGGGCCGTAGCTAGGGGTGGACCATGTGACAATGTATACAAAGATGTACACCAGCTCCAAGAACTAACTTTCCAGGTGTTGAGAGAGTTGCTATTACAAGAGTGGCATAATATGATGATAAAGTATGCACTATTGACAGTTCATTCGTAGTTGAAATAAATCTTTGTAACATTTTGAATGTTTTCTATTTCCAATCCAGACGCTTTTTCTTCCACTACTTTAATTGGAGGATATTGAGTAGTTCTAATGATTGTATTATTTTCTCTTCCAAGTGCTTCCATCTGAATCACAAGGAAATAGTAGTTAGTCACCTAATATAAATCATAATTTTTAAATGACTTACTTTTTGCAGACGAAAAATTTGATAGCGCCTCTTTTGACTTCGGAAAGTGCCAAAAAAGCTCTCGAAATTTCTTCAGAAAAAAAGCCCTTGATACACATCAAAGTAACCTCGGGAATGTCGAGCCTTGATGCTATGTCGGAAATAAATCCCAACCAGCAATTGCCTATTGATTTATTGATGCCATCACACACTCAAATTCTCTACAACAAAGAAGTCTGCGCATTCTGTCAATTGTTCTTGCATTATATGCAAAATGCTGTCACCGAACCAAAGACTGAGGTGAGTTTATCACTTTTTTTCATGTGTATTTGTATTTTTCTTTAAATATACTAGGTGTTTTAAAATGACACTTGTAGATACCTCTCGTAAAATTGGACACAGTTATATAAGGATAAAGGGGTCCAGCACATTTACTTTTCGAAATACAGGGTGTTGAAGTTTTAAAAAATTGAATGTTTCAACTCAATAACTTGAAAATAGATGGATAAATTGATTTGACATTTGGCAGGTTGTTTTTAAAATGTAAAAGGGCATATTTTGATGGAAAAATATTTTTCATTTTTTGGTCCAGTGGTGTAGATTTGGAAGAATATGTTACCTTTCCCCTCCCATTTTTTACGCCACTGACTTTTGAAGCAATTTTTATTAAATTTTGTATTCCTCGATGGTTTTCACGTGAAAAACGAATAACCTTTACATATCAAAAAATTTGTAGTTTTCAAGATATTTATTGATTTGATGAAGTCTGCAAGATCACTTTTTAATAATTAAAAAAAAATTGTTTCTTGTATTTTTTTCAATAACTACCAAGTACTTATGGTTGGAATATGTAACAGGAACTAATTTATGAAACAGCAATGCATCTAAAACATTCGGAGAAGATTGTTGAAAATATTTGTCAAAACTTGTGATTTTATTAATAAAAGAATTAAGCAGTCAACAAATTACAAGAGATGTTCAAAATTTTGTCCATTTACATTTATACATAATTTGCAACGTTTTCTCATCGAAAATCGCATACCTTGGAAAGACTGGCGATTGCCGGAAATAATTGCTGTAGCTGCATGGATTCTCTCAATTTTTTTTCAAATAAAATCACAAGTTTGGATAAATATTTTCAACAATCTTCTTCGAATGTTTTAGGTGCATCGCTGTTTCATAAATTAGTTCCTGTTACATATTCCAACCATAAGTACTTGGTAGTTAAAATTAATTATTAAAAAGTGATCTTGCAGACTTCATGAAATCATTAAAATATCTTGAAAACTACAAATTTTTTGATATGTAAAGGTTATTCGTTTTCACGTGAAAACCATCCAGGAATACAAAATTGAATGAAAATTGCTTCAAAAATCAGTGGCGTAAAAAATGGAAGGGCAAAGGTAACATATTCTTCCAAATCTACACCACTGGATCAAAAATTGAAAAATATTTTTCCATCAAAATATACCCTTTTACATTTAAAAACAACCTGCCAAATGTCAAATCAATTTATTCATCCATTTTAAAGTTATCGAATTAAAACATTTAATTTTTCAAAACTTCAACTCCCTGTATTTCCAAAAGTAAATGTGCTGGACCCTGTATCTTTTTTAAATTATATTCATTTGAAATTTTTGAATAGGAAAAAATCAAGGAAATTATAGAAGAAGCTTGCACTAAACTACCTTCAACCGTAAATGAAACTTGCATTGATTTCGTTAATAATTACGAGCCAGCTTTGTTAGCTATCTTCGCTCAAGAAATCGACCCGTCTACAGTTTGTCCACTAATCAAGGCATGTCCAAGTTCTAAAAACGACATCGAAATATTCATGCAAGCTAAAGGCGCTTCTAACTGCCCTATTTGCCTCGTTATCGTAACTCAATTAGAGTCTCGTTTATCCAATAACAAAACTGAGGTAAGTAGATTCGAAAACATTTAAAATGTTTGATTTTGAAAATACTTTTTGTATTAACAGGAGGAAATTAAAGAGGAGCTACTAAAAGTATGTCATGTATTACCCAAATCACTTGACGGAGAATGTGAACAATTCGTAAGCGCTTATACTCCACGTCTCGTGGAGATGCTGCTGAGCGATTTTACTCCACAAGAAGTTTGTGTCGCTTTGCATCTTTGCAACGATTCTACACCTGCTAGTTCTCTACCAAATTATATTGTCAGGCAAATCGGCGGAAATATTGGTAAGTCCGTCTTATTAAATTCAAATAGTATCATGAAATTTTATACACTTTTCAAAACAAAAGTAATTGATAGGTTTTATATATACAGGGTGGTCCGTGTAAGTAATGGACTAAAGTAAAATGGAAGATTCTTGGCCTAAAAATATAAAAATCTGACGCAACTTCCTTTGATAAAATATTGGGAAAAAAGAACAGGGTGGTAAAGTTAGAATGTCAAAAATGTTGTATTGGTAAATATTAAAACTGCATAATTTTTGCCACAAAAAGTTATACTCATCATTAGTCTCAAAAGTTACTGGTTTTCGAGATATTCGCATTTTTAAATCCCCCTTCATAATTTTCATTTCACTTACTAGAACAAAAATAATAATGATAGTAGACGCTGATGTCAGAAAATTTATTATCAACTATAATATAGCAAAAACGTTAATAATTTGCAATAATTTTGCCATAACTTTCCTAAATATGTTGCTTTGAGGTAACTAAGCAATACGCTTTCAAAATCTATGACAATATTATTGCAAATTATCAATGTTCTTGCTATGTATAACATTATTTTTGTGCTAATAAATGCAATGAAAATTATGAAAGGGAGTTTATCTCAAAAACCAGTAATTTTTGAGACTTATGATAGGTATAACTTTTTGTGGCAAAAATGATGCAGTTTTAATATTTTTCAATAAATAGAGGGATACCGTTAATTTTAGGATGTCTGCAGGCTTCAACTTAGGTAAATGTTCCTCTTCTATCCATTAATCTCCCAGGTGCTGTGCTCTAGGATTCTGAAGAGCTGTGCAGTTGGAAAGTATGTGGATGGAGGTTTCTTCTTCCATGCCACAAAATCTACATTCTTACTCCACTATTTTGAGCTTTTTCAGGGGCCCAGTCAGGCGACAATGTCCCGTTAGGATCCCTGTTAAAACTCTTAGCGCAGTTTTACTTTGACTTATGCATTCATTTGATCTCAACAGGTCGTAGTCACCCAGAAGAGTCTTTGATTGTATAAGTGCTACTAGATATTTCCAATGGACAGATCTTGTCTTTTTCTCAGCTTTACCTATTTCTTCCAATATAACATTGAGGCTGATTCCGCAAAAGAGTTCATCTGCTATTTCATTTCCTTCTATTCTAGTGTGTCCTGGAATCCATAGTAGGGTGACTATATTGTTCTCGCCTAGTTCATTGAGTTTGTCTAGGCATTCCCAAACCATGGACCATTACTTACGGACCACCCTATATATGAGTGAATTATCTATTTCCACATCTTCATCTGTCACTGATACTCCCAGATATTCAAAGTGACTTATTTTATGAAACATAGTTTTTACCATTGTGTGAACCCATTTCTAAATATTTAGCTTCTCCCTCATTTATATTGAGCTCAAGCTGTCTTCTATTATACTTTCTCGCACCAGATTGACAAGAACAATTTAAAACAACAAAACATTTTTGTGACATTCCTGTACCTTTGAAAATTTTTGGTTGAATTTGCATAAAAATGTCGTTTATTTCACTGTCTGGCAGAGTTTCTTAAAAAATCGCGTTTATATTCCAGAAACCAACGTAATTCCAGATAATACAATCAACGGAAAGATCCTAGTTGATGATGAAAATGTCATTGAAAACTCAAACCCAGAATGTATATTATGCGAATTTGTAATGAAAGAAATTGAAGATCAACTCAAAGATAATGCTACAGACGTAAGTACCAATATTTTTATTGAAACATTTTCGCGTCTAACAGCCAGTTTTTCAATATATTATTCAAGTTTCAATTACCTAACTATTAATTAAAAATAATAGATACTTAACAACAAGGTACTATTTTTCAAACAACTTTTAATTATCAGTTAAGTAATTTAATATTTAGGATATTTTCTGAAGGTTGGCAATAGATACTGTAAAGTTTTCGCCAGAGATGTAGTAATATTTTACTTTCTCTATGGTAATATCGTCGCTAAAAGAAAAGAAGAACATGAGTTAACCTAAAATTTATTCACCAACAATTACACTGTTTCCAAAATTTCCATTTTCAAATAAATTGTGCTCATTAAATTTTCGAAATATATACGAATCGTGTGCTGAACCAGGCCATCTGACTACAATGTCCTGAATTTCAAGCTGTGCATCACTGATTGTCTGAACAATCAAAGAAAACATTTTCTTACGATTCCGAAATATTTCTGCGTTTTCCCCACCAGGTGAATTAATACGGATATGGGTACAATCTATTGCCCCAATACACCTAGGAAATCGAGCTATTCTATGAAACTTTTCTCTGCTTTCTCTTATTTCATTAGGTGTTTGAGGCATATTAATGTATCTCCAGATATGTATTTTTAAAAACGACCCATTAGCTGAAAAACTCAGAAATAAGAGTAATTGTTGAGTAGAAGAGAGGCAATCGTTTCTAAAAAAAGATGAAATGAAATAATTTTAATTTAATCCCTGACTCTCATCAAATTTTTAAACTTACCTATCAGTTGGATGTGAAAGAATATCTTCTAATGACTCGAATAAATGTTCTACCGTATCTTTACTCATTCTAAATCTGTCCAATAAGTCTTTATTGTCGTATTCCTCAAAAAAATTTGGTCTTGGACGTCTAGGCTCTTCGTCACTAGAGTACACATTCATGTTTGACGACGATTTTAAAGTACCAAAAACACAATATAAACGAAATAAAACACTTTTTTGCCACAATTCACGAATCAAACAACCAGAAATTCAAAGTTCAAATGTAAATAAATTACATTACACCACATCTTTACGTTAGCTAACAAGAAGTTTAATTGATACTTATAGACTTTAAAGACTTTATATTCATATGGTTTTAAATGAAACTAACTGTTTCTGATTGACTCCACAATATATTTGTAAAAATTTGTAAATTGCAAGTAAATTGACAATTGTTTCGAAACAATTGTCAATTTACTTGCAATTTACAAATTTTTACAAATATATTGTGGAGTCAATCAGAAACAGTTAGTTTCATTTAAAACCATATGATGAGTAGATTCCACGAAGTGAGGGTTTATACAGTTGACTCACTTTATATTCAATTGAAAAACTGGCCGTAAACCTTTATTTTTTTCTTGTAATTTGTAGGAAGATATCAAAAGGATCGTTAAAGATGTATGTCACGTTATGCCGGGCTCAATTAAAAAAGAATGCAATGATTTCGTGGATCAATACGCTGATACAGTCATTCAACTTTTAATTGCCGCTCTGGAACCGGCAGATATATGTACTTACATAAAATTATGTAACGGAGGTAAACAATTCGATAAGTTGGAACTTGTCAGAGGTAAGAATGAAGAAATTGAATTAAATTTTCGACAAGTGGCGCAGTCAATAGGATTGGAAATTTGAAATATCGATGCAGGGGCCCAATTCTCGAGTCTGTAGGAATTTGTTCCTATAGGAAAAATCGTCATTTTCCATCGGAATTTTGAGATGGTGTATTCTCGAAAATAGTATTGGAACATATTCCAACACAATCTATAGGAATCGCTTCCCATGCTTAAAACTATAGGAATCAATGGTTTCCCATAGGAATATCACTGAATAATGTCATGGATGACATTTTAGTCCTGTCACAGATTTTACTCCGTTAAATTTCACGAATTCGTTTCGAATTCCGGGATTATTGCGAATTTAGATGAATTAGCTCAGCTGGATGCTTTGCAAAACCTGGAAGCGGCTGAAGTACTTGCTCGGAGGCCAGGGAGAAGGTTCACCCCTAGAAGAGATCCATTTCAGTATTTATCTGAAAGTGCATTCATAAAAGTGTTCCGGTTATCCAAAGCAGTTACAAGAGAATTGTTGGAAATGTTGGACCCTTTCTTGGAACCGCCCTCAAGGAGTTCAGCTTTGGACAAACAAACAAAGGTCTCCATCGCATTGCATTTTTTCGCATGTGGAAGTTACCAGACATCAGTTGGACTGACACCAAATATGTGTTCGAAAATTATAAATTCCTGTGTGGTGTTGCACAATATTTGCATCGAAAATAATATTCTGGATGTAGATGAGGATGAGAGAGATGAAGATTTTGGAATATTTGAACCTTTGCACTTCGTTGAACATGGTCTTGATAGAAAAAATGATGAGCTCATGAGGGCAAGAAATATACAGAGGCACATAACTAGAAATTATTTTGCCTGAATGTTATTATTCCAATGAATTTTTCATTTTTATCAATTTTTGTTATTATTTATCTGGAATGGAATTAAATAATCACAGTACTTTAAAAATTGTATACTCGGGGCACAAAAAACCAAACATCAACTCAACATAAACATGGAAAACAATTATTACCTAACAAAATTTAAAAAATAAGTCTGTCTATTCCTATTTGTTTTGTAAGGACTGTGAAATGTTTTCTAATGCTGTTGCAATTCTCTTTCCGATAACCACATTCTCCTTCAGTATTTCAATTTTTTTCTCATAATATTTTTTTTAATCAACAGTTTCAGCAGCTATTGTGCTCAAATTTTCATTTGCCTTCATAGAATATTTTAGGCGTTGTGTTGCAACGGGCTTTCTATTCTTCCTTTTCATAGGCTTATTTTTTCGTTCATTCATTTCTACATCCATAACCTCATTCCCTCCAATATATGCTTCCTCATGATTTTCAGCTTCATCTATTTCAGTTTTCTCCACATTCGTTTCCACAGTATAATTCAGATTTTCCCCTATCTATAATAATATGAGTTGAAAAAAATATGGTACTGCTTTTGATAAAAATTGAAAATATTATAGGAACATACAAAATTGACTTTGGATTCCTCAACCTCTGCATCGCCTTCCACTGCTGTTGCATCTAAAATTTTTAAAAGATTCTCTTCATCTTTTGTCAAAACAGTGTTTGTAGGTGGTCCTCCGCCTGTGCTCTTTACATGCTTTTTTATATCAGTATTTTTTTTCTTAACGATTTTCTTCATATCTTGCCAAGTCTAACGAAAATCAAGAATAATGAACTATCACAAAACGTTTTATCATTGTCACCTACCCTTCGCCAGTGAATCCAGTCTTTCTTTGCCCCGGGTATTGCATTCAGCTTCTCTTCTATTTCTTTCCACTGAGAATCTTTGTAGGTGAAAAGTGGATGAAATTTACCTTTTCGGAGGTCTTCAGCCACCTCCATCAACTCAATGAATATTTTTTTTTGCTCTTGGCTTGGCTTGCTCTTGGCATGTTGCCACCTCTTTGCCCTTTTTTCAAAATACTTTTATCCATTTTTTAACTCTCTACTCAAAATTGAAATTGATAACTAATGTCAGATAACGGAGTTCTTTCAAATGATTATTGCCAACATGAATTACTCATATTTCATTGGTATATACGTTAAATCTCATGAAACTATCAACGAAACACTGTACTCTTTCAATTCTGTAGGAAAAACAATTCCACTTGGTTCAAGAATACGTATCTGAGAAATTTCGTTTTCCTTTGGGAACTGGAAGCATGGGAACATCTTCCCATAGGAAAAAACTCATACAGACTCGAGAATTGGGCCCCAGAAGTGAAAATAAATTTTATTTTATAAACATATAAGTACGGACGTTATTTTTGAGTTGGGAAATATATAATTTTTGAGTTTTACTTCCATGCGGATTTGATAATGTAGAAAGCTGAAATATCAATTGTCAGTGAGATTCGCTCATCTGTATACTTTCAATAAGGTCGTTGAAGCTGCCTTGGTCTATTATTCTCCAAAGTTGTCTATGGTCTGAAAGTGTTTGTGGGGGTGGATCATGAGAATTCAATGTTCTTTGTATCTGGCCCCAAGTATTTTCGATAGGATTGAGGTTCGGCAATTGAGAGGCAGATAACGACCTTGTTCGGGGGTAATAACCCTTTGTCGTTCCTTTCTAGGTCTTTTTCTCATGTTTACAGTCGTCATCCAAAGAAAATAAACATTTTACATGTGTATGTATACTTTGGCAAGTTTATCTGAGGCCGTGAAAGGAATGCAGTCGAAAACATTCGATATTGCCACGTTTAACTATGAAAAAGCTAAAGTGTAGGGATAATAATTAGAAAAACGACTTTTTATTATCAACAATATTAACAATATGATTAAACGTTAATTCTTTAATGTGCTTGTTTCCTTGGATTTTTCTATTAACATTATTTTTTCAATTTATGAATATTAAAAGATGAACACTTTTCCAAATTTGTTATGGGCTTCTTCAAGCTCTGTCAGCGTTGTACGAAAACCATAATTACCACATCCTCCGAATTACATAATAGGTGAATTTTATCGAAAGCTGACTTATTATTGGCAAGCGCGTGCGTGTGTTCTTCCCTCTCACTTCGTCAATTGACTGATATTGATTTATCCAGTGGCGCTGGTATTGTCAGTGGCTTTTGTATTGTCAGATTTACTTGGTAAAATAGGTACCGTACGCCATTTGTACGTTTATGACAGATATATGCGCCATGTTTCCTCGCCTCTCACCGATGCCCCGTAGCTTCAGATAAGCTTGTCAAACTATAACTTCATTTTGAATGTTCTGAATGGTGGGAAAAAGTACTTATCTATATTATAAGTGGCGCAATCAATAGGATTGATGTATATTTTTTTGATTAACCCGTTATTATATTTTCAGTGAAAATTTTAGAATGTCCGATATGTCAGTTGATCGTAGAAGTTATGGAAAAACTTTTATCGAATCCCAATGTAGATCATAGTATCGAACACATAATCGAAAAAACTTGTAAAGGATTACCTCAAAAATACAGGGCTAAAGTAAGTGAAACGGATATTCTCAAATTGAGTGATGATTTGGATGCAAATTTTTGGAATTTTTCTTTGAAATTAATAAAAATTGTTTTTAGTGTACAGCTGTAGTTGAGGAGGATGGAGCTATGATAATCAATATGATTGAACACGGTTTGGGCAATCAAGTTTGCTCTAAATTGGGATTCTGCTCGACTCTTTTCACTGATGTTGTGGTCGATTAAATAACTTTAAATAATAATAAACATTTTTTTACAGTTAAGGTGAGTTTTTAATACTTAAAACCAATAATTTCAGCGTTTTAAAAATATTACAATGTATCGTATTGTAGTACGATCTAGTAATCCAGAAACCACCTGAAAGTTCCGTGATTATTGTACAGGGTGTCCCAAATTGGTATGTTTTGTGGGGTATCTCGTAAACTAGAGGATATAGAAGAAAAGCAGTTGGAAAGACTGGCGATTGCCGGAAATAGTTGCTGTAGCTGCATGGACTCTTTCTTTTTTTTTTAAATAAAATCACTAGTTGGGACAAATATTTTCAACAATCTACTCCGAATGTTTTAGATGCATGGCTGTTTCATATATTAGTTCCTGTTACATATTCCAACCATAAGTACTTAATTAAGAAGTTATAGTATCTTGTAGTTTTCGACAGTTTTCAATAATCGCCCTGTATTTTCCAACTGCAGGGAGTTACGAAAGATTCAATTAGGCTATCGTTACTTTAACAAAAAAAGAAGTCATAACATCTCAACTGCTTTTCTTCTATCTCCTCTAGTTTACGAGATACCCATCATAACACCAATTTGGGACACACTGTACATTATCAAATTTTCAAGCTTGATACGGAGCTTTCAGGATTGGTGGGTGAGGTAGAAAAATAGGAAACCATCAGAAAGTGTAATTTGTGTGACGCCATCTACTTTTCACCCACTTAATAATGTAGACGTTGCTATGCTTCAATCACTATAAACTTGAAAACCCAAGAAATATATACGTATTTCTGATATTGATATAAGTGAAAACTTGTCATGGTTTTCAAAGGAACAAAGAAATATAGTCAAATGCGGGTCATACGATTCAACAAAGACATACTCACCGTTTTTGTTTTCTTTTATTGCATTTAATCATAACTTCCAAATAAAATCCGTAAGATGAATAAGACACACTTATGCAATTTTGACGGGAGAAAAAAGGATAGGTATTTAGTTTTCAGCGATTCTAAAAAGTCTTTCACCAGCGAAGTTTTTATTTAAATGTCAGTTATGTCACTTTGACAATTCATAGTGACAATATGAATAATAGAAGCAATTTTCCGGTATTTTGCATCCTCAAGCAAAAAAATGGTACTTAATCTGATAGATTATTTCGAGAATGAATGAAAAAGTGGAAATTCGCCAACCAGTGTACAGGAAACATCAACCATCATTATTTTCTCCGGGTATATTTGTTATCTTACATTTTGGTAACCTCTGTGTCTTCTGATTCGATACATATGGTTAGTGACCTTTGAACCCGCACGATAAGAGCGCTTGTGACTATTCCTAGTTTATCTAACATTATTAAATGAGAAATTTAGATGTCGGTACACCAATTACGCTAACTGTTTACCTACTTTTCTACCTACCGCTAGATCGCACCACAATACGATCCACCGCAACATGGAGATATGTAACACCTTCATTGGTAATAATTTTTTTTTTAGGTAAATACACTCCGTGTCATAAGTTACCAAAGTTGATTTATTGCTAGATTAAGACGTTAAGTTAGATTTTAAAAAAAATTAAGATACTTACTATCAATTAAGATTTTTTGTATTTAACCATGAGATTAAATTAAAGGGAAATTTATTACTAAACTGGGATTCTGTGATACCGCTGGACAATTTGTAGAATCTAAATAAAGTGCTTTATAATAAATATATCGATTGTCTTATTTCCCCCCGACTTTTTATACAGATCGCGAAAAGTCTATTCGAACCATACGATTTACACAAGTACGAAAAGGTAAATATGAGCAAAACTACTTGAAAGAGAGAGAAGAATAATTGTCCGCAGTCAGCGTTGGGCGTGTTTTCAGTTCCAGCTACCAATATGATATGAAAGCAGCGTTGCCAGTTTAGAATGTTTGGCACTTTCTAAAGAATAAATCACTTATCTTGCATTTGACTTTTAACTCGGAATAACGCCGTATTTAGTGGGAGAAAATCGAGATTGGTACTTTTGCTAAATAAGTGAGATCAACACAAACTAGAATAAAATAATGTAGTATATATTGCTTTCAATTTAACAATTATTTGCATTTAATATTGTTGCCGACAAAAATTGGGAATAACTGTTACAAATAAATACATTTGGCAACAGCTGACTACGCACAATTATTCTTCTCTCTCTTTCAAGTAGTTTTCCTTGTCGTACTTGTGTAAATCGTATGGCTCGAATAGACTGTTCCCAATCTGTATATTATAATACAAGTAAAAACAGTCACACGATTCGTTGTTCGTTTAAAGAGGACTAACGGCAACTCGTTCGGGAAATTTGGGCTGATACGGATTATTCAACAATAACCATTCTGCCAAAAATAATACTGGATCGATCGGTTTGTTTTTAACCACCTGTACTAAACCTTCCATTAAGATGGGAGTTATACAATTGTTGATGTAGTCAGATACTCGCTCCTCGTCGATTACAATCGGTTCCAAAATACCTACAAAAACCAGTTTGTTACAATAACTATACTCCGTTTCACATAAAAAGAAGTTACGTGAAGTTGCAGTCGTATGTCAAAACCAGCTCCATATTGTAAAATTGACATCCAACTTCAAATCAGTAGCCTAATGTTGTCTTTAGAATATGTTAGCATTGACTGTGGATAACATCAACAAGTTTTTCAGGAGGCAAAGAGATCAAATAAAACACACAACACTCACAAATAAACTAGCTAAACATTTTAGAATATTCGACAGTGAATTATTGCTTCAAACACAACCTCAAATGCCTATCATAGAATTGATGTCGGCACGAAACATCGTTTGTAACACCAATGGCATGAGTCTGTCATTACAGGCGACATAGATAAACAAGATCGATTTTGGTTCCTGCGCAAGGCATTTGGCGAACTTCACGTGGCTTCTTCTTATGTGAAACGGGGTCTAATAACTTCTACACCTGCTGCAACTACAATGAACTGGTTATCTCGACATTAGTTCAGTGGCTTCGCTATACCTATACCGGCTTTTGATTAAGAAGAAAGGGGCAACAATGACCAGTTTCGAGGAAATTATCACTCTCTATGCTTAAGGAAGTCTAGTACCATAAGGGTTGGAAGTCTTATGCATTGAGCCTTTTGCTTTTGGGCCTGGAAATATGACATTTTTTCTCGAAAAACTTTATGAATGCAGTAATGTTACGAACTCAAGTGTAGACTTTGCAAAATATCGCAGTACTATCCGAAGAATAGGAGAAGAAGACTGGCTTAAGCTGTAGGATGAAGTAATGTATTTATGGATTCCTGTTAAATCCAGCAATTGGGCGGAGTAGAATTCAATGAGACCTCTGGCGGAAAAAATTGTAACTGTAGCAACGAGTAAAATAATTCGTTTTGCATTGTTTTTGTATTAAATATAAGTCAACGTAATTACCGTAAATTCGTACTTTATTTGTTTAATTTTGTGTCAGTGACAAGTTTAATTATTATTCATTCTTTTTTTAATTTCTTGGGAAATTAAAATTAAAACGCGCTATCCTAATAAAAACCGTTCCTGGAACGTGCACTTCACTGGATTCCATTTCTAGTAGACTATCATATCGTTGGAATGTCATAAAATGAAATATTCCATTTCACATTTTGCCAGAGATATGATCTACTATGAATGGACCTTAATAAAAATTTGATAACAAAATTTTGCAGTCTTAAACTTCAAAATATTTTTTGATTGTCTAGTTGTCAAATTTTTTCTGTTGTGTCAGTTGGGGATAAAAATTAATTTCTACTTATTTTTTCTTGACAACTGTAGCTGGAACGCTACCGAAACGTTGAAATAAAGAATTTAAAAATATTGTGGTTTAATTTCCCAAGAAATTAAAAAAGAATAAGCTGAGATATTATGGAAGAGGTTATATTATTCTATTTTTTGTTTTCATTGCAGATCAAAGAGAAAATAAGTCGGTATTAAAGATTTAAAATATTACTCAATACAAACCTACCTTCCCTGCAACTTTTTTAGATATAATTATATCAAAAATAAAATAAAAACACGAAATCAGACCTAAAACTAAACAGTTAATTGAACGCTTGTTGTACTTTTCACAACTATCAACCATACCTATTACTCCAAAAATAAAAATATCAGGAGTCAAAATTTAGTTTAACAACACAAAATACTAAAGCACAATCAAAGAAAAAACAAAAGTTTTACAAAACACAGTGAAAATAACTAAAACAGCAAAATAAAACCACTTAAATATCAAAGGGTTTATACAGCAGCTGATTTGTTTTACTCGTTGCTAAGATGACGTTGATATTTCAGAGCGCCATATATCGAATTCTACTTTTCCCAATAAGGTTTTTGTGAGCAATGATTGAATAATTGGAATAGTTACACCGGTGGCAGTTTGGTTACAATACATGTGTACTATTGATACAAAAATTATTAGCCCGTACTTACTTCTTGGAAAAAAATATCTGTTTTCCCATTTGGCTTCGGCTAAATTTTCCGAGGCATGAATAATATCCGGTATGTCTGATAAAATACCAAACCTGGTACGGACGCTGTATGGAAAAAACCATTCTTCTCTTAACAAACCGTACGGTCCAACCATTGTCTTCCATTTGTCTACAACACGTTTTCCTGCCAAAGACATTACCAATAATGGGGAAATACTCATCGATATAACTACATGTGGAAAAGATGGACTGCCGTATTGTTTGGCATATATTTCTGATACTTGCTCAGGTGTTAAGTGGATTACTCGCTCCTAGAACATATCATTAGTTTTAAAAGCAGCAAGTAAATAAAAAAACACGTAAGTATGCATCACCCAATGCTAGACAACCAGCACATGATGGTGTATTAAGTGTTGTCTAGCTCATTGGACTAATAAAAGGTTTCTCGCAATTTTAAATTGTTTATAAAGCTGATTTTAAATATCATACTGTCTTGGGACAAATAAGAGAAATATATTCTGTGTACCAATGAATAAAGTACCCAAAGGGTCAGTTGTCAAAATAAATAGATCTGATTTAGGCAACACTACATACTGAGATCTGATTTAGGCAACACTACATACTGTTTGATGCTATACGTGTTGCGTGATGATATGTACGTTGAATACTTCTTATTACTTGCATTTAAAATTTTAATTCCAGACACATTAATAGCTCTAACCACCACGTCTCGGTATTGAAGAGCTTCCGGTTTAATTATAGCCAAGGTTCTTTGTAAGTCCGGCTCTTTGCAGGAAATAGTAGACTCAGATGAACTGGCATAGTCAGGTTGTGGTGGTCCAAGTGGTGGTTGAAAATCGATAAAATGCTGGTAGTAGAGATCTCCTTCTAATTCAGTTACCGCTGGAGTAGTTGCAGGAGATAAATAATGGATAGTATCCTTAGCTCTTGAACTCTAAAAATATAGAGATTTTAAGAAAAGCGCACAGTGAAATTTTTCACTTACCTTACAACTCGAATCAGATCCGATCGGGGACAAACTTCTATAGGTACTTAAATTAAAAGCCAATCCACTTTTGAGGGAAGATGCATGCAAAAGTCCTATTCGATCTTTAGATGAAACCTGACTATCAGCAAAACGATCCATCTTTATAAAAGATTTTTTTTAATTTTCCTGCTAGGTGTATTTTCTGACAACTGACATGGAATTTCAGTCAAAATTACATTCACCATAAAAATATACAAAGATATAAAATACGCTACACGCTACCGATTGATGATGCATCAACTGTCATTTATGTCATATGCTGAGAACATAATATAAAAAATTTTCTTTTGGAGATATTTTAGAACCTCGTTGTATTTTAGTTTGTATTCCAGTAAAAATGAATGAACAGCTGCAGGTGACATAATTTTAATAATAAATTGTATAATGTGTCAGGAAGTTCAACTCTTCATAGTGAGCTCCAAAGTGGTTGGCTCGATTTATTGTGATTAACTCCCATTTTTTAATTGTTGGAAGTAATACCACAGAGTACACCATCTAACAAGAGACGAAAGCTCTGTCGGTTCCTTTGAAGTCGGACTTACACGATATTGAGCGGAAATACGTCGAGGCATTGAAACATAAACTACCTGATACAACGAGAAAAGTAACACGAGTATTTATTCGAAGTAAAACCATAACTACACTGAGAAAAATAGTAGTGTTGATGAACATCCCTCCCAATTAGGACTATGGAATATTTTTTTAACTACTAACATGAGAACACCATAATATATTATTCATCTTATGTGTCTAATGAGAAGTAGCTCATTTTTAACCTAACCTTATAATAATACACGGTGAACTTAGGGAAATGAATGGAAGTAATGACTTGACATTGACAGATAAACTAATTAATTCACGCGTGTGCGCACAAATTTGCGATCACGAAAACTAATTTCTTTCGCCTCTTATTAGATGGTGTACTCTGTAGCATAATTGTCGTTGTTGTTGTATTAATTGACATTTGACATATTTGTCGATGGTTTTTTAGCACGTTCAGCAGAATTACGAACTGATGGATCACTCTAAAAATCACTACCTGATTAACTTTGTTGGGATGAATGTGACCAGTGTTGATGATACCGAATTTTTTATTTAGACCCATTGATTTAAGAATTGGATTCTCATGAAAAAAGAAACCAAAAAATTTTTAAAAATAATTTATTTATTCAACATTTGACACCTGTCTTCTCTAATGATGTACATTATAAATATACAAGTAAATTATAATTTAGCTGTAAGTCGAGTGATTGGGTTATCGATCCTGACATACGGAAGGAGCCGTTTGAGTTTCTTTAGTTTCTGCAACCGTAGCTACATCGTGATCTTCTAAAATATGTGGATGCACCTGAACGTCCGTTTGGGTCTCGTGATCGAAATAATGAACTTTAATTCCTTGATTGCGCCGTTTTAAAATTTCAGCACAAATGTTACTAACGCCGTCATCGTCGGCTAAGGATAATTCGCGAATGTTTTCGTCTATTTTAGCGATTGGAAGGGAGTAAAATTGCAACTTCTTTTTCCTCGGTATGTCTATAACCTAAAAAAAAATATTCTTGTCAGTATAAAACGGAAGAATAAAGAAATCATCACTGAAATTTTTGTTTTAAATTATAAAATATTTACCTTTATACTATTTTCTACGATATCTGAATAAGGTGTGAATTTAAGCAGTGAATAAAAGTGTTTATTATCTTGTGGTTTCTCCGATAATACTGTTTGCAATTTCTTTTCGGATGTGATATGCGGTAATCCATCTGTATCTAACACATTTGGATAAACACGTATTATAGTTTGCGCGGATGCATCTACTTTCGTTATTTTGCCCACAGCTTTGCCTTTAGACATTATCTGAATATAAGCAAATGTCATCGTAAATGTCATTTTGACAGACCGTTAAAGTAAGAGTACAGAAGCTGCGTTCGTTATTTGCGTCCGATTAATCTTAGAATCGTTCGTTTATTACATCTAGAGGTAGGGGAGGTAAATCTGAACTGTGCGGTAATTCTGCTCAGATCAGTCCGATGAAAATCTGTTTGCTCGGAATATTTTGACCGACGAGAAAGATTAATCTGTTTATCTGTCATGTTATGAGGTTATGTTGTAGTCACTCCTGTCATTAGATAAATCTCGTACTGTTTGTTGACCATGAATAGCTACCAAAGTTGCCTCAGGACTAGACATAGTCGTAAATAATGAAAAATAAAATCTAAAACGATAAAATCAAATAAAAAAATCGTAGTCTCTAAAATGAAAGACAGGCAAAAGGGAGGCTAGAAGCTAGAAGTTCGTTTATATGTATGATTGGTCGGTTAATCTGTGATCACGTGACCAAAAATCCGTAAGAGCTTTGACATTTGATGACAGTATCGGCACCTATGATACTGAAAAAACTGTCCAAATAACTTACACCGCAAAGAAGGGTTGGGGGTTTTAAATAAGAAACTCTCTAAACAGGTAACTATATACATACACGAATGAAACGAAAGGGTAGAGTGATAACCACGTGGGATATCATCACCAAAATCGCAAATTCAATTTGCAATCACTTATGCACATTGATGCCAATACCATATTGGACGAAAAATGGATTATGTAATCAACTAAAAACGATTGAAAACCTTGAATTTGATAGCCAAAGTTTTGTAATGAAGTGTCAGTCAGCTCAAAATGTGTCAAAATTGTCATTTTTTTGCAAAGTAACGATATAAAATTCGAAGTTTGGTATTAAATTGAAAAAAATATGGCCGAAAAGGAGCTCATACAAGTGAACAATAACAAAAAAGAGAAAAAAGAAAGCATACTACGTCATATTTTAAAAGTTAAAGAAGAGTTAATCGAGCTACCAGTCGATTTAGCTTTAACGGATAGGATGGATGGTAAAATCATTTTATCATGAAAATATTTTACAAAATCTCATTTAGATTCATCATGTTCCGGTTTGCATCAGTTGAATTCTAATAGACTAGGTAGACTAATTGAATTTTTCTGTTTAGTTGGTTCTTCGTGTGAAACTATAACGCTCGATGACGATTTTACGCCAAGAAATGAAGAAAACATCGCTGAATGTCGTCGAGAAACTTTCTCGGATGATTCGCTTGAAGATAGTGGTAATTCAAGTAAGTCATTTTTGATAGAAGCTTTGAATTTAATCTTTTTGGCAATATATTGACCGTTTTGATTGAGCTGATACAAATAATAACATTTCTTCAGCCACACTGAGCTCTTTTGGTAGGGGCGAGGCTGATAGTTTGGTTGCCTAACTTGTCACCATATAACACCGTCACTGTCACTGCTTAACTGACTTATGCTGTAGTAAGTGAGGTTAGCTTCTTTTTCCTTCATTGGATAATAATATACCATGGGATAATTTGTTTCGCTAATTCAGGTGACTGAAACTCTTCTCGGACAATTTTTAAAGCGGTTAAATTTGTAACTATTTATTTCTATTACTTAATAATAATAATAATTTATTTATTGTTCATTAGTGGATATTGTTGCATGAACAAGGGGGACGGACTAATGTAGAAAATTATTTTTTTATAAAAACAAAATAAAGACAAGGTTATTTCTATTTTACAGCTGAAGCAATTGACGTGAAAAACATGGGCGATGCGAAACACCGACGAACTAATCTCGCCGGATCGTTGACGTCGACTAGTTTAAAAGTTACCGGTGAAAGACCGTTGAAGAAACCGAGTATGATACCGAAGCTATCACGAAATTCTAAGCTAAGGGAAAATGAAAAGACAAACTCAATTGAACAGAAATATTTACATAAGAATACTCCTTTAGATGAACCAAAAAAGTAAGTTTAGGAGTATTTTTCGAAAGCTGGACACCATAGAGAAATAAATATATTATTATTATTTCTCTATGGTTCACACTACGTGTTTCGGTTTACCTAAGCAAGGAATACTGTAACAATCGAAAGGGTCTCTTGCCATAGAACAATAAGAAGTACGCGCAGCTTTTGTGCGCAGTGACAGTCTGTCTTCGACGTTGTCTAGATGACGCCTAGATTATTGTTTGTGTTTATGTCGTTAGGAAGTGTTAGGAAGCTGTCATTTAAATTTCTGTCTGACATAGATCGAAAGAGCCGACGCAGAGAGACCCTTCCGATTGTTATACTATTCCGTGGTTTAAGGCTGACGCGTTCATGTTGAATCCACCAAATATTTAAGGCGACGTGTCATGGTCAATGTCAATTGTCAATATCGTGCAGATATACCCAACTGCGTTTACCTCGGAAGTGTAATTAAATGTCTATCGGGTCACATAACCCGAGAAGAAGTCGTCGCTCCTAAGTGAAATTTTCAAAAACTTTGTAAGGCGTTACAATAGTATTAAACGATTACCTTTGATATGATTTTAGATGTCAAAATATAAAAACGAATGTCAAAATCACCAACTTATCTTCAAACAACGCCAGCAACTGTCAAGTTGATATACCACCGATGAAAATAACAAGCTTGCAGCAAAAACTGAAAGCCACGACATCGATTATAAAGCAAAAAATGGAATACGGCAATCCCAAAGATGGAAATAATATTGGTAGGAGCAAAGCAAGATTCACACAGTCGAACAGTTCGTCAGCTCTAACTGGTCATGAAAAGCCGCAAAATACTTTGGGAACTTTGTATAGAAACATTGTACAGATCAGAGAAACCGCCTTGGCGCTTTCAAAGAGTGACAATTTTAAAAACCATAAAGGACATATCGAAAAATTGTTTAAAACAATATCGGAAATACAAAATATCGCTGATAAATTAGCCGAAATTGAAAGTAAGTCTTGAATTTCTATTAGTAGGAATTTTCTTTTTTTTAATGTGATAACTGTCAGGTATGCAACCAGACATACCTACAGACAATGTAAGACAGTTGGTAGATTGAGGTGCAGTTGGTATTATTGATACGTGAATCGACGAGCACATGTTTTACAATCGTGCCATGCTGTTAAGAAAATGTAATAAAACTAGATAATTTTAAAGTGTACTTTATTTTATTATTCATTCCAAGTAAATATAAAGATCAACGCTACTACCATACATGGGAAAACTAGAATTCGATAGATGGCGCTCTAAAATGTCAATGTCATCTTAGCAACGAGTAAAGCAAATCAGCTGCCGTATAAGCCCTTTAATATTTAGTTATTTTCAGTAGGTATGTGTTTTGTAAAACTAAACTAAATTTTGACTCCTAATATTTTTATTTTTGGAGTTATAGGTATGGTTGATATTTGTGAAAAGAACAACAACCGTTCAATTAACTGTTTAGTTTTAGGTCTGATTTCGTGTTTTTATTTTATTTTTGATATAGTCATATCTACAAAAGTTGCAGGGAAGGTACGTTTGTATTGAGTAGTATTTTAAATCTTCAATACCGACTTTTTTTCTCTTTGATCTACAATGAAAACAAATACCATAACCTCTTCCATAATATCTCTGATTATATAAAAATATTACCTCAGAAATGATGACAGTTGAGTTAAATAGAAAAACACAGTTTTAAACTTGTCACTGACACAAAATTAAACAAATAAAGTACAAAAACAATGCAAAAATAATTATTTCACTCGTTGCGACAGATACAATTTTTTCCGCTAGAGGTCTCATTAAATTCTACTCCGCCCAATAACGACCATCTACATTTGACCAACACAGTGATTTTTTGCCGCTTTCTCTTCTTATTCTAATTATTAGTCACCAGGCTGTATCACATAGTTAGTTGATGTATTTGTGCCCATAACAGCAAATAAAAAAAACAGAATAAAATGAATATTTCAGGAGGCTCCCATACAACAAGCGAGAATTTTAAAAACAACATCCTGGCGCCATCTACCTGAGGATAGCTAAAGCAGTATTCGTCTCAATTTTGCTCGTTAATGATAACAGCAACGCTTGAAATATTCAATATTATTATAGTCAATGGTACGGAATCTTTCGTGCGCAAGTACGACTCGCACTTTGCCGGTTTTTTTTTTCTCTCACATGGGCTTAGAATATTCATTTTGTGCATATTACCCATTATCAATGAATGTTAAAATGTTATTATTTATTTGTAGGAAAAATACAGTTCGTGGGGTGAGTTTGGACGTGGCATAAATTTTAAATAATAAATTTGAAGTATCTATAAGTTGAAAGTGACCATTCAAGATAATTTAAGGAAAAATAGTGAAAGAAAAGGAACTAACCTCGAGGATTTTGAGGTAATTTTATGTTATTCAAAGTTATTTTTTCTAAATAATTGTATTTAATTTGAATAAAGTCCATCCAAACTCACCTTTTACATGAATTTATTAAATAACAATAATTTTTTCAAACAAAAAGATTTTGTTCAAAACATAACTACTCACAATATACATTTTCCAAAATTGCTTTCTATTTTTATTTAATTTATAGGAATTAGGAAGTAAAGCGAGCATAATTAAATAATTTTTGACATAATGTAGTAACTTTTAGGAAAGCAGGATACGTTCATAAGCAAACTCAATACAGTGCTAGTGGAAAAGCTAGCTCCTTCCGAAGAAAAACTTGTTCAAAGTAAAGTACGTATTTTTCCCAAACTTAATGACAAGAAAAAACCGTTTGAAAATCCAAAGAAAACGTTGAAATGCAGCCAGTATCCCAGGTCAAGTAATCTAAAACGAAAAACTGAAGATCTTTTCGGTAAATTTAAAGAACCATCGAACTGTTTCAAAAATAAAGGGTTTAAAAAGAAAAAAGAAGATATCTTAGATAAATGTTTGTCTAATATTATAGAAAGCGGTGAATTGAAATCGATTTCTGGAGATGATTCGAAGATTTTCAATGACGTAAGTACATCTATATAAGTACCGAATATAACATAAATATATCTTCGATCATTAAACAGACTGGATGAATTTTTACACAAGTCCCTTTTTTGCCACTGAAATAAAATTTCTGACAGATTGCAGGATGTTAAAACACCTACAGTAGGCAGCACACCATCCAATAAAGTATGTGTGGTTACGTTAGGTTCCAGCGTTAAAGTACATGCTTGCCACTTTATACGATTCAAGCACTATTTTAAATATAAGTTAATGAAAACTTTTAGGAAAACAGTAAAAACTTGGAAGATATCCAAAATATAGATTCGATGGACGGTATTTTTATACCGGCCTGTGAGCCGCCTTCCATTACCGAAGATTATTACGAAATCGATGGCTTAGAAAATTACACGGCCGATTTATCTTTGCTGGAATTTAAAAATTTGTTGTACAAGTCGACTTCTAATAATTCTTTAAGAATCCCGGATATTTCAACTGAAACTATGAAAACTTTAAAGCGATGTCCTAAGGATTTTACTTTACGAATGGACTTCATTCAAGGAAAGATGCTTTTTCAAGTAAATCGGTTCTTATACGAGGGTGATTCATAAAGTTTCGACAAAAAGATTCCATTATCAGGAATCGTACCCAATAACAAAACGTAAAATAATAAACCCTGTCTTGAGATATGTTTTTGTGTCAATTTTAATAATAATTAATAAAAATACATTGAAGTTTTTGCTGAAAATGAAAAAAAAACAAGTTTAAATTTACTGCCTTGTATATTTTTCCATCGCAATATTTTATTGAGACACATCCATTGGTCCCATATCTCCATATTTGATCCAAATAAACCGCCCTTGGTCCTAATAGTTGTGAATCACCCTGTATACAAGCAGCTTCTTTTAAAATATAGTAACATTATTATATTCTAAACTGAACCATAATAGATATGAAGACAATTAAATGAACAAAATAGTTATTTATGTATTAAGAGTGAAAAGTGAGGAATTATTGTTCGAAAGCAATTGCTTGAGAACAATAATTTCACTTTCAGCTCGCAATACATCTGACATTTTTTCTACAATCACTTGAATATATGGTTTTAAATGAAACTAACTGTTTCTAAATGACTCCACAATATATTTGAAAAAATGTGTAAATTGCAAGTAAATTATTGTCGAAACTTACAGTTAACTCACTTGAATATATATTATGACTAATAAAATTGATAAATTCATACTTCTTATTTCAAGTACCTGTCAAATATTTTATAAAATTTTAAACGTATAATTATTATTGTCAATACTGTCAATGTACTTCTTCTTATTCTACAATTAGAAAGGCCTCAGCTAGCAGGGCCATCCGGCCAGTATATGCAAAATATTCAGAACGTGGCACAAAAACACACAAAAATTAATACGGTAACATCGCAATCACACTAATTAATTATTTAAAACATCAAGAACAAAACAGCGATTTATTAGATTGTAAAAGATTTTCAGAAGACAAAAACACTCCCTAGCCAGGAGTGCGATCCGGCACGGCTGTCATGTCCATATCGCTAAAATTGAGAAGATTTAAATCATAATTCAGAGATTATAAATCACAAAACAAACATGTCACTTGTCAGTGGTGGCTTTTGTCTTTCCAACACAAAAATAGCCACTTGAGTCTACACTGTGGAAGGGGTAAAGTCAGTTTCAGATTTGGCATTAGCCGTTTTTGAACGCACTCCAGGTTGCTATGATGTCACTGTCACTGCCGCTGTCACTGTCAATACAATTATGTCTGTAGTATCGGTTGTTATGGGCAACGAGCGTTTTGTAAGTTTTTACGCTCGGCAAGCGTAAAGTAACTCTCCTCAAGAAACGTCAACTTTTCGTTGTAAATGGCAAGCGAAACAGCCTACTTTTCAATGTGATTGTAGAAAAAAGTATTTTATGCTCAAAAAACTAAAAGCCAGCCTCTTTAGCTTTCCACGTGTGTCACTCGAAAAAGGAGGGAGTTCATGTAATATAATCTTATTCTCCATAATAGTTATCTTTCTGTCGATTTAATCTTCTTTTTCGTTTAGAAAATAATAATGTATCATATTATGAGAAACAGCCTGTATATTTTGTTTCGTTCAACTCTACTTTTTTTCAGTCCACTAAAACTATAGCTAACAATGTTTCGTTTGGACCGGATTTAAAAGTTACTGAAATTGGCGTAGATGAAAAGAAATCTGATGTTATAAATATAAAACCTTCTACAGAATGTTCGTTTGCTTCCCAATTGATATCAGTGGATTCGTACAAATCACTGAAAACGACCGATTCTGAAATTTTTAATGCCGTAAATTTACCATTAGGTAATTTATTTTTCATAAGAAATTGAAAAAAAAAGCTCGGACACTCAGTACATAAAATATAATGAGTACCTATTGATAGATTCCTTCCTTCCTTTCTTAGCTCTTTTACTATTTTTGCATTATATTCTCCCTTTCTTTCTTAGCACTTTTACTATTTTGGCATTATAATAAAAATGTCCGTTTTTCAGTTTACAGCAATAAATCCCGCAATGCCCTTTCTATAAGATCTTGTGGAGGTTTTTACAAAAAAGATTCTTGGTCAGTGGTTTTTCTAACCAAACAAAATGTCACTAGTATGCCTGAAATCACTGGACCGCTTGAAGAAGCCATTGTGGAGAATATTCATGGAAGTGATGGTATGCCGCCTAAATGCGTTTTTAGATCTCCTGACTAATTTTTTTTCGCTTTTAGTTTTCCACATACGACAGAAAAGGCGGAAAAATCGAGGGAAACAGTCGAGAAATAATATATTTTTTAATGACCTAGGTATATCAAGAAGTTAATTAGGATACGACCTTTACCCTGCTTGCTTTTTCCGTATTTCTAAGTTTTTATGAAATTCTACACTAATTCCAATTTGATTTATTATAATAATATAACTGTGTTTAAAAATAAATTGTATAAATTTATTTTTATTTCGATATAGGCTATCCTTGAAAAAGCTACAACCATGTATACACTGCTGCATATAGCACACATCACACATCAATAATGTCCCGTAGATCATTCTCAATTATTAGGTCTTACAATACAAATTTTACGTATAATACGTAATAAAATAAATATAGCAAATAATTTATATAGATGTGCATTATTAAATTTTTGTTTATTTACAATAGTTATTTTCACAGAGAAATATTTTTATTATTTTTTCTATGGTTATTTCTTTTTGATAATCCTTTTTGACAGCTGACAGATGTAAGGAATTAAAATGACAATATGACTGTCACTTTTGTCAACAATTTTTTATTAAAAATGTAGAAGTGCAATGAAATTGGAATAAATGACAAATTTTACCATTTATTATCCATATTGTAGTAAAATCAATGTTTTATTTAAATAATTAAGTGATAGTTCCTTGTGCATTCGTGAAATCGTCCAACAAAACCTTCTTTAAAAAAGGTCTGCAGTGGTTAATTTCTATTTCTTGAACTATATTATGTGTGATACTTTTAAATTAATTTTATAATGTGAGACCAGTTTGAACTAAAGATGACCAGCAGGGACTATTATAATGAAGATACTCCATTTCTCTACAACACAGTAAGTTTTTATATAGCTTTACCCTTGATTTCTGTAATATTTCATAGCTTAATCTTAAACGTCACTTTGTGGATTCCAATGTAGAAATTTATAATAAACAGATGTAATTATCTTATCATTACCTGGGAAATTAGGATTCAATTTGTAGATTATATTTGACACTTTCAAACACTATAAAAATGTATACCTCGATGTATACTACTGAAATGAATTAATGTTAATACAGGTTGATTTTGAATAGTTAAATTGGGCTAATAGGTACATAATAAACAATAAAATTTCACCATTCACCTCAAGATATTACAGCAAGTAAGGAAAACTAACAATTATTTTTTTTATAAATTTGTGTCAAATCCCAACCCATTGACATCATTTTAATTGTTCAGGTAGTGTAAGTGGTTACAGGTATACTTAAACGATTTTAGAGCATAAAGTTGATATATTATCCCAAACTCAATACCAACCCAAATAATACTTTATTCACTACATACTTCGCAATATACCCTGTGAGCAAAGTAATTATCATAGTTACTGAAAAATAAAACCTGCTTTATACTTAATCTGTAAGCACAGATAAAACAGCAACACAAAAAATGTGGTAAAATATAGTGATTTGCATGTAATTTGTGGAACCTTCAGGTATTAATGTTGTAAAATAGGAAATATATACTTGCCTACTTACATTGATGTCAGTTACTTATTTCAAAATCATAAATTGAAAACTGTAATTTTGATTTTGATCTTTAATTTGTTTGAAAAAGATGTAGTGTACATTTAAAATTATAGTAAACTATTTCAAACTGAGTAGTTTTGAACCATGTTGTACCTATAACCAAAGTTAAGATCTTGAGATGAAATATATTATGTCAATCAAGTTATTTAATTTTTACTTTGTTAATAGTATAATTGATATAAAAGTGGAAATACCTCTGACTAATGATTGGAGACCTATTAATCTTCCACTAATTAATTAGTAGATAAATGTATTCAACACATTACATTACTTATGAACTTGATAATAGGAGTAACTAGTTCTTTCTGATATAATAATAAATAATAAGATTTTAAAATCTGCATTGTGATATCAAATTTTTACTTCCACAACTTATGATACATTTCTTGATAAGGTATTGTTATGATTCAAAAAGTTAGTGACAATCGTAAAGCTGTCTATCATTATATTTTATATTACTTAAATATGTTCTATAATTTTTTTTGCAAAAAGCTATTTGTGATTATTTAGACAACAATTCAATTCTAATGGATTATCTATGAACTATCTCTAAGTGCCACTTATATAAACTGTAAGTAGGTACATTAGATAAAATTTAACTAATTAGTTGTCTTTTGGTTAGTCTCTATGTGATATAAACTCACGATATTTGATTTCATAAAAACCCCAAATAGTGACATAATTTCTAGTAAACGGGAAAGATTTTATGTCATTTAAAGACTAACCTTAAGACAACTAATTGGTGAAATTTGATATAATGATAAAGACTGTTTATAAAAGAGGCTGTAACTCTTATTTTTTGAATTATTTTGTACTATTCATATTCATACAATATTTTTGAAAACCCCACTTAGCAGAAGTTGTCATAATATTCAAAATTGGTATGTATTTAACGAGGTATTTAATATACTGACATAATTTGTGTAACATTTACAAAATCCTCTTTTAAAATACACTGGAATTGCGTGCCTCAACACTCGTATTTTATAGGTAACTGGTACTGTTCTTCACTGAGTGGTTTTCTTTCGTGATTTCTTCAATAAAGTCCGCTCACACGATGTCTAAAAATATCGATATATATGCAAAGAAAATTTAAAACCAACTTTAGAATGTATATTCCATCTAAAGTCAATGTGAGATATATTTTTTAAAAAGTTCGAAAGTCTTTAGGGACTTCGAACAACATAAAATTCCTATCGTGTGATGCCTGTTCATTAATTAATTGGATATTTTCACTTCATGAAAAAATATCGTTGCGTGCTTTTCCACCGTTTGCGGTATGGAATCAACATTTGCGATAGGAAAAATGAAAATTGCCGCAGTTCGGTGATGGCACGAGGATTCTTTGGCCTCCGTTTCTATTCTTTGATATCGTCGGTCGATAAAGGGTACGGCAAATAGCGGAATGGGGGCGGCGACAGTAACAGCTGTAATAAAAAATATAAAAAAAGACAATTCTATTATACTAGCGCGGAATCGATGAGTTTTTGAACTTAAAATGATTTCGGACGATCTTCATACCTTTCAAACAGTTGCCTACAAAATATTATACAGGGTGGTCCGTAAGTGATGGTCCAAAGTGAAATGGAACATTCTTCGCTTAAAAATATTACAATCTGACGCAAATTCTTTCAATAAAATATCGATGATAAGAAATATACAGGGTGGCAAAGTTGAAATGTCAAAAATGTTTTTCCTCAGTATATTGAAAGATTTTTCATATACAAACGTAAAAATTTAAAGATAGGGGTTTTAATGCCTGGGAAATCATAATATGTTATCCGTTTCGATGTATTTTCTAGAGGGCGCCACAGAATCTATGTAATTGGTGTAACTGTGCGATTAACTTATTTATCGTTAACGGCATCCCTCTATTTATTGGAAAATATCCAAACTGAAACATTTTTGCGACAAAAATATATACTCATCATTAGTCTCAAAAGTTACTGGTTTTCGAGATATTCGCATTTTAAAACTCCCCTTCATACTTTTCATTTCATTTATTATCACAAAAATAATAGTGTTAGTAGGCGCTGATGTCAGCAAATTTATTATCAGCTATAATATGACCATACATGTATCTTGAAGCATTTCAATGTTTAGGTTTTTTGCGAACTTCTTGCTTAACTCATCCATTCTTTCCAAGATAGGTGTGATGTTGACAGTATTATATAGCCTTTGGTTTGATGGACAGTGTATAAGGTTCTGGGGGTGTCTTAATTTGGTTATGCTACTGAGGCAGGTTGTTTCTGCTACTTGTAGATTGTTCAGGGCTGGTTTTGAGCAGGTTTGAAATAATATAGAGCCATATTCCAGAAGTGGTCTACATATCATTTGGTATATATATATATATATATCACATGCTACTTTTATGCTGATCCCTTCGTTTTTGTAAGTTAAACCTCTAAAATGTTTAGCTCTTGCAATGGCTTTATTCTTAACTTACTTTGTGTGGTACCTAGTTGAAATTTAGTTTATGGTCGAGGTTTATGCCAAGGTATTTACAGTGTTGTGAGGGTTGAATTATGTGATTTTGGATATTGATTGTATTAACATTTTGGTAGGCTATGTGGTTGAAGATAATAAAGTTAGTTTTTGTAGGGTTTATTTGAATTCTCCATTTATTAGAAAATGAAACTATCTCGAAAACCAGTAACTAATGAAAATAATGATAGGTATACCTTTTTGTCGCAAAAATAATGCAGTTTTAATATTTTCCAATTGATAATACAATTGAAGCGGGAGAAGAAATGTACTTAGCATTTATAGACTTGAAGGCAGCTTTTGATACAGTAGGAAGAGAAAAAATTTGGGAGGTATTGGAAGACTTAGAAGTACCGAAAGCTTTAATTAATATAATTAAAAGCACATACGAGACTGTCAAATTAAGAGTGCAGATAGGAGGTCGAAGATCGGAAGAGTTTTCAATGAAAAAAGGTATAAAAAACAAGGTGATAGCTTAAGCCCACTGTTGTTTGTTATTATTATGGACAAAATAGTGAAGGAAATAAAAAGACAAGGAGGAAATCTGGACACGATAATAGGGAACAGGAACATGGGACCGGTCAGACTAAGTAACCTACTATACGCAGACGATACCGTACTCAAATCAAAATCGAGAAAAAAACTGCAGAAACTAATTAACTTACTGGCCAGACAAATAGAAAAGATGAAAATGACAATAAATACAGAGAAAACCAAAGTAATGATAGTAAATGAAAAACAGGGGAATAATTACGAGGAATTGAAATGTAATCACAAAACATTAGAAAGAGTAACAACCTATAAAGTATTTTAACAGAAGATGGAAAAATAGACGCAGAACTTCAGAGCAAATAAATCAACAAGATTATATTATTTCTTAAATGGAACATTACTAAGCCATAAATACATTGATATGAATACAAAGATGGGAATATACAACAAAATTACAGTACCAACTATAACTTATGCCAGTGAGAACTGGGTACTACAGAAAAAGCATGATACAAAAATAAATGCAATGGAAATGAAATGTTTAAGGAAAATAGCAGGAAAAACGAAATGGGACAAAGTAAGGAACGAAGAAATCAGAAGCATAAGTAATGAAGACCCAATAATATCAAATATTAAAAAAAAACAATTGAACTGGTTTGGCCACCTAGTAAGAATGAAGCAAGATAGAAAAGCGAGAAAAGTAATGGAAATGAGAATATCAAGAAAAAGACAAAGAGGAAGACCCAGGAGAAAATGGATAGACCAGATTGAAGAAATTGGAAAGAACAAAGGAAAGTCATTAGGAGAGATGACGGCATTAGACAGGGACAGAAAAGAATGGAAAACATGGGTTCAGGAAGAACTCCAATCCGACGCCTGAGAAGGCATAAGGATAATTTTTTTCTGTTGTGTCAGTTAGGGATAAAAATGAGTTTCTACTTATTTTTTCTTGACAACGGTAGCTGGAACGCTACCGAAATGTTGAAATAAAGAATTTAAAAATATTGTGGTTTAATTTCCCAAGAAATTAAAAAAAAGAATGAATAATATACCACAAGGAACATACAGAAAATAAATAGAGGGTTACCGTTAACGATAAATAAGTTAATCGCACAGTTACACCAACAACATAGGTTTTGTGGCGCCCTCTAGAAAATACATCAAAACGGATAACTTATTATGATTTCCCAGGACCTAAAGCCACTATCTTCCAATTTTTACGTTAGTATATCAAAAACCTTTCAATTTACCGAAAAAAAACATTTTTGACAATTCAACTTTGCCACCCTGTATCTTTTTTATCATTAATATTTTATTGAAGGAAGTTGCGTCAGATTGTTATATTTTAGGCCAAGAATCTTCCATTTTACTTTGGTCCACTACTTACGGACTACCCTGTATATGAAAATTTCACTACTAAATATTTTTACCACAGTGTGGCATTTAAATCAGTGACAAAACAATATTTTTGTATCAATTGTTACGGACTTTGAGCACGTTTAGAAATTTGAAGACAATGTAAAACTGTTTTTTTATTATACTCTACGTAACCACATCTACAATTATTTTTAATTGAAAGTTTCTATATATAATTATTTAAAAAATTTGCAGTTTCTTCTAAATAACTTAATATCCTTTTTTTAAGAATCATCATCGAAAAATATCAACAGCAATTAGTTATTAAAGTTATAATTATAATTATTATTGTTACTTCTCTTCTCTTTACGCTTTCATAACAAGAATTCACAGCTGTTGTATCGCGAATTTCTTATTATATCGGTAACAATTTCCATACAAATTAAGCAATGAGATTTTTAACTGGAACCAATAGAAATTTTCAATTTCAGTAATTCATATACGTTCTAGCCAATCAAAACATTATTATAGTGATAATTTTTTACTAAATATACTAACCAATCAAATTACTTAATTTTAAGTCATGTGTCAAATTTACAAATTACAAATTACAGCGATAATACCCTACATGTGGTGTTTTCAGTTTGGTGTTTTTTTTATTAAAAATTAATTAAAAAGGTTATTATATGAACTCTACCCAAAATAAACCCAACCTAACTAATCAAAATGACAGTCAGTAACACATGTCAAAGTGGGTTATCCACGATGGCAGCCCAATTAAGTGAATTTGACAAAATACCAATAATTTCCAAAACAGAAGATGATTAGTCTATTATACGACTGACCCTAGAGTTTAATAGAAGCCTAACCACAATTCAAAGCATTAAAAAGACAAATCATTAACTGATTACTTGGCACAACTTGAGTCTGTTAATTTTTCATGTGGTCCTCTGTGTCGTCAAAATGATTTACAACATTAGTTAATCTCGCCAGTGGCGCCGTAACTCGTTGTGTTGTGTTCAGATGTGTAGAGTAGTATTTAAATAAACTAAATAATGAATCTTACCACTAAGAACGTACAGAAGATTCCAGGGTAAGTGCTTCTAAAAAATGCGGGTAACTGAATGTTGCAGTATAACTGATGTCTAAAGGAAACTGGTTCTAATAACCGGAAGTGCACCGCTCGCAGTTGTTGGTTTATGTCCGTGCAAAATTTAATGATTTGTAACTAATTGGTACAAACAGGTATACATATTGTTGCTGGAAGATTTAGTAGTACGACTTTGAAATAAAATTATTTATAGCCTTATTATATAAAATTCGGGATACGTAGACACGTAGACATTCAATTTTTCGTTCTGCAAACAACATTTAAATATATAAAGTGATTAATTTAAGTCTATAATGTTACAGTTAATGATAAAAAATGTTGATAACAGAACTTAAAAATGGAGAAGCGTCTGGATGAGACAAAATAACATCAGAAATTATAAAAACGTTGGAAAAAAGAAAAAGATGATGTTACAAATGTTCAGTAAAATTTTAGGAGTTTTTATAATACCCTTCTGGGTGTGCGTCATCGTTTGTGACGTAGGTATATCCGGGTTTTGGGTATCATAATGTCGTTTATTTTATTTGCTATTTTGACATATATGACGAGAACTGTCAGTGGGACATTAGAAAAAGACGTAAGACACATTCCCACTACGAAAGGTAGGTCTGCATCCTATTTTGAGCGATGTGATTTCTCCCGATTTATAGGTCGCGCTTGCGCGTATTCTAAACATCAACTAATCAAATTTTTCAAAGTCAAAGATTAGGGCTAACGTTTGTAATACATTTAATCTGTTCAATATTATGATATTTTGACTAGAATTAATCACAGACCTGCCTTTTTTCCATTCCTTCCAACGTAATGTGTTAGAAGGACATTAACAGTCGATGACGCACACCAACAAGGGTATTATGTGAACCAAAGGACTGGCATAAAGCAAAAATTGTACCAATTTTTAAGAAAGGCAAATTGAAAAACTGCAATTACTATAATGGAATAACATTAATTAGCACCGCGAAAGAATTGTTGGAGAAAAGAATCAGGTCGACAATAGAAAATACACTGGAAGAATCACAAAGTGGATTCAGAAGAGGAAGAAGTACCCAAGACTAGATATTTGCTATTAAACAGTTGACAGAAAAGGCAGTGCAAGTGAAAAATAAACTATTCGTTGGCTTTCTGGAATTTTCTGACGAGACGGCATTAATGTGATCTTGCAAAATGGACATCTTGTGGGACAAAAAGTTGAAGGAATGTTCCAGCTGAAAGTCTTTCTTGTAGAATAGGATCTTCTTCTTATAAATGCCAACACAACACTGAGATGTCGTCGTCTATCGTATACGAAGACAGGTCGCAAACTGATAGTGCAAAAAATGAAAAAACACCCGATACAAAACTCATTGGCCCGCCCTTACCTTGTACTTTGTATTTTGTTGGGTTTCAATTCAGGTAGAATTATTTTAAAAAAGTCGTAAATGCTCGCATTCAGATGATGGCTGGTAAAAGCTAAGGCGATATACTTTGAGACAAACCAAAATTA
>CAJUYG010000193.1:161760-188989 GCA_910591675.1 Galerucella calmariensis
AGACACTAGTAGCCGGCCACAAAGTGTCTGAAAAGAATCGCGCGTCTTAAAATACATAAAGAGTGCTTTCAGACTAGACACTTTGTGGCCGGCTACTAGTGTCTGAAAAGAATTGCGCAGGACTCAGACGGAAGCACTTTGGAGTGGAAATAACAGATAAACGGGTGGCCTATATAGAAGACACGAAGCTTCTGGAATGGAAGTAGATAGATAACATGGGTAATGGTACAAAGATTCAGTTCAAGTGCTTGGGCTGTTGAGCCCAACCCTAACGTATGAATGAATGAATGAGTACTCCATATAAAAGATGCTTCCATCGTTAACGAACTATGGAACTCTAAAGTTACAAATTAAAATTGATTTTTATACAGTTAACTTGATTTTTTTTTATTTATATATATTTCTTATTTTATTGGCTAGACTATAGCAAAACGTTGTGGCAAATAAAACAAAATTGAGGCGTATAGGAATAGATTTATATATAAAGTAATGAGTGATTGCATCCGATACAATCGCAATTAGCAACAACTGCGGAAAATGAATCGATAGTAATTTTTCACACTGTCGAATATAACTTGTTTGAATTACCATAAAATGTTCTTAACCTCGTTGAAGTTGTTCACACAAAAAAAGGCAAGCTCGAAGCGATTTTATTGAGTTTTAATTTGGGATGATTCATAATAGGTAGGCGTATATTTTTATTTTCGATAAATTTGGAAATATACTAAGAATGTTGGTATAGAAAATACGTTTGACAGTTTTCCGAAAAAGAATATTAAGGACTTATCTTATCTTAATAATATCATTATGTGGCGTCTTCAAGTCAATATTAACTTGGAGAACATTGTTTATAGTTCCATGTTGCTTACAATCTTTTCAAACGACCTCTAAAGCGCGCCAAAGCTGCAGACGTCATTGAGTATGATGCCCAGCTGTGTATAGTTTGCCTCAAAGCATATCGTCTTCGCTTTTGCCGGCAATCATGAAATTAATGGGCCAATCGCAATAAATTATGTGGCCAATAGTTGCTGTAGGAGAGATCGCCAGTGGCGGTCTATTTAAAATTATTTAAAGGGGATCAAATTCACAAATATTCATCTTTTTGTATTTTTATCATACATCCTTTGTTTTTTATTTAATATGTAAAGACTTTTCTCTAAACTCTTTTTCTTTCTCCTTCTGAATGAGAGACTATTAAATACTATTGAGTTAAATAAACCATAACCAGGCCCGCCCTGCCTTGTCACTCGACTGTTTCGCTGGGTTTCATTTCAGATAAAATTATTTTAAGAAGGTTGTAAATGGTTGTATTCAGATGATTGCGGTCAAAAGCGGGGACGAAATACTTTGAGACAAACTATACCGGTCGCCGGAATTTCTGGCAAAAACATAACAATCTGCACTGATAGTAGACAAGCCCTATTAGCATTGAACAGACAACGTATTTTATCAGGGCTAGTACTAGGGTCCCACCAAGATTTAGCTAACGCCTTGACAGATATCAATATTATCCTGAGGTGGGTTAAAGGGCACGACAGGAGTAAAGGAAATCGCATTGCCAATTCTTTAGCCAGGAATGCGGCTGGACTAAAAATTCTAGGACCCAGGATGCAGTTTTGCCAGGATCACCCTGGGCGACCTCGGAAGCTGGCGCCGAAGAAATATTTGGCGATGACCAGGAAAAACCTACGTTTAACAGTAGGATTTCTGACTGGTCACTGTCAACTAAGTAAACACCTCCATACTATGGGGCTAGTGGACACACCTCTATGCAGGATGTGTGAACAAGAAGATGAAACTGTCAGGCATGTCTTATGCGAGTGTCCGGAGTTATCGTCAATAAGAGAGTGTGTGTTCGGTGAGTCTTGGCCTACACCTGCCGATATAAAGGAGATGTCTCCCAGTGACCTGTCCACCTTCCTGAGAAGGACAGGATGGACAATGACCTAGGAGGACAACTCCTCGGGAGGATGTACAATGGGTCACATGTGGCCTAAGTGCTGTGAACCTACACACTCACCCTCCCTACTCTACAGATACAGAAGACTGAAATTAATTCCACTATCAAGAAAACTAGCTCCCATTGGCAGTTATTTCTATTCAATAGGTACAGTGAGAACAATTTGAGAACAATTTCAATTTGTAAGTTTATTACACCAATTCACAATCTTTCAATTATCTACAATTATTTTATAAAAGGTAGGTAATGGATGAATTTCCTCGTTATTATGATGCATTTTTATTTTCCATATGATATAGCCAGCTTTGAGATTAATCGCGAGTAATAACTTTCACTTGAGAATGCAGGAAGTTTTAGATAAAATTATTAGATATGTTAAAAATAAAAATATACAAAACACTAATAAGACCAGTGATCGCGTATGGCTTAGAAACAACGGTAATAAACAAAAAAGAAGCAGAAGACTTAAAAATCTTAGAATGAAAGATTCTTAGAACGATACTGGGGCCGAACATAACAAGAACTTGGGAAAGGAGACTCAAAACTAACAAAGAAATAGAAAGCGAGTTAAGCAATGAGACAATCCTGAAATGGGCAGGACATATTAGGAGACGAAAGCATGGAGAAATGATAAGAAGAATAACACAATGGACTCCTCTATGGCCGAGAAGAAGGGGAAAACCCAGAGAAAATTGGAGGACTCAGATAGAAGAGGATACAAAAAGGATGGGAACCAAAGAGTGGAGAGAAAAATACAGAAATAGAGCAGAATGTAAGAACATAACTTCTGAAGCCAGGACACACAAGAAATTGTAACAATAAGGAGTGAAAAGGGAGTAATCCAGCCTAATCTATTATATTTAAAGGCTTGATGATGGTGATGAAGTTAAAAGTATGTTTTTTTTAGTTCCTTGTGGTGTATTTAGTATAGTTTACTTCAAAATATATCGTTGACGTCTACTTCCAAAAATATATTATCCACTCTTAACTTCATTGAATTCTTTAAAAAGCAAGAAATACCGGGTGGAAGTAAATGAATCGGTAATTGTTGATTTGTATAGAGTTCTAACCCACTTATTGTATGATTACTCTATGAATGTTTCCTACAATAATTGCTACAAAAGAAGGTGAAGAACAGGTAAACAAAAACGAAGAACAATGTGCCAAAATGAAGATGATTACTTTAGCTTTCCGCAATGCCAAAAATGGTTCAGGTCCGATAAATAAAGTCTCTGATGCCAGAGTGTCGGCCTTCTCATTGCCCTCCACTCCTGGATGCGCTGGCACCCAGGTCAAGTCTGACAAAAAGTGGCTACAAAAACAATGTGCATTATGAAAAGAATAGGAAAAGAAAGAAAATTGGAATTTCCAACCAAAAAAACTTATTCATTTGGCAAGGTACCTGTAGGAATTCCAGTTTAATGTAAATAAAATCCTGGTGTATAGAGATAAATAAACGTTCTGTATATAACGTGTCTGGTTAATATTATGGAAATTCTATAAAAAGCATTGGATCTAAAATGGAGGTTGTTAAAATAAATCTTCGATTTAGTTTCAGACAGATCGAGTAGTCTACGACCTTGTGTCTTGAGAGCCGGTAGAACTTGAACTGTATTTTACGAATAAACCGGATTTTATTGCTAAACATTCGATATCACGAGATTTGTCCGATACAAAAAACAAACTGTTTTAATATTTATTGCAATTTGTATAGCATGTAATTAAGTAGCTATCGCTATGTACGTAAATACCTTAATAGGCGAGCGGTGTACCCCCCAAAAAGATGCACAGAAAATGAGTTGACCGACCACTGCTAATTGGATCGATGAATTATGTTATTAGGAAGAAACTTAGATATTGATTTGTAATGAAAGGAAATAAACCAGTTTCCAGTAAAAATTACTTCCAAATTTTAAAATAAAATTCAAATTTCAATGCACTTTCCGACCACCACTCGAGGATTTCCGAACGCTACCGATAATACGTCTGATGTCATACAATTTGTTTACTTTTGTCAATATGGCCGGCATTGAATTAGGTTCTGTGTAGTTGTGTGTTTTTATTGTATTTTAATCAACTATTAATGCTTCATCGACGTAAAAATATCATTTATATGTTTGTTTGGGACAGTTACGATAATGTGTGTTTTTTTTTATTTCTAAAAGTCAACGTAAAGTGGACATAAATATTCGATATTTCCGAGGATATTTTAAAACTTTTAGAAGAAAATATTTTATTTACTAGTTCAGTGTGTTCAGTGACGATTAGGGCAAAAAAACTCAAAGTGTGATACACGAATAAGAACGTAAACAAATCGAGTGACGTCAACGGATGGGGCAGCCATGTTTTGGCGGACTTTCAAATTTTATGATTTTTAAAGTAGTTTTAAGTAAAGTTTATATTTTTTTGGAAAAAATAGGCATGCATGTTAGGAGAGCTGATAAACCGTCAATTCCCACCAATAGCAAAATTTATGCCTGTACCCATTTACGGAAAATTTAAAAAAATCAAATTCTCAAAATGCAAATTACTACTGAAAACATGTATTTTTAGGCAATATTTTTCATTTTCTTGCTACTTCTATTTGCCAAATTCGTGAATGCAATTATCAAATTTTATCGATAATTTTTTCTTTTCCACGAAAACTTGTTTATTTGGCAAAACTATGAAAACAAACCGATTGATAAAATCACGAGTCCGTTAGGACGAGGGATTTTATCTAAATTCGGTTTGTTTGAATGTTTTTGCCTCAAAATAAACAAGTTTGAGTGATGAAAATAAAAAATTATTTGATAAAATTTGAAGAGCGAGTTGTATTTGGGAAGATTATTTTTTTCAACAATTTAAAATGTAAAATACCGAATGATTGGGTAGAATAATGTATTGCTATTGGTTAAAACCACCAAAATGTCAGATTTTGACAAGTAAAAAAAATAATCATTGTAATGTTGACATGATTGGGAGAAATTGTTTCATATGACACAAAATAACAAAATTTGATTAGTTGTTAGAACTGACAAAAAATTGTCCATACAATTGCACACTTTTTAGCGTAGGTCTATACTTATCTTGTGAACTCAGGTATGGACTAAGTTCAATGGTTTATGCGCCAATTTTTTGTTAAATATAAATTATAAATGGGACATAAAATTGCCGTATAAGTAGTAAACCAACTTTAGAGCTCCATAGCTCGTTAACAAAGGACGTGAGAAAATGTTTTCTAATGAAGTACTATAATTATTGTTACTATCTTTATCCTTTATCATCTTCCAAATTTTTGGCACGAAGTCCCGCGACGTCCTGTATATAGAAATTTGATCAAATTTTTTCCTACGATAACATAGGAAAGTGACATATATCGCACTGTCTAGTTCTGTGGAAAGTGGCCTTTATTCATACGCGTACGGAAAAAAAACCTATCCGTACGTGTACGGATAAAAAAGCTGTCAAATGAACCTTTATTGAGATTGACCACTGGCAAGCTGTCAAATATATAATATTTAATTAGATTTACCTATGTAATATCTAAATTTGAAGCGATCTATTTGAAAAGTGAAATTTTTGTCATTTCCTTGATTAAAAAAATTTAGGGCGCGGTCGAGGATCGAACCCGCGTGCTCTTCGTCAGAAGTCCGATGTTGTACCAACTAATCCAAATCACCTGTTATAATAGTAGGAAAATGTAATCATCTTGAAAGGTATTCATGATAAGTATGTATGAAGTATGATAAACAATAATAATTTCACTTTCATTTTCAATAATTATCCAACCAATTGATAATTGTAATAACCTACCTATATTATATAGTTGAGCTATTTGAATTTTTGTCACTATTGATAGTTATTGTTAATTTTGAAATCAATTATGTTGACTTCAATTGTAACATTTTGTGTATTAGAATGTCAGATGTATTTTATACATTATTTGGTGAAATTATTACGTGATCGTAGGAAAAATACTGTACATTACTTGTGCGAAAGTGATTTTTCACACTCGTGTGATTGTCGCACTTGGCTTATGCCTCGTGCTACAATATACTATTTTGATTATTTGAAAAAAATTTTACTGGCCTAACTGTATATTTCGACATTTGAAATTTTGTTTACCTAACTATGTCAGACTGTCGCTTCTATATGTATAATTTCTGTTGACCCGCGGAAGTCATCTATCACGTAGAAAACACAAAGTTTTATTTACGAAAATAAATAATGCATGTTGAAAAAACAAATTACATAATTTTTGCTGTAAATTAAATAATTAAAAGTTTGAATTTAAGATGTTGCGAAACTTGATGGTTAGACATGTATATATGTAAATTGGTTAGGCAAGAGGGCACGACTGGAAAGTAACAAGCCATGTTAAAATTCAACAATTTAGACATTTTCGACGTCTATTATACAGTGTCAATAAGAAAAATGGAATAAATTAATTATTTCAGCAATTTTCAATGATACTTTAGATGTAACTAAAACTTCCGTTTTTGTAACATCTGGTATTAGTCGCGTCAATGAAGTATTTTCTTCGGAAGTCCTCAAGAACAGCTCCGATTTTGATGAATTTTTTTTTTTAATTTTGTTTTTTTATATTATTTAAAATCAGAATCCTCTTATAGAGCGGGGACGGAACTATTTATATTGTTTAAACAATATCAACGATTTTTATATAAAAAATTCAGTTTGGTCTCTATTTTTTTGTAAAAAAATCTCCATATATTAATCTTATTGTAACAAATAGTTGTTACAAAAAAGTTTTTAACAATAATTTAATATTAAAACGAAAAAAAAACATTTATGTGTTACCCGCATACGCTACAAATACTTCTTTTTGCTCACACATATGTAAACGCTGGAATGAGAAAAACGACCAAATCAACATTATATGATGCCTTTGTACAATGCCAAACGGATGTTAGTGATGTTACTAAATGTTTCTGTTATTGATGGTGGTATGCATCTTAATAGATTAAAATGGGAAAAAAATAAAAAATTTGCAGATATTTGTCAACAGTATATTAGATATTTACGTAATAATTATGGCACTGATGTTAAAGTTGTATTTGATGGATATAGTAATGATGGAACTAAAGTGTCTGAGAGAAATCGTAGATATATCGGCAATACTTCCATTGATTATTTATTTGAAGAAGACATGCCTTTAAACACAACGAAAGAGAAACTTTTAGGTAATAGCAAAAATAAAAATAGGTTTATTAATCTTCTCTGCAAAAAAACAGGCGAAAATAATATTGAGTGGAGTCAAGCCGAAAGTGATGCTGATCGATTAATTGTGCAATCTGCTATATATTGTTCCTCTCTTCAAGTAGTTGTAGCTGAAGATATTGATGTGTTAGTTTTATTGATGGCTTTAGCACCTGTTGATAAAGGAATTAAAACCACTAAAAAATAATATCTTGCAACGAGTTTACTCAACAATATTAGAGAAATATAAATATTAAAAAAACCCATCTGTTTTTTATTCATGCATTCACTGGATGTGATATCACATCCGCTTTCTATAAAAAAGGAAAAAAGTTTTTGATGATAATCAAAAATTACATGCAGCAGCTCAAAATTCTATGGTTGAAGAGCAAAATGGAGAAGTGCTTTTTAATGATGGTATTGATTGTATTCTAGCAATGTATGGTGCTAAAACTGCCAAATGCTTGAATGAACTGCGATATAAACGTTTCATAGCTGTAGCTTCAAAAAATAAAAGCGTACAACTTAATTCCTTACCTCCGACAGAAGATGCAGCAAAACAACATATTAAAAGAGTCTACTTACAAGTTTAGCAATGGAAAAATAATTCATCGATACCACCTGAAGAATGGGGTTGGCGAAAAGAGAATTATTTAAAACCAATCAAAATGACACAACCAGCAGCACCTGACAACGTTTTAAAATTGATATTTTGCTCTTGCAAAACAGGACGCGGTTCAGCGTGTGGCTGCAGAAAAAGTGGTCTTCATTGCTCACCAGCCTGCATAGTTTGCAGTGGAAATGACTGCAGTAACCACCCACCACTTGAAGAAGTCTCCGAAACGCGAAATGAGAATGAAAATTAAATGTACTTTTTTATTTTGGTCCACAAATTAATTACATGTCATTACTATAGAATGTACAAAAAGTACGAGGAGCAATAAACCCTAATTAAGTATGCAAAACCTTTACAGGGAGCACCATGAAATTTTTGATAAATCTCTTACTTTAAATTACATTTCTTCTAAAAACCAGGTAGATCGACCCCGTATTTGTTTCAGTTGTAGCAAAGTTTAGGGTTTCATCATTGTTAAAGGATTAGCAGATAAGCAATAACGCAATGCAGTGGTGTGTATTTTGGGAAAAAAATACGTTTTAAATTATAATATAATAAAAAATGAAAAGAAATAATTATTGGAATACATTATTTCTTACATTTTATTCTATATCCGACTCGGAAGAGGAAGAATCGTTGTTGACATTGATAATAATAGGGTCGATTAAATAATCACAAATATTGTCAATTTTCCACATATTTGCCTCTACTTTGATAACATGCTCGATACAGTTTATTTTAAAAGTAGTATTTTTTTCCAACTTCCCCCTTTACCTGAGCCCATATTAATTCTATGGGATTAAGTTCACAATGATAAGGGGGAAGTCGAAGAACTGATATACCACGAGAAGAAGCCATTTCTTCTACAATGTAGGTTTTGTATTTATTCTTGTTCATTTTTGCAATTCTGTAAAGTTCTTTCCTTAGTGGATCTTTTAGAAACTTAATATTTTTCGAAATAAGACACTCCAAAAGCTCTGCTTTACGCCAACGACTTGTGGGCAATGCTTCTCGTAACCGTGAATGGTAACTTGCGTTGTCCATAACAATAACAGCCCCTTTTGGAATCAGATCCAACATTTGAACAAACCATTCCTCGAAGACATCCCCATTCATATCTTCGTGATAGTCCCCCGTGCGTTTTGAAATAAAAGTTAATAATCCACCATCAACAAAACCATCAGAACTTCCAACATGGACAATGATAAGTCTTTTTCCTTTTCCAGATGGTGGCTGCAAACCTAACGACAAACCTTCCACGAATGCCTTCCACTTCAATAATCGAATAATCTGTAAATAGGTGTAATCGTATTAAGCCGATTACAGTAAGCCACTTGCCATTTAAAATTTCTGAGAAAAATTCCCCAAACACTACATATAGGAGTAATACAAATAAAAAATACTTACTAAAATTTATGTACCGCTATCACTTTTTTTATTAAAATTAGTACATCCCGTTACCTCTGATCTAAATCGTATATTCTTTAGCATAGCTGCAACTCATTCGTTCAATACAAAATGTACCTTACGGTATACCCTCTTAAAATATATTTTGGTACGTCTATGAAATCTACTTAAATGAATGATTTATTACTCCTTGTCCTTTCTATATAGACTATACACAGAACAAACTTATAGATAATTGTTTATAACATTCATTAATATATTTACAAGTTTTTCATGGATATTGTATAGTAGACATTTTTTTGTGCATAAATATCACAGATATTGTTTAAACCAGATAAATAGTTCCGTCCCCACTCCAAGAGGTTTCTGATTTTAAAGAATATAAAAAAACAAAATTTTGAAAAAAAAACATCAAAATCGGAGCTGTTCTTGAGGACTTCCGAAGATTGCCTGTTTAATGTTTCATTGACTCCACTATATCAGGGAATAACGTTAACGAAGGGGTAGGCTGGTTAATTTTAGTTCCAACGTACTTAATATATCAAAATAGACCAAAACGGAAATCTGGCAAATGGAAAAACCTTTTATCGCCCTAAATTGGACCAGGGGACGATACAAAACGGATATCTAGGGTCTGTTTTCTCTCACTGGAAATATTTTTCAGGTTTAAAAATAGACAGTGGGGAGGACCACTAATTTTCTATAACTACGACGATGTATTGATATCTAGTTGGCCTAGACCAGTTCCATGCAAAAACAAAATATTGCGTTACCATAGCAACGAACAATAACTCATTAGAAGTGTCAGTGTGAAGTTGGACGTCAAAAAAGTGAACCAGAGTTACGCAATAAATTGAAAAAAAGATGTCCGCCGAAATTGTGAAAATCGAAAAATTGGAGTATCGAGCAATCATCAAGTACCTGTATTTAAAAGGGTTAAGAGGTAAGCATTTTACGAAGATATGCTTAATGCTCTTGGTGATCAATGTCCTTCGTCCTCTCCAAGACCTAAGAAGTTTCTTGTCCAAAAATCTGCTGGAAAAGTTCTTGCTTTAGTTTTTTGGGATTGCCATGGAGTAATCATGATTGATTTTTTGGATAAGGCTAAAACAATAACCGGAGATTACTATTCGACATTACTGACCACACTACGGGAAAAAATTAAAGAGAAAAGACGCGGAAAACTATCCAAAGGTGTTTTGTTTTTGCAGGACAACGCCCCTGCACACAAATCTCATGTTGCATGCAAAAAATTCGCGATTTAGGGTTTGAATTACTAGAACACCTCTCTTATTCACCAGATTTGGCTCCGTCCGACTATCATATCTTTCCTCAACTGAAAAAAAGTTTAAAAGGTCGTAAACTTTCCTCCAACGAGGAGGTAATAAAAGCTGAGGTCTGGTTTGCAGAGCAAGAAGAAACATTATTTTGAAAGGTCTAGAGACGTTGCAGGCTCGCTGTAATAAATGTATCTATCCATTTAATTTTGTTTGATTTTATAATATGCTAAGAATTTTTCAATATGTACAAATACCTATTGCCTATTGCAAAATGATCATTCTGAATAAATTATGGCACAACCCCTTGGCGTGTCAAAAAATATTTTGCCCAATTACGCGCTTCAAACACTGTTATCTGACATGTTCTTCATTTTTTGCTTTAGTTTTTGTTAGTATAGATTTCAAAGTATTGCTAGATTTAAAGATAGTTCGAATATTGAATCGTACCAACACAGCTCAGCATGATCAACTTGATAATACCATTTCACAGGCTACTGAGAGATGCAAAAATAACTAGAATGGAGTATAGTTTTATCGATAATAGAACAGCATTTGTCACAGATCTATTTTTAAACAATCAATCAACCGAAACTGCACCTAGATTTTTATTCAATTTAAAAGTGCTAAAAGTCATCCAGTCGTTTTATTATAGTTATTGAAAGAATTATCAGATTTTGTTGTAGCTCGTTTTCACTCTTGTCAGTGTGAAAATTATTTGTAATTTGAAGGTTGTAGAGATATCGCCCATCGCCGTTTTCGTTATAATTTCAACGATAACATCTGTAGTCGGATATACGGTCAACGAGCTAGATTATAGACCAGGCCGTGAACAAAGTTGATAGTAAATTATGTCGTTTAACATATAGTAGCGTACAATTTTAACAAAGCGTGATTTAAAATTTAAAGAAAGCTTCTATTCATTGTAAAACGTTGGGAACATAAAACCTTGAATGACTAAATACCGAGATACATAAAATTTGACATGGGGGCAAGAACAGCTTTATATATTTTTTTCAAAATTTGAAGTGCAGTTGACAGATGCTCGCACCATGTATAAAGCCTAAGTACTGCATTTTTTAAAAATATAAGCTTTTTGTATCTTAACTAAAATAATTAATAGAAAATCTACCGAGTGTATAAATAAGAAAGGACGCTGTCTTTATCTATAAAGATGATATTTTGGATATAAATATTTGGGGTTTTTTGTTAATACCCTTTATCGATTATCAAGTGATTCAATAAGATTTTATTTGTCATTTAACTTGGGTTTCTTCATCTTTTACTTCAACAATCATTTGAAGAAATTGAGTTAATATTATCTACAATTATTTCGAGATCAATAAAAAACCATTATCCCTACTGATACTATCACATCCTCTGGCAGATGTTCTCCAAACTTAATTTTGAGAATTATTTGAATACCCTTCGTAAGTTCCTCGTGGCAATTTATCACTAAATCATTACTGGTCATGGCAACATACTTATCATACCTAATAATATATATTTATAACATTTTATGCAACGTTTTAAACAATTTGAAATCATTTTCTATAATTTTTTGTTTATCAATTTAGCCATCAGCGATAGAATCGTTGAAGAAAAATTTCCATTTTTCGCTTGACAGATCTCAGTTAATTGCCCAACTATAAAAAAAATTGTTAATCCTTGAAGTGCAGATACATCAAGTGAATAAGGAAACAATTAACCCAGATTAAAATCCAAATAAATTATTAGATTATTTCGAATAATAATCTATTTTTCTATACAAGTAGCAGATCGTAAAGAAAAGTTTAAAATACTTGGAAATAATTTGTCTCTAACATTGTTAGTTTGTGAGATACAGGCTTAAAAGTGTGCACATTTTATTGTGTATTATAGTCTATTTAAATCTCATCAACAGTAATAATTTTTTCGAAATCTATTGGGCCAGTGGCGGGGTACCTACACTTTTATTGTAACATTATTTAATCACCCTGTACTTTGAACTAGAAAATTTTGTCTACAATATTATCCACTAAATTTTCTACATAAAAGGTACTCTTTGTTAAACTCGATAGAACACTCCATTTCCAAGATTTTTAACTTTCTACTGCTATAAGTCACTTTTTCACATTGTAAATTTATTTTTTAAACAAACTATAAGTCCATTTAATAACCAGGAGGAGTAATTTGAAAAGCCTTACTCACACCACTAAAAGTTACCAGATTAGTTACTAAAGGGTGTGTTCCGAAAAAGTAGTCAACAGTCGTGTTCCAAATCTATTAAATATGCCTTTACTGAGGAAGAAATCAGCCACGCATAGTCATAAGTCGATTTCTCGTCTGCATAGTAGATTATTCGGGTATTCTGTCACATGTAAAATTTGGTCCTGTTTTTAATTAGCAAATAACTGAATGCAATAAAAAGGAAGTTAATAAGTTAGTTTTTTAAATCATTTTATAATTTTCAGTATACTTTCACAAAACCCATTCTTTTATATATTTTTTTGAACCTTCGATAGCTTATTAACCTCCATAGACTTTTGACGATATCTTTCTAAATATGTAAAAATGCAATGCATATAATAAACAAATAGTACATTTATTCAAAGGATTACACAGTTGTATTTAATTTGTTTCAAAGCTTGCAAAATTTTAAATTTTAAATATTTCTGAACGATCTACCATTTACGGGACATCCTGTATCTATAACTGTAATACATATATCCCTTGCCAACATTTTTTATGTCATAAATTATATATTACTTTTATCTCACTAAAAATTAAGTGTTCTATACACTTAATTTCATACCAATATTATGTGTAATTAGTCATGATCGTGATTTAAAAATTGTTTTCAAGGAAAAAATGTTGCTAGGTGACTTAATAGACATTTTAAAAAGAAAGAAGTCATTACCAGGCACGTCGAATTATATTAATCACACTTTTCGTTAAAAAAAATGCTACTATCAAGGTTGGTTCTTATTTTGCTTCAAGGTCCAATCATATAAATATAATAATAATTAAAGTTCTGGAATAAAAACATTTATTTTATGAATATTTTGTATTTCACTTTTTAGAGAAAATAACAATAAATTAATAATTATTGTCTATTAACTTTTTTTTTCAAAGTACTGAATGTTAAAAAAAACATTTTTCCAGAAATTCTAAAGGTCTCTTTCAATCCGCCAACGCCATACAAGTATCATATTACCGTGTACGCAGAACGAACACAATTGGTAGAGATCGGCCGGTTGCTATGCAACTACCTGACTTGCTATTGGTTAGCTCGTGAATGTGTTCTTCCTTCTCACTTCGACTATCGACTGATATTAGTGATATTGATTGTCGTCCTTGCTTCCTCACCCCTTACCGACACCGCGTAGCTTCAACTATAGTATGAGTAATAACTTCTAGCGATATTGATGAGGAAGCGCATGCGTCAACCCTGACTCATTACCCCTTCCCTTTCTTTAGTCGCATTCGAGCGTACAGCGTACATTAGTGATCGAAGTGTGGAACAAATGACATAACATTGCAATGAAAATTTATGCAAAAACAATAGTCGTGTTTAACAATAATTTTACCAGTTTCCTATAAACATTATAACATAAAATATTGTTGATATTAAAACAATGCAATTGGTGAAAGTATCGAAACAATTTTCAACACGCAACTTGTGCAATTGTACATATATTCCCGAAAGGGATAATTTTTAAAATAATTATTTTACTTCCTAGAGGTTAGTAAAAAGATATTCGACAATATAAAATAGTCCAATTGCCTTTTAAAGATTTCGAATATCAACAAGCCCATAATAATATGGTTAATTACAATTCCAAAAGGGACGACAGCTTGCATTGTTTCCGTAATCGCCCACTTGAAACTTAACGTACGCAACCTCAATTGTCGTTGACCAGGTGTTTCAAATTTACACACACCAACGCCAACGTTTGGCAATATTTTCTTCACATACAATTTTTATTAGAATCAATTTTTTTTGTCAAAGTATCAAAATATGTAAAATTTCATTTTAATCCTGCATCTCATTCTTCAACTTCTTTATTTATTTGCCTCCAGTCACCCTCAATCCCGTGTTCTTCAAACATTTCAACTCAAGTTACGAAATAAATGCTCCATTCTATCCTACTACTCGAGCTCTACAAAAAGGTAGAACGTGTTGTGGGACACACGGTAGGAACTTTAGTTCCTTTTAAGCAAAAACTATGTAATACGTCTGACGTTATAGATAAACAATTTGCATATTCCTCGGTGGACGAGTAGTAAGCAAACCAAACTCTCACGCGCTAGACCCGGGTTCGATTCCCTGTGAAGAAGTTTTTTTTATTGTTAATTTCATTTTTAAATAATTATTCTGCTCGATGTTAATAACGACAACAGGTAGACGTTTGAAATATTTGGCAGAATATTTATTATTATAGATAATTGTACGGTACCCTTCATGAGGGAGTCCGACTGGCAACATCTACTTATAACAGCATCGTATATTTAAAAAGGGAAACCGTACCATTATACAAATTGGACATTCAAGAACTGTATTTCGAAAAGTAAATGTGCTAGACCCCTTAATCCTCATATCGTTTGGTCCAATTTTACGAAGGGAATCTACATGCAAACGTTGTAATTACCCTTAACGTTCGAGATGCTTATACCTACCATTTTTTGCGCGATCGTATTGAAATAAATTCCGAATAAAATAATTTAAATTTCTTCGAAATGAACGAAATGTCAAAAGTGACATTTATACTTCTCGATCAGTTTAAAATATATTTTGCATTTTGGTGAAATTGTTTTTATGCTATTTATTACTTTTCGACGTCTGAACGGTGAGTAAATCACTTACCGACGTGTTAAACTTAGAAACCAGTGAACACAACCTACCGTCCTGACAACCGATGCTGTAAATAAACAAAAAAGATCAATCGCGCAAAAAAAATTATGGAAAAAATAATAAAAATTTATCCGAACAAATTCAAGTATATCACCAGCACTGCGAATACCAGCTTTGCGTATAATTTTAATATAGCATCGGTGGTTCAGTGGTAGAGTGCTCGCCTTCCACGCGGGCGGCCCGGTTTCGATTCCCGGCCGAAGCATATGAATCGCTGCTTCGTAAACGAGAAAGAGACTCAGGAGAGAGCACACGCACGCAAGCAAGGCATATAACGAAGTAACTTAACATAACGTAACGGTCAGATCTTTTGCGTCGCGACCCCCGGTCGCTCAAACATAACCTGAAGTAAAGAACTAAAGCTCCAAAAATATTGTGTATTTTCACTCCATTTTTACCGAATCTTGACGTAAGGTTTCCAAAGTACCCAGTCACCTTCATTTTACATCCATAATAATAAGTACTAATGTATTTAAGTTTCCCACCCTAATTTTTCCTGAATTTCCAGGGCTGCTTATTGACTAATCTCGGTTCTATATTACTATTCCAGATAAGTCTCCCTTACTGTGTCCATGTCTTTAATATACAGACACCCCTTTTCTTCCTGATTATCCCCTTCCCGCCAGCAACATTCCGGCACATTTATTCAGTATAGCCACGTAAATGGTTGGCCATTAAACGATTGTGTTGAGTTACCACCAAATCTTAACGTTGTGATAAGTGAGGGTTTCAAAGTACCCAATCACCTTCTTTTTGCATTCCTTACAATAGGTACTGATGTATCTAAGTTTACCGGTAAAGTTCCCTCCATTCTCACCCCAATTTTCCCAATTTCCAGTGCTACTTACTGCCTAATCTCGGTTCTATATTAATATTCCAAATAAGTCTTCCTTACTGTGTCCATGTCTTTAATATGCAGACACCCTTTTTCTTCCTTATTATCCCCTTCCCGCCAGCAACATTCCGGCACATTTATTCAGAATAGCCACGTAAATGGTTGGCCATTAAACGAGTTACCATGTTTTGTTTCAGCAAAACAATGCACCATGGATAAATTCAAATAATTAAAATAGCGTTTAGCATTTTTTTAATAAAATTGTATATTTTAAGGATAGAGAAAAAAAAATTCTGGTGTAAAACGTATTTGTATATTTTAAATAACTTAGAAAGTATTGAGAAATTATATCATAAACAGAAATAAACAAATAATGTAAAACGCTGAAAAACTTTTACTTTTACTACGGTTTCGATGCAAACCTTGCATGACAAATTGCGTAATTCGACTGCAGAAAAACTATAACAGTAAATCACTCGAATATTATTTCCATTTATTTTACTAGGAATATCGGAGAAATTTCGTTTGCATATGAATTATCGAGTTTCAACATTATACGTTCAAATTTTTACAAGTATCTATAGGATTAGATTATCATACTGTATGCTAATCTCAATTGGGATTATTAATTCCACTGTGTCGTCAACGATTTTACATAAATGTTTGTCTGTAAATGATTTGAAACAATTAAATATTAATGTCAATACTGTTACGAACTCACTAATTCCGAAGCCGATCCTGTCGCAAACGATGAATGCGATCTTTCTAGAAAGATTCTTTCGCAGGTAATATCCAGACTGTTCTGGAAATGTACCAGGCCATACAATGGTTTATCGCGAAGGTTCTAGAGATTCGAAAAGGAGTATATATACACGGGTTTTCGAGTGAATAGATAAGTTCAGTATACAGTGAATCGGTAAACAGTTCAGTATACAGTGAGTGAACAGAAAGTGAATATAAATGGTGTTGAAGATAAATTAGGACAATTATTATACAGAGTGTAGATAAATTAATAGACATTAAGTAGTGTGTATATAAATTAAGTTTATCATAGTGTGTAAGTGTTTCTTTAATAAATCGATATTAATTAGCCATAGTGAGTGTACAATTTTATCCCACGGTAAAAACAGTTTAAATAAATAAGAAAAACATTACAATACAATAAAAATTCTTGAACTTTTTTCACGCAGTTTGACTATAAAGGAGGCCAACCCAAGTAATAAAAAAAATGATCCCACTAAAACTAAATTGTATGTTTTTCCAAATCCTTCAGGTTTTTTCATATTTCGATTAAAATAAAAAACCGCACAGATATCTTAACTGTTACTAAGGTAAAATTTTAACCAATTTTTTAAACTAACGTATGAGTCAGTTAAACCGAAAAAATTGTTGATTAAATCAATGCATATGATAGCTGTAACCTTCTAGTATGTGTAAAAACATTATTGTAAGTTTAAAAAAATTTTTGTTGCATGTGTCTTTATTCTAACAATGTCTATTTCTTCTACCTATTGTTTATTAACAATTAAATTACTCAGTAACTAAATAAGATATCGAAACCGCGTTTGTTGCATTCAGTTCGTGAATGAATGATTGAGGCATTAGTATTTTGCGTCCGAAAAACAGCTGTTTTTTCAATTTTCTTCTCACTTATTCATCCGCTGTTGCTGCAGGGATGAGAATTTTTACATTTTGAACCACGGAATTTTATAGCAAATTTCACGCTTTATAACTTTGTTTCCATACATATGCACGATAAACTTAATACTTTTCGAGTAAAATTCGAAAACATGTCGAAAAATATAGGCACATTTTTGGTTGTTTTGGCTTTAAACTGTTATTGTGCAATCAGCAGCGGCGACACCCCCGATAAATTAGATAATTCTTCGTTTGACATAATTTTCAAAGCAGCATTCACTTTTGTTTTACCAATATAAAATAAAGATGAATTTGTATCGCAGCCCGTGAGAGCGTGAGCAGCTATCAAAGAAGAACATATCTAATTTATTTGCTAAAATATGTATAGGAATGTACCGTCGCGCTCGACTTTGAAATCGCCTATTTTTTTTCTATTGAATATTAAGAGCTGAAAACTTTATCAAAAACTTCCTTACATACTAAATTTTAATACTACATAGTTAATTATTCGAAAATCGAAACTTCGTCACTCAACTTTTGCGATTATATGAAAAAACTCGGAATTCGTGACGGCACACATTTAAAAATTCACTATTCATTTAATAAATGTCAGAGAATCATCGGCATGCGCTTATTTTGCAGCTATTGAATTGTAGAATAAGCAGCTAAATTGCCATAAAAAAATATTGATAATTGTTTAAGATATAGCGAGTTTATTATCAAAAATTATCAAATCCAGTTTTACGAATTTTGCGCTTAATTGCCATTTTACCAAGTGTTCCCCCATTTTTAGGAAAATTACCTTTTATTATTATTACAAGTAATCTAGCAAAATCTCGTGTTCGAAATACCAATTTAACCCTGAGTGATATGTCATTAGTGTTACGACAACAACAAAAAATTGATTATAATAATAATTATTAATAATAACTTAAAACGTCGGTAGATTATAAAGACATTATTACGAAATTAGTTGGTTAGACACCTCCACAACATTTGCAGAAACGTATCCACGCAAACACCCAACACAAATGTCACTTACAACATTGTATATTAATTGTTTATAATTTGTTAACATTTTTTTTTCAAGTTTCTCCGTTCCACAGGTCTAGTATCGACTTCAATGTTTAACTTTGGAGCACTATGTATACTTTTTTGTAATTAAGAAGAATGGGCAATGTTTATTTACTAGACGTTTGATGACGGTTATTATTTTTAGAAGTAGGATATTCTTAAGTTTACTGATATGCCGGAAATGATGGGTAATTAGTTGTTTACAGACGAACACATGTGAAGATTGAGGATACGATGGATGCCTGTGATTTTCAAAGTAAGAAAAAACAAAAATTTATACCAAAACAAAGGATGTTTTTTCAAATATTGGTATATATTGGTTTTTTCACACTTTTTTTTGTTGGGGTATCCTTTTCAATTTATAGCTCATATTTATACTTTAATATACGTTAAACTTGATTAATTGTCTTGTTCCAAAAATTATATTAATCCGTCTTCCATACTATCGCATATCCACTATTCTTTTTTCCATAACTGTTCGACGTTTATTAATCGTTTTCAATTTTAATCCCAGTTTTTGAATCCAGTTTTCAATAGTTTTATGTTTTTTTTTAATAATTTGATCGAAGACACATCTAGGTTTAACCAATCCCTTATCACATCGCTTCTTGCGTTCATAATTCCCATTCTTAGCTATTTTACGTATAGTCAGGGGAGCTTCTGTTAAATCAGATACTGCTTGCCTTCATTCCGTTTCTTCATCGAATCCAAACTTTTCTCGTAGATTCTTACACAAATTGAAACATTATTTTCTGTGTTTCCAAATTTAAATTTCGTCGAATCCTGTTTTCACTACTTACACTATTACTAAAATTATCACCTTCACTACCATTATTTAAACTTTCGTCGTTGTTACACACAATATTTTTGACCAAATTCGATATTTCTCAAGGACGCCACATTGTAAATATTTAATTTTTAACTAAAAATATAATCGCTAATAAATATGTATACTACAGTATACTTATCCTCAGAAAAACACTACACTCTTTCTTGATGAGACTCCCAACTAAAGCGTCAACAGGTGGTCAACATCGGTAGCTATCGTAAAATAACCCTCTCTGTTCAATCAAAGATGTGAAAAATAATAAAATATTTGAGATTTTTATGTCTATTTCTTCTTAATAAAACGATATATAAGGTAGTGGTATTATGTTAAGATGTTTTCAAATAAGAAAATAGTTTAATATTGTTTAAAGCAAAATGTTTTATATTAGAGTTATAAATAGCAGAGGAAAGAACAATTTTAGATTGAAAGAATCCATGAATACATGAAAAAAAAGCCCGAGACGTTGTTGAGGTAAAGATTTATTAAAAAAATGTATTTTGTTTTATACATTAACGCTAAGTTAAGTAGGTAGGTACATATTTTAAAAAGTAGGAAATCGCTCCATAATTGCGGGTTGAAAATAATCGTTGGACATTTATTTCATGATTAAAAATTATTAAGAACATTTCAACCATTATTAGTTTAAATTATAATATTAAATGAATTTATCGTCAAATAAACATTATATTGACTGGACTATAACGGTATCGTATCGTATTACAGTTAAACAAAAAGCCGGCAACTTTAAGTTCGCACTAAAAGAATTGCGTAGTTTGGCAAGTTTATCTGAAGCTACGGGGCATCGGTATACCAACGCCAGTGGATAAATCAATATCAGTCAATTGACAAAGTGAGAGGGAAGAACACACGCACGCGCTCGCCAATAAGAAGTCAGCTTTCTTTAAAAATCACCAATTATGTAATTCGGAGGATGTGGTAATTATGGTTTTCGTACAACGCTGCCAGAGCTTGAAGAAGCCCATAACAAATTTGGAAAAAGTGCTCATCTTTTAATATTCATAAATTGAAAAAAGAATGTTAATAGAAAAAATCCAAGGAAACAAGCACATTAGAGAATTAACGTTTAATCATATTCTTAATAATAAAAAGTAACTTTTCTAATCATTATCACTACATACTTAGCACTTTCGCTTTTTCATTGTTAAACGTGGCAATATCGAGTGTTTTCGACTGCATTCCTTTCACGGCTTCAGATAAACTTGCCAAAGCATAATTGTATTTATTACTGTATGTCTGGTTGCCTATACCAAAATACGTAACTAACATAGCTCAAAAATGCACGGTCTACCGAAAACATATTTAATAATTCTGTTCCTGTCCAGTTGGTTAACGTATTCGATCCTTCCTGCCATTCAGGATACCCTCTATCTCTAGCCGCGAAATTCCAAGTAACCATGCATTGAGGGTGTCCCCACAGCGCGGTCGCTACGGCTCGACGAGCACGCTTCGGAACGACTACGTATTGTGCTCCGTATCCGACGTCGACTCGACGTTTCAGTAGTAATCGCACCTCCATCGCAAGGAGACTACGTATAAACGGCTGCTTACCTCTCAATCGGCTCGAGGCCAACAACCTTATTCTTCTCGTATTCGAGTTGGATGATGTTTTTAGTGGAGTGTGACTGTTCTTATGTGGTTTATTTATTTTTCTAATTATTATTAATAAGTTTCGATAATGTTTTTTTGTGATCGGTGATGTTTTTTTTTTGGCTATTTGGATTAACTCGAAGAGGCGATAACTGAAATTGCTATTGGATGTGGAATGAGGTAAGTTGTTTGGCAAACATCCTGTTTGGTAAATATTTATTTTTCTTAATTAATTATAATAATTAAAGTGATTCTTTGAAATTACCTTCGTTTAAATTATATTGTTTATTTTTATAAAATGGGTCACGCGATTGGGCCGCGGGACGGGCAATAAATATTTATAATTATAAACTCGCGATTTTTGCCTGCTAACTTGAATGTCAACATTTGAAGTTCGTGGTCGATGAGTATATTTAGAAGGATGAATTGAAACTTTTTTTTGATCGAAAATACAGTGCGCGTCAGAGAAACCGGGATTCCCCAAAAGTTTACGTTATTTTCGAGTATTTTCCATATTTTTAATTTTTTTTTTCTCGTAAATATTGCGAGAATAATAACAAGACCATAAAAGAATTGCAGCTGATCTTTAGAAGTCTGGAAAATAAATATTTAGAAATAGGTGCCGGTGAAAACACATAAATAGATACATATAACAAGCAAATGAAAAGAATTATTCGTTTCAAAAAGTAACTCACTTTGAATATCAGGGAGTAACAGTAACAGATAAAAGCGATGAAGATGTGGAAATAGAAAAAGGGATAATAAAAGCCCAAGGAAATGTGGTAAAATCAAAAATTATCAACAAGAACAATAAAGATCAGACCATACAAAATAATCAGACCTAAATTGCTAAACAGAAGTGAAGCTTGGATACTATATAGAAAGAATACATATGTATATTGAAAATTTCTTAGCCTACTATAGTACCAAACAAAATTTCAATGTCAAAATATTACTCAACATATTCTCCTTAATTGGATACATTTATTACAGCGAGCCTGCAACGTATCTAGACCTTTCAAAAAAAATGTTTCTTCTTGCTCTGTAAACCAGACCTCCACAGCTTATATTACCTCCTCGCTGGAGGAAAATTTACGACCTTTTAAACTTTTTTTCAGTTAAGGAAAGAGATGATAGTCGGACGGAGCCAAATCTGGTGAATAAAGGGGTGTTCTAGTTATTCAAACCCTAAATCACAAATTGTATGCATGGCAACATGAGATTTGTATACAGGGGCGTTGTCCTGCAAAAACAAAACACCTTTGGATAGCTTTCCATGTCTTTTCTCTTTAATTTTTTCCCGTAGAGTGGTCAGTAATGTCGAATAGTAATCTCCGTTTATTGTTCTACCCTTATCTAAAAAATCAATCATGATTACTCTATAGCAATCCCAAAAAACTGAAGCAAGAACTTTTCCAGCAGATTTTTGGATATTTTGTTTATGCATGGAACTGGTCTAGGCCCTAGGCTAACTAGATATCAATACATCCTCATATAAAGAGGAATTTAGGATGCAGTGCAATGGAGAAGAATGACAAATAAAGAAATCCAAGACATGTATGTATAAGGCACCATGTGTGAAGAGGATGCTTCTTAGAGGTGAAAGATACAAGAAAAAAAGTGGACAACCTAGGAATAAATGGATGGATGCTGTTAAAGAAGACTTGAAACAGGGAATAGAGGACTGGAAAAGGATTGCAAGAGTTCGAGTAAAATGGAAAAAATATGAAAGAAAGAACTAGAAGCCATGGGTCTGTTCTATAATATTAGTATAATGTCTAACTAGCGAGTGGAAGTTATGTGGAAGTTTGGTGGAAGTATGTGGATGCTTGGTGGAAGGATTTGGAAGTTTTATACAGTAATTAGACAAAGTGTGGTGAAAATAACGAATTTAGAATTATTGAATAGATCATTATACAGGGTGTTAATGAATAAGTGTTACAAACTGAAAGAGCGTGTATAAAATGCGAAAATTTGCGTAAATTTCCTGTCGACATGGTTAATTGGAGCTTTAGTTTTCGAGATACAGGGTGTTAAAGTTAGCCATACAACAGATAAAATATTATAAAAATCAATGCCATTGAGTGTTTTCAGAAATTATAAATTTATGAGTTCGTTATGGAAACGTGTTGCATTACAAAAAGATTGCAGGAGTTCTTACATCGTCAACTAACTTAAAAACAGTATGTGGAAGTATGGTGGAAAAATGTGGAAGTAGTTGTAAACATTTTTGACGGCGGTTTACCCCTCGGTAACTAGTGCTAGGCTCGCGTTTGCTAATCTCAGTTGGCTAGAAAAAGCAATAATTGTCAACTTCACAACTAGTAGTGGAAAAAACACATTATTATATCTCTTTAATATCGTGTGTTTGCTTAAAAAATATTGTGTGTGATTCGAGCAGAAAGCTCTTTGGTGCGATTTGCGAACGACAAATCAGTACTTTCCGCTCTTCTTATTTTCGAAAGGAAACCAGTACCTACAACCAAAATTTTAAAATTATTGAATTTGAATTTTTGAAATACTATAAATTTTATATGTGGACCAACTACGGCTGGAGGGGTCTCGTACTCTTACAAGTTATGAGAGATCTAACCAGCCAATTTTGTTACTGTTATTATGTTGATTGTGAAAATCACTTCATTTATTTCCGTCATTTTTAAAAAGTACAATTTATATAATGAAATGTCGAAACTAAAATGTACTTATCTGAAAATTACTGTAATTCAAACATAGTAAATATCATCGTGGTTAGTTTGTAGCTACATCGAAAATTATAGCAGGTGAAATAACAAAAATATGTAGGTCATCGATCAAGATTGCCTTCATTTCATTTCGGTAATATAATTATTGCATTACTGAACCAATCTTATGTAAAAAGTAATAAAATTTTTCTAATTTATTGTATAATAGTTAACTATTGATAATGTCAATTACGTTTATATTACTTTCATTTACATTTCCTGACTTCCTATACGTAATAAGTTCCCGGTTTGAACGTTTACAGACCCGTATTATTTTTTGGATAGTATAGTTAAAAGCGCTCTTATCCTGCGGGCTCAAAGGTCACTAACCCTATGTATCAAATCAGAAGACACAGAGGTTACCAAAATGTGAGATTACAAATATACCCGGAGAAAATAATGATGGTTGACGTTTCCTGCACACTCGTTGACGAATTTCCACTTATTCATTCATTCTCAAAATAATTTATCAGATTAAGTAACATTTTTTTTGCTTAAGGATGCAAAATACGAGGAATGAACCACTATGCCAAAAATGTGACAGTATTTCGCAAATAGTAAAATTTCACAAGATTTCGCGTGATTGCGCATGATTTCGCGTGATTGCGCATGATTTCGCGTGATTTCGCAAGATTTCGCGTGATTTCCTGTGTTTCGCGCGACTGTAGTACCGGAAAATTTCAATATTTTGCTAATTATTGTGCATGATTGCGCAAGATTTCGCATGATTTCACGGGATTGCGCAAGATTTCCCCTGATTTCGCGTTATTTCCCGTAATTTCGCGTGATTTCCCGTGTTTCGCGCGATTTTCCGTGATTTCGCAAATTTGTGACAGTATTTCGCAAATAGTGTAATTTGGCAAGATTTCGCGTGATTGCGCATGATTTCGCGCGATTGCACAAGATTTCCCATGATTTCGCTTGATTCAGCGTGATTTCCCGTGTTTCGCGCGATTTCGCATGATTTTCCGTGATTTCGCAAATTTGTGACAGTATTTCACAGGGTGGTTCACCCCTCGGCAAAATACCGGAAAATTGCTTCTTATTATTCATATTGTCACTTTGAATTGTCAAAGTGACATAACTGACATTTAAATAAAAACTTTGCTGGTGAAAGACTCGCTGAAAACTAAATACATACAGTAGAAAAAATTGACCTTTACCCTGACGTCATACCTACTAACCTCGCGAAATCAATCAATGAGTCAAAAATGGCTACAATTACTTTGTCGTGTGCGTAAATACGTTGACTGCTTGTTTATCTTGTTCAGCCACCGTCTAAGAAGTGAGGTTAAGTTGGAAATATTCATTAAATGCGAAACAGAAAATTCTGTACTTATCGTGGAATAAAAATAATAAATTAGAGGTCTTGAAAAAAACCGATTCTATAGAATTTATCTGAATGCAAATGATGGAACGATTTGAACAAGACTCGATGTATGAAAATAATGACAGTTGTCATAAGAGGTCAAAATAAATTCTTATGAATACAACCGATTAATCGTTTTTGGTGCTATCTCTTTTCAACATTTGGAAGTAATAATTAGAGTTTTATAAGAACGTATGTCATTGCTTGAAAGACAAGTGTACGTATATTGTATGATGTGTTTTTACTGTCAGTAGAAAAGGATGAGGTACATATAGTTTGTGTTTACTACTGTTCATTGTTAGTGACGTCAGGGTAAAGGTCAATTTTTTCTACTGTAGGTATCCTTTTTTCTCCCGGCAAAATTGCATAAGTCTGTCTTATTCATCTTACGGATTTTATTTGGAAGTTATGATTAAACGCAATAAAAGAAAACAAAAACGGTGAGTATGTCTTTGTTGAATCGTATGACCCGCATGATAAGACAGCATTTGACTATACCAGCTTTTCAACTGTGTACTGAAATTTTGTTTTATGGTGAAACTGGACGCGATCGTCGTTGCCTTTTAAATTAGATCAACTAAATATACACCTCTTTTGTATGTGCTCCATTACCTTTTTCGAAAAAAAAAACTATTTTCTGGCTGAACTTTCTAATAGATACCACATGTGTCTGTTCTATGACATTAAAAATATGTATATAATAGGATGTAGATCTCATCAGTGCATATCCCATTTCCATTACAATCGCGTCATAAACACATTATGGTCTATAGTCTAATACAATTTAAAAAAAGGGACACATTGTATATCTATAATAAAACATCTGAAACTTGCTCTTACTTCGAATGGAATTTTTCGGTTAATGTCTTTACACGTTCATGGATGTTATTATACGTTTTTTCAGCCCCCGCGCTAATAGAAAAGTTCAGTCTAAGGTCAGTGATGCCAACAAAAGTGGTTTTTTCTGACAAGAATGACAGTTAAGGTCTACCCTTCCAAACATAAGATTTTTGCATGCTTTTTATCATTGCGAACATCTATATTGCTTTATTAAAATAATGAATACTCCCCCGAAGCGTATATCTTGAAATTTAAAATGACTTTTTAGCTGAATACTCAACATATCGGTGGCCAATAACTCTAGGAACTTTTGGCAAGTCTGTTATTTTGTCACTAGTTATGTCAAATGTCAGTTATATTTATTTTTGTTGATATTCGTTTAATTGTGTATATCCATTTTCGATTAGATTTTTGAAGCATTTCTAGTTAGTTGTATCTCTATTCTTCCAATTATACTTTTTCCACTGACATCTGACATAAATAGTGACAGATAACAGAAATGAAATGGTGACATGCCAAGAGTTCCTAGAATTATTGGCCACGAGTATTCAGCTAAAAAGTAATTTTAAATTTCAAGATATACGCTTCGGGGGTGTAATCATTATTTTAATAAAGCAATATAGATTAGGGCGTCCGTTATTTACCAATTTGATTTTTGACTTTGTTCGCTTCGAAAAATTTTAGTTCACGACCTAAAAAAAATATCAGACCCATATAAGCCCTTGATATTCATAATAAACCGTGCCTCCAAGACGATACATTTTCCATTTAAATAACATGAGGTTTTGGCACTTTTTACAATTAAGTTTTATGTCTCTATGACAGTTTATAAATGGCAATGGCAAACAATTATTTTTGTAGAAAATTGAACGCTCTACAAAAGCTTTCTCTTAATATTTTTCGATATATTCACTTGCTTAAAAGTTATTCAAGGTTAAAGTT
>CAJUYG010000193.1:198989-209878 GCA_910591675.1 Galerucella calmariensis
AAACATGAGTTTTGATAGAATGACACCGGAGAACCGACAACCGTTTGTTTTTATACACTGTGTTCACGTAAGTTTGCACCATATGGGAAACTTTTTTTTAATCAATTTTAGGAAAAAAACTTATTCTTCATAAAATGTTCTGCATGTTCTAAAACCTGAAATAAAATCATCAGATATCAATTTTTTCCAGTATTATACGAGGCTTGTTAAAAAATATGGATTTAACTCAGGAGTTAAATTCAATTCCATTCAATGAAACCGTTTTTAAGTTGAATGCCAAAAAAATGAAAGTGAATAATGAAACATTTAAGTTAGGCGCCAATGAAACAATATTTATTTTATTGATCGCCAATGAAACAATAAAAAGTCCAATGACGTTGAAAAAAATGATGTTGAATAATGCACGTTGGGCGCCAATAAATCCAATGTGTTGACTGACGTGAAAAAAATGATGTTGAATAATGCAGGTTCTTGCCTAACTAACCTATTAAGGGGCATCTACCAAATTCGACCTTGCACAATTATGCTTTGTATATTTTTTTGTTTCCCTACGTCCTCACGTTTAAGCTCACATAACGAAAACTTTATTAGAAATATGAAAGCTCCGCAACATGTAGATAGCCAAGCGGTCCAAGCGGATTTTGGTTCACGTACTACTCTATAAGCTTCGTCAGTACTGAACTGGGAGACCGCCGATACCGGCGAGCGTTGTATCAACAACGGAACGGCACGCGACTACCGAAGCAGAGAGACAATGTCAGTCATAGAAGGATAGAAAAGCGAGAGATGGATTTTTATCCGATATTTTAGTGGTAGCAACCGAATTTCAATAAGGAATTGTACGGTCATAAGTAATTTGAGGATTCTGAGATTTTTATATAGTATTCATAAAGCTTCAAATTAGACTTCTTAGCAATTAGTTTTTTCATTTAATCCATATTTAATTCTTTACAAGGGCTCAAACTTTGCTTAATATGTGTAATTACCTCATGATTCGTATTTTTTTCAACAAAATTTGGTAAGCATTTCAAAGTTTTTATTCGATGAGAACTCTAAGTTCAACATTAATCTACATGATATATTTTTTTCTTAATTTTCAATACATCCATTACCTCAAAATTCTTTGCCAAGAATACTTCGATATTTTGTCAAATCGCTGCCGATAGATTCCCCTTAAATTTGGAGGTAAACTACGCCAGTTCCCAGGGCTTTGTTACCTTATTAATCTTAAGAAAAAGAAATTAATTTTGGCATAACTAGAAAAACAGAAAAAGATATTTTAAGGCACCACTAATTTTCTTTCCTAAAAGAAAGAAAGAAAATCAAATCTAAAGGTTAGCTAACTTTTAATCTGTTTAAAAAAAGAAGAACTTGAAGTTTCTGTATAATAAATAAAACTAACAGGGTGAAAAAAATGTATATAATTACGGTTTTTAAGTTTACATAAAAAAAGGTTAGTAGCAAATAAAAAAATACTTATCAAAAATACAATTGATTGAAGATAAAGATGACGTTGATAATGAGGAGGATGTCGATGTAAGTACTACAGATTTACTGCAGGTACGGTATTTAGGAAAATTTTCAGCTTAACAGGAACTGTGATTCAGAAGCTTATTAGCCACACAGGAACTGAGACCCAGAAAAATTGCTCGTCAAACAAGAACCTGTGCCCCAGAAACAGTCAGACTTTCGAGGAACTGTTATAGGAACTCCAAAAACTGTGCACCAAAAACTGTGTTCCAGGAAGCTGTGCTCCAAGAAACTGTTTTTCCCGGGATCTGTTCTTCCCAGGAACTGTGCAGTAATCCAGATTCTTAAATTTGACAATATCTAAAAATGTTATTAAAAAAGTTTATCATCATTGGAAACTCCATTCAAATATGCAATTGCATCCATTTACATTGAAAAATAGGTTTTGTTCTTGTTTAATATTGTTTCTATTTTCTTAATAGTCTAGTATCCATGGCTACCATATTTGCGTAAAATTGTAACCCGTGCTAACAGTTACTGTCATTTGTAGCCATCAAACATTTATTAGTTTATCAACGCATCCTAGATTACACGTAACTACAGTAAAATTTGCATCGTTATTGTATCTAGAAATACATTAAAAAAAATAATACATTTTTCTCAATATAAATGGATATAATCGTATATTTGAACGTAGTTTTCAATCCTGATCATCTGTTATTTTTAACATTTTTCGATATTGTCAAATTTAAAGGAACTTTACTCTTGAGTAAAATTCATATTTTCCGAGAAACCTCGTATAATACTAAAAAAATTGATATCTGATAATTGTATTTTAGATTTTAGAACATGCAGAATTTTTTATGAAGAATAAGTTTTTTTCCTAAAATTGATAATAAAAAAGTTTCACATATGGTGCGAACTTGAGTGGACAACCTGTATAACTACATCTAACAATGCATCGGTTTTCCGCAAATGATTTTTTTTCTGCTTTTGAATCTGTTAACAATAGTTAACAATGCATTGACCCCAATACACAATTGATTATCAAGTCTTGGGCAATAAGTATAATAGGTACGTTGAATTCACTAACATTTGACCTCTATTTAACGGCAATTGCCCTACGATAGACACACAAAGGATTTATTGTGTCTGGATACCACACGAAATAACGAATAACAGTTTTAGTTTAAATTAGTATCCCACGATAAGGATTTTTCGTCTACATCACCGGCAAACCAATCATTAAAAACAACAAAAATAGCGCGGAAAGTAGATGAACTGATGGATACGCCAGGGCAGCTACTGAACTACCAAGGAGTAGGCTAAGAAAGATAGCAGGACTCCTAACAGGGCACTGCTGTATGAGGAAACACCTCCACAACTTAGGAGTAGAGGAAAGTTCCCTATGTAGGGGTTGCGGTATGACTGACGAAACGTCAGTCCATGTTCTCTTAGAGTGTCCACTACGGAGGCGAATCTTCGGAGTCCCTGTTATGGCCCCTGGAGACACAAGCAGACATCCATTGAAAAAGGTTGTGGCCTTTATTGAAGGGCTCGGCTTCATGGATGTCTAGGTAGCAGGAATGGCACAATAGGCCCGCCAGTGGCCTCAGTGCCGGAACCTTGGCTTGAGTTGTCCAGGACAAGGCTCGCCTACACATTTAGTAGTAGTAGTAGCGCGGAAAGTATTGTTTAGCAAGGGCGAAACATTCATAACAATTTTTTCACTTATCTGTCATGATAATAAATACACTGAAAAATCTACTAGACTGCAAAGATGGGAACATCTGTCTTCATTATCCAGCCGCTCTTTATTAGGCTTAGTGCTTGGGGGGCCATTCGTATCGAAATATCTTGGAACGAACTATACTTCCTCGTACAGCAGACAATACGTCAATATCATCATTGAAATAATAGGCCAAGCAACGCGTAGTATCATTTTGATATGTTTTGGACACGCAAATGTTGTTCAGTCATTTGTTATAAACATTTGAAACGAAAAAAATCTTATTTTTTTGTTTTTTCCCATATAGCGTAAAATCTACCGAAGTAATATCAATGGTATGTATGGATAAATTGTAGATAATTGAAATACGAACAAAATGAGGGGTCGAGCAAGTCAATCAGATAATTAGGACCGAGAAAATCAGGAAAAACCGGAAAATTAGTCATTTTTTTTTGAAAATTCATATCTTCGTCATTTTTAAATTGCAAGAGCTGAAATTTTATACAAAAAAAGTTCTTGGTATGCCCTTCATATGCGCGAAGAGCAGACGCCAAGCGACGGTTAGTATTATCGCAATTACAATTTTTTGACTTCTAAATTCAAGCAGCATAACTTTGGGCAAGTTATAAGTTTGTGCTTTTACAAAACCTTCGCTAGCCATATCTTTACTCACAAAATATGAAAGAATCGTCACTGAACACTGAACTAGTAAATAAAATATATTCTTCCAAATGTTTTAAAATATCCTCGGAAATATCGAATATTTATGTCCACTTTCCACTTTACGTTGACTTTTAGAAATAAAAAAAGCACACACAAACACGTAATGGTCTCTAACAAACATATAAATGATATTTTTATATATTTATATATATATATTTATATATTTCCTATTATTAGTAATTTTTGGTATCATATTTACTATTATAAATTAATATCCAAGCAAAATATGAAATATGCGTGTACTCTATTGCCTGGCGTCTGCTCTTCGCGCATATAAAGGGCTTACGAAGAACTACTTTTGTACCAAGTTTCAGCTATTGCAATTGAAAAATGACGAAGATGAATTTTCAAAAAAAATGACTAATTTTCTCGGTTCCTAATTATCCGATTGACTTGCTCGACCCCTCATTTTGTTCGTATTTTAATTATCTACAATTTATCAATAGATACCATTAAGATTGCTTCAGTACGTTTCACGCTATATGAAAAAAACCAATAAATAAGGTTTTTTTCGTTTTTAAATGCTTACAACAAATGACTGAACATTATTTGCGTGTCCAAAACATATCACAATGATACAAAAAATGTCATTTGTTTTCTACTAGGATTTTTGTCAAAAATATTTACCTAATGCTTGACGTATAAGTAAATAAAAAGATGCAGTTGAAAATCGTGCAATATTTTAAGTATTAGTAAGATGGCGGTGTAACGTATGGTTAGTAGACACCCACAACTGTGTTTAATATTATTACTTCTGAGATAACTAAAATTAGTTTCACAAAAGGTTAATGATCTCCTACAAAACGATGTCATTATAATTTTATATGGGTATGCTTTGTCATGATATTATGAACTCCTACAGTCTTACGTGGGTCAGTGTGACCTTAATGTGCAATATCTTATTCTTAAATGATGCATTTTAAAAGAAGAAGAAGAAAAAAACAATAGGCAGTGTTATACCCAGTAAATTATTAATAGTTTCTCATTAATTCTTTGTGAAAATAGAATCTATCTGTTACATTTTCAAAACTGGTTTCGCTAAAATAAAAAACAAATTGTTTGAAAATAAGTAGTTCTAGTTTAAAAAAAGAAAATTGGAGCGTGCGACTGTCTGTTTTTGATAACCTTGATAATTATTGCAATAATCGACATATACGTAAAATATAATATTAACGGTAGACCTTGCGACAAGCTTCAATGATTACTCACGGCCATATCCATATTTCAATAATTAAAAAGTTATTATCACATTCAAAGTTAATCAATTTATAAATTAGCTTGTATGCAATTATATACACCTTCATACTATAAAGGCGTTAGACGCTGAAGGTTTCTAATCTTACACAGAATCGTATTTTTTTTATACATAGTGTACCGTAAACTTATAGCGATAAAAAGTTGAAAATGGAGTGTTTAAAATAAATAATAATAATAATAATAATAATGATTTTATTGCTTCTGAAAAAATGTTACAGCAAGGTACAATATAATTCTATATAAAAAAAAAATGGGAAAGGTTAAGCGAATTTTAACAACAACACACAAAACAATTATTCATTCAAGACCCATTGGCGTAATTTCAATATATTCCAAATGTATTCCGCAATTTTCCTAGCCTCAAAAATTGTGATTTTATTTAAGGCATGAAGCAGTGAGTTCACATTTTCAAGGCAAGGGATATTCCGTTTCATTGTTGTATAAATCGGACAATCAAACAGTAAGTGGAAAATAGTTTCCTTTTCATGAATATTACAAACAGTACAATCCAATTCAGGGTCAATAATGTATCCAATACCATTTAATGTAAATTTAATTTTAAAATGGTTAGACATACGCAATTGAGCAAGAGTGCGGGTAACCTGGATGGGTAATTTTAAAGCCAGGTACGTGCTTGGTTCACAGGTGGTAGGAAAAGAATAATACAAATACATGAAAGAATATCGAGACGCAACAGTGACATCTGATACATGTAAATATGTATAATATTTGGACAACAAATCTTTCCTCTGCGATATAAAAGAAGGATGATTCAAATTATTCCATATATGGTCACAGTCAATATCAACAAAGAACTTTTTCAACTGAACTATCCAGTTATACTTCATATCTGTAGAGTTGACCAAACGCAGTTGTTGTTTAAAACAGAGCTTAGGATAGCGATGATTATCCATTGTTAGTATTTTGTGTATCCAGTTGAGAGACATTTTAAAAATATTAAATGCAAACTTGACTCTTCCAGTCTCTAAACGGATTATAGCATCTGGGGTATTGATAGGAACTAAAAGAACTCTTTTCAGGAAATATAGCTGAACTCTTTCTAAAATATCCAAATATCTCACTCCCCAAACAGAAATACAATAAAACATGACACTGAGGGCCAGTGACTCCAACAATTTGATTCTAGGTTGCCAAGTATCAATTTTTGTTTTAGCCATTATAGGTAAAAGAGAACCTATTGCCTGCTTACCTTTGTTGACACTTGATTGGGCCATTTCATTAAATAGACTTGATGAAGTGAAGACTACACCTAAATATGAATATTTATTGGTTGTAGGAATCAATTGGTTGTTGAAATAAAAATCAAAGTTAGGTTTCCGGAAACCTCCTCTAGAAAATTGCATAATTTTTGTCTTCTGTAAATTGACAGTTAATTTATAATAATATTATCAATTTTCAAAACTTCGCCTTTTTTTCATTAAGTGTCCAATAGGGCATACCCAGTGTAGCGTTAACGTGGAGTCGAACCACCTCTGAGAGAAGTCTCTTGCAGGGCATCTGTCTCTAAATTTTCCATTCCCAAAATCTCGGAAGAGGTGCATTTCATGAAAAACCTGAAAGGAACCCTCTGTTTCAAAAACCGGACATTTTTCCAATAGATATTTTTTGCCCTCCCCCACCCCCTTCTAATGTCTACACTACCAGAGTTGTATTATCGGATTTGATACACCCTCCAAAATTCAATTTACTTCAAGTGGCTGCCATTATTTTCGAATTAATTAGCCCACAATTTATCTCATTGGCTGTTTTAATTAAAATAAATTTCTTAATAAAATCTCGTTTCTTTGTAAACCTTGTTTTTGACCTAATCCAATTCTGCGCTTACAAATAATTTTGAAGACTAGAAACTTTACCAACAAACAACTTTTTCGGGAAGCAGTATTTAAAATGTCAAACTTAGAACATAAATAAACATAACAAAAAGTGTCAGTTCATGTAAAATAAAACAAGTTGCATCTGTTGTTAAAATAATTGTTTTGGAAAGCGGTTAAATTGATTCACTTTCTTTCGATACACTTGAAATTAGTCGGTGAAACTGAAAATTACGAGGTAGCTCAAAAATTTGTTCTACCTGGTTACTCGAGATATTTTTCAATTGTAACTGGTGTCTCATTAAGACATTTTTCTATAATAAATGTACCATTTACAACAAAAATTTAAAAATTCGTAAACGTTTTACGTATAGTAAATTTGCTCCAATATTTTTTCCTCTATCTTGTAAGTTATACGATAAATAGGGACGCACACGAATTCCCGTCAGGATAACCATACCTGTGTTATAATTAGGGTTCGTTAAGCTGTCACTCGAGTTCCCGTCAGGGTGAAAACTGACCTGTTTAAAAGGTGTTGATTTGGGCAGGGATTAGTTGCGCGCAGCTGTCATTTTTTACCTGAATACGAGTAAGAACACCAAAATTAGGAGCCGAATTGCGCGCATCAAGATAAACACAAAATTAAGGAGATTACGGAATTATAAAATGAATTAAATGGTATAAAGGTATTTGTACATTTATTTCAGGAATAATAAGACACCTAACCTAACCTAACCGCGCCAGGGTAAACTATTAGGGCAGTCCCGATAACAGAGCAGATTAAATAAACTGGACGGCAATTCAAGTGCGGGATTAATATACCTGCAAGTGTCGGACGGGAACTCGTGTGTATTATATTGGTCATTAAGGAACCTGAAGGGAATTCGTGTGCACCGATAAATAGTTTCTGAGATACAGCGAGCTACCTCTCTCAATCACATACCCGGTATAGTCAAATGCAATATTATCATGCGGGTCTTACGATTCAACAAAGACATACTCACCGTTTTTGTTCTCTTTTGTTGCGTTTGATCATAACTTCTAAATAAAATCCGTAAGATGAATAAGACAGACTTATGCAATTTTGATGGGAAAAAGAAGGATATGTATTTAGTTTTCAGCGATTCTAAAAAGTCTTTTACCAGCAAATTTTTTATTTAAATGTCAGTTATGTCACTTTAAGAATTCAAAGTGACAATATGAATAATAAGAAACAATTTGCCGGTATTTTGCATCCTCAAGAAATATAAAATGGTACTTAATCTGATAGATTATTTCGAGAATTAATGAAAAATTGGAGATTCGTCAACCAGTGTGCAGAAAACATCAAGCATAATTATTTTCTCCGGGTATATTTGTAATCTCACATTTTGGTAACCTCTGTGTCTTCTGATTTGTTACATATGGTTAGTGACCTTCGAACCCGCACGATAAGAGCGCTTTTGACTATACCTGGTATATTAGTTGTTAAAAATTGACGTTGAATGTCTGGTTTTATTCATAACAGTTAGACTAGTTTACATGACCCACAATATTTTATACAATACAATTATTCTTTCACAAACATACATAAAAGTATCATAAAAAGATGATTCAAATACACAGAAATACATTATAGACTAGTTAAGGTGAATATTTTCACAAGCTTTATTTAGTTTTAGAAATCGTAGGCTTTTAGAATAGTTTTTTTCTACGACAACCTCGATAAATGTTCATTTTATAATCGTAACTTCAATCATAAACAAGCACATTTTGTACAGAATTTCATTTTTGCATCGGCTGCTTGGCAAGCTGCTAAGCAACAAATGTGAAATGGAATATTTCGTGTTAGGTCTAGGTTCACTCTAAAATCACGACGACTACGGCTTGTCAAATTGACGTCCTGCGACAAATTGATGAAATGTCAGCAGATCGTTTCTGTCAAAGTTTTAGTAGGTAACGAGTAACCTAACCTAACCTCGGTAATTTCATAGTTGTTTTTTATAAATACATTTTTATAGGCTTCTATTTCTGTGTACCTATTAGAAATAGCAATAAAGAAAATATTTACATATTTCTCTTATTTATATTTTCGGGGTAATGAAATATTATCAGTTTATTTCTTTCAAAGTTTTTGCAATGTATGCATGTATTAAACGTGAACGATATGTTGTCATAGAAAAAGTATAGTATGCAACTCGCAACAAAATGGCCATTATGCCTTTGGCTCGTGCTGCAAATTTTACACTCGTGCAAAATGGGCATCATTTTGTGCTAATTGCATAATTTACTATTCTAGAAATCTTTACGAAAGGAAGTCATTTTGCAAGTGAGAAATTCTTGGTCTCTATCCTCAACTACTTTCTGTCCTCGTATATTATAATGTTTTGACGACATGATTTCTGTTTCGGAAAATCTTGAAAAAGCTAAGGAAACTGGACTTTCCTTGTGAGGTTAATGCGTAAACAACTTCATGTATATTACTATACTAGGAAAAATGTTGGAGAGCTGGCAACATGGCATTATTTATGCAGTTCACTGTGTCGTTTAAATGATTTACAACATTAGTTATTCTCGCCCAAGCTCTGACTTGTCTTGTGTTGGGATAAGTAGGGTAACATTTTATAAAAATAATGTTTTGTTTTTTTGAAACCATTTTTCCCCTTTAAACTTTATACTCCCTAATATATCTGTAGATCCTTTTTTCCTTTTCAAGAATTGTTGATATTTTACTGAATTTATCACATTATGTACTGTCAGGTCTATAACTGTTATTGCCATATAAACATTCGAAATTGAGTTAAACCAACCGATATACTTACTTCTACTTTATTAAAATGTATCTAAGCCTGGGAATTATTTCCTAACGAATCAACAAAAGAATAATAAGTGCAGAAGTAAGAGGAATTACCGATAGAAACCGAAATATCACAATGTATCAGAAATTTAATAAATGAAATCATTCATTTCAATTATATCAGTAAAAACAATCTACTATGGGATATTTCTTATTTTTACCCTACTATAGTCCAGTAAATGAAGGTACAAAGCTCCTGAAAAGTCCCTGAAGACTTAACTTTGGGCTCAATCTGTAGGTCACGGCAGGTGTTTTTAAACGAGAAAAAACTTAACACGATTGAGTTTATTGAAGGGGGGAAAATTGCCCCCTAAACCCTGAAAATTAGGTTTCCCGCTAATATCTGGATAAATATGCGAATTAGAGAATTTTTCTTTGAATATAAAATGAAGATCGTCTTATTATCTACAGAAATGGTCCCTATCATTTTTTCGTAAATTCGATAATTATCAAGATAATGAGACCTAAAAGTCTCCTCATTTCGGCTATTGCTCTGTCTGTAGGAATTCTACTATCTATGCATTAACTTGTAAGCGGGCGGACGAATTGTTCCATAACTCGGCGAAAAATTGACATTTTCCGATTATTCAAAATTCATCGCAATGGGAAGACCCGTAGATCATTCCATGCGACTTGCAGCTCGTTCGTACTTGACAAAGATATTTAAAAAGTTTTTTCCACAAGATTTTGAGACTATTTCATTAATTTGTTCATATTTTTTTAAAAATTAGTCTTTTATCCTAATTTTTTTTATAATGGAACCTTAAAAGGTCTAAGTTTTTAATATCCTTCTTGCGTTTTGATGAAAAATTGATTTGTTCATTCACATTTTTCAACCGTTTCGGAGTTGCCATTTTGCCCCCCTTCCGTAAACTCAATCGCGTTAAGTTTTTTCCAAGGGGTGAACCACCATGCGAAATACTGTCACAAATTTGCGAAATCACGGGAAATAGCGCGAAACAAGGGAAATCTTGCGCAATCCAGTGAAATCATGCGAAATCTTGCGCAATCATGCACAATAATTAGCAAAATAGTGAAATTT
>CAJUYG010000193.1:209888-223733 GCA_910591675.1 Galerucella calmariensis
TTACACTATTTGCGAAATCGCGCGAAGCACGGGAAATCACGCGAAATCATGGGAAATCTTGCGCAATCCCGTGAAATCATGCGAAATCTTGCGTAATCATGCACAATAATTAGCAAAATAGTGAAATTTTCCGGTACTAAAGTCGCGCGAAACACGGGAAATCATGCGCAATCACGCAAAATCTTGCGAAATTACACTATTCGCGAAATACTGTCACATTTTTGGCATAGTGCTTCACCCCTCGGTTAGGGGTTATTATTTATCTCGCCCATTGAATCCCACTTGTTACTATTACAGTTTGCTGTAATATTGTCGTATTTAATAAAGCACGTTACCAATAGAAATATCGCAGAATAATCATTATTCCAACGCTTTATAAGTATTGAAAAATATATTTCAAAGACAGTGACCGTTCAACTAAACAGCAACAACTACTTCCCGGGCTATAGGCTCCTACGGATATTGAATTACACTTCAAAACTTATAAAGCGTTAGAATAATATTATTATTCTGTGATATCTCTATTTTGATCACTTGAAGGTAACTGAATCTATCGATAAAGTCAGGCGGACAAGTTTTACCTCAATATGATTAAATTCTTCTTTTCCAGGGGGGCGAACCGGTGGAAACAAGTGGCATGGACTGCCTACAGCTGCGTCAACCAACAGGGCCTTTCCATTACCTTATTAGCGAACAAGCCAAATCCCTTGTCGCCCTCCAGGAGCTCCAGCATGAGGTGGGGGCCCTCTTGGAATTCCGCGATCTCGTCATCGAGACTTTTCCTAACCTTCGCAGCAAGTTGGCGACTTCAACGCCAGCAACGATGACGTCACATCATCATTCCAACATTCCTGTATCCATACGACCTGGTGATTGGACGCCGGGTGTGAGAGTGAGAAAAAAAATCAGCAGCAAAGACGAAAGGAAAAAAGTGGGGGAAATTGCCGTGCAAGATTCCGGATTTAGTACGGAAACATCTAGTAAGGAAACTCATAGTGCATCTTCCACAGCTTTAGCTACTTCCTCGGCAGCTGGTAAGTGAAGCATTTTTTTTAATAATTCATACAAAAATTAATAATTATTTTGCCCCAGGTGCTATAGAAAACGATGACATAGATGACGAGCTTTGGAACCTCTTAGATATCATCCACCGTAAAGGTACTCGGTTAAAAGATGAAGCGGAAGTGCTGCAAGGTACCATCCGAGATCAAGGTAGAGGTAAAGAAGATCAAACCGACGGGGATTCGTTTAATAGAGTCCTGTTTTCTTCTTGTCCTTCTTCAACTTCCGACGTTAGAAAGCTTCGTCAAGAACGTGATCTTTTGTTGGATCGTCTGGCCGAGATGGAAGCGGAAGTACTTGCCGGTAGAGTGCATACTTGTAGATTGCAAGAAGACCTTGAGAACTTGATGATAACCAAGCAAGATTTGGAAGAACAGTTGAAAGCTATCGTTAGCCAAAGGGGTAAATATTTATATTCCTATTGAAATAATTGAAAATTTTATTATTTATTTTTGTTACAGGTGAAGTGAATTCGCGAATTCATGATCTACACCTTCAGTTTGTGACTAAAAGTGGTATTAGTTCGCCAACGGAAAGTGAGAAAATACGCAGGGACTCATCGTCGTCGGCAGTGACTACTAGTCAACGGACAAATCAAAAAAGTGTTAGTGCTCTTGACTTAGTGTTCAGTGATAAATTACCAAAAGTTGCGGTACCGGATTCGAAGAAAATAACCGCCATTTTAAAGGAACACGATCCGATCGTGTTACAGAAACATCTATTGACCAGTACCGTTAAAAATCAGGTGAGTTTCCATATAACTTGTGTTTGATATTGAATGTCTCAGAGTCTCAGTCATTTTGTTCAAATTGGCAACGCAGCATGGGATTAAAAATGGGTATATTACGGTAAAAGTAGATATTGCGGCAAAAGTACAGTTTTTCCGGTAAATGTGCACATTTGCCTCCTCGTTTGAGTAATATGCATTCAACTAACATTTACAATTTCAAAGAAGGGAAATATACATTGAATTCACAGTGATCATGTCGTTTCGGTAAATGTGAGAAAAAGGCTGAGGAAATATAATCATTACATTCTCCCTTCCACTTGAAAGATATCCAATACTTTGTAATGAACATTTATATTCAAGAAGAGAAAGGGAATATAATCATTGGATTCACCCTTCCCCTTAAGATATCCAATACTTTGTAATGAACATCAAGTTATTCAAGAAGGGGAAGGGAATATATGTTAAAATAAGCCCAAAATGTAATCACATCTTGTTTTACTCAAAGCAGTTCGGTACTTGTAGTTTCGGTCGTGTATCTGCGGAGGGTCTCTTTTACCACTTTAAACTGCTTTTGGTTTCTACTGTTTAAGGTCTAAATAAAGTTAGTCTGCATTGAAAATTCAACAGAGTCGTTTTATTTTATCAATAAAATCATTTAAATAACCCTTCAAACCTCTTGATTAACTTGATATGCGCGTTAATAAGTATTGAATGCATAAACCCTTCCCATTTTTGAAAAATATCCAATACTTTGTAACACGCATACCAAGTGATTCAAGAAGGGGAACGGCTAATCCAATGATCATATTCCCTTCCCCTTCTTGAATAACCTAGTGTACATTACAATGCATTCATCACTAATGAAGTGCGATTCTTGTTCGAAATTTACTTGTTTTTACTGCAACATTTTTAATTTAGTTGTATTCCAACTTTTTTTAAAACATTTACCAAAACGCGAAGGCAAAAATACACATTTGTCGGGAAATGTACATATACATTATATTCAGTTCACTTATACCTAACTTTTTGGGAAATGTACACATGTTACGGTAAAAGTGTACATTTACCGTAGCAGGTATATTCGAGTGTAATTAAGAGCAAACGTCTAATTTTAATTCTTCTTTTATTTAATTAAAGATACATAGTCTGTTTGATGAAGTTGTAAATTATGTATTCATTTGATGAAGGCCTAGATAGGTATAAATATAATTGTAGTTAATTACACGTGTAATACCAAATATATAGTTAGAGAAACCTCAGAAAAGTTGTTATGCCTTGAAAGGCACGTGTTTTTTCATGTTTTTCAGCAGCTAATTCGTTTCACGCGGATATATTTTCATCTCGATTCCTTGTAGAGTCTATTCGGGTTATTACTACAAATAGAATTGCGAGTGGTGTACATATTTATAGATATCGCAGAATAATAATTACTTCAATGCATTATAAGTTTTGAAAAATATTTTCCAAAGACATTGACCGTTCAACTAAGAAGAAACATCTACTTCTCGGGCTATAGGCTCCGACGGATATTGAATTACACTTTAAAGTCAAACGGGGTTGGCATATCTACAACCATTCTGGTTTGCAATTAGAAGGGACAGCATAACTTGTCGGTTTCAGCGTATTTGCGCTTCATTAGAACAAGGTATATGTTATCCGTCCGCGAGCTTAATGCCTAATCACAGACTTTATGAAGATTGGTTAATATGGATTACAAGTAATTGAAAATGTCGGTTATATCGGAATTGAGCAGTAACTTTGTTATTGTAAATAGATTACCCTGTATTCTATTAACTTGATTTTTGAGGAATATGTGTAGTAAGCCGAATTAATTGGAGGTACTTCCATGCCCCTCTTACCTGTTGTGATTGCTTAAAATTTTTTCCTGAAGCTAAGCTTGAAAAGGATGTCCTAGTTTCCGTAACTTCTTATACATTTTATATTTGTATTTATTTATGTGGGGTGATCCAAAAGATCTATTGTCTCCCCTTACTTCTACTTAGCTTCTGAGGAGAGTCTCAGAAACTAGTAGTTCCTTTACTCCTATTTCCCGGAAGAATTTTAGGATATCTGCAGGCTTCAACTTAGATAAATGTCCCTCTTCTATCCAGTAATCTCCCAGGTGCTGTGCTCTAGGATTCCGAAGTGCTGTGCAGTTGAAAAGTATGTTCAACGCCCCCTCTATTTTAACCGCTGTTGCCAAATGTAATTATCTGTAGAAGTTTTTCCCAATTTTTGTCGGCAATAATATAAAATACCAATAATTATTAAATTGAAAGCAGTGTAGAGATATTATTTATTGCAGATTGAAATTTGTCCAAATTTTTTTTTTGAACCAAATTATTTTATCCTTATTTGTGTTGATCTCACCTATTTTTCAAAAGTCAATAATATTACCAATCTCGATTTTCTCCCACTAAATACGGCGTTATCCCGTATTAAAATTCAAATGAAAAATAAGTTATTTATTCCTTAGAAAGTACCAAACATTCTAAACTGGCAACGCTGCTTTCATATCAGATTGGTAGCTGGAACTGAACACACGCCCAACGCTGACTGCGAACAATTATTCTTCTCTCTCTTTCAAGTATTTTTTCTAATATTTTCCTTGTCGTACTTGTGTAAATCGTATGTCTAAAATATACTTTTCGCGATCTGTATATAGTGTAAGTCCGTCGTGAAACAGTCTGTATAAAGCGCGGATCACACTAGTCGGCTATTTGAGAAAGCTGCTACTGTCATAAAATTTTCCGCTGGCAAATATTTTCGACGGCTGCCAAAGTATAACCAATTATTTCAACAAATTTTTTTGCTGAAAAAAAGTGTGTATAGCAAAAGCCAAATAAAGTTGCGTTCACGTCATCATTGTGAACATTTGAAGCGTTGTCAGATTGTTCATTAAATATGGAAATTAACAGAAAATAACTGAAGTAAACCCATTATTCTTTTTTCTCCTTTTTTTGGGGGGGGAATCAAACTACAATAATGTTTTTTATTTCGACGTTTCTACCGTTGTCAAGATTAACTAGGAATGAAATAATTTTTGGTCCCTATCTGGCTTATGCTATAAAAAGTTGATATCTCCATAGGTTTTGAGTTTGGAGCGATATGTTGTTGAAATGTGTCATAAATGTCTAGTATAAAACGTTTTTTCCTACGATCACTACCCAAAGTAGACTTTTGCACACTCGAATCTAACCGCAAAGTTGATGTTTTCCGCGATCTATCATAATTGACATTATTTACGCTCTAGAGCGTACTTTTCCGCTCGCCTGTTTTCATTTACAATAAACTAAAGAAAGGTAGTAAATAATAGATATATTAAAACAAAATGTAGAGCAGTCCGAATATTTTAGTTTAAATATTATTATTTGAAGATATTTCGAACGAAATTAATAAATATTCCTATATAATTTGACTGACATCTACAATTTATACAAGTGACCGGATTTACAACGCTGCAGGTTACGCGACCAACAAATAGATGGAGGTGTATATTTTATATGTTTAATTTTATTGAAATTATAAAATAATTTAAACCTCATACATTGATATTATTTTGATTCAATACTACAGTGAAGGATTTATTTCTTAGTTCAAGATAAAAATTAATATTTACAACCTATTACAAATATAACGTTGTTAAAATTGACAATTTTCTTGATCGTTTTTGCAGATTCCTATTTTCATAGTATTCACTTATACGGACAAGTTTACGTAGTAGAAATATAACAGTCAGAAGGTAGGCAATGCATTATACACCTAGATGCAACAGTGATTGCATATTTAAGTACCTACCTACTATTTTGTGAAAATAGTAGACTATGGAATTGATGAAACGTCATTATTTCATTTTTAGTTTATAAAAAAGTTGTCTGTTTATAAAGAGCTATTTGAAAAATGAATAGTGACAGTGAATTTTCAAGCACACCTCCAGATATAGCAGATTTTGCTAAAAATATTATTCTTAATCTTCTGCCAACTAAATCCAGAGGTAAATACGAAAAACAATAATTGGTACATGTTTTCAACATCACATTCTAATAAAGTGTACTTTTCATGTTTTTTTTAATTATTTGTTTAAAAATAAGGTGATCGTAGAAAAAATATTGTGTGCAATTCGAGCAGAAAGTGCGTTGCCTCAAGCGGCAAAGTATCACTTTCCGCTCTTAATACACAAATAGCTATTGTGTTTTTTGCTGATAATATTTTTAATTTATTTTTGAGTTCTCGCATTGTTAAAATTTTCCGTTAAAATTGCTGTGCAATCTCGTAAATTGTACCCATCCGTGATTCAATGGAATTACTTCAACTGTTTTATCAATTTTTGCTAAGTTTGCATCAACTGCTATTAGTCTCGCCACGGTACGAACCCATTCTATAATAAGCAAATAAGGTTAGCTCTTTTTTTGTTGAAATAGATTTTAACTATTTTGTAAAAACAAAATGGAAATCTCAACTACATCGATACGGTCTAGTTAAAAATACTAAATTTTAGTTATAAATAAAGAATTGGCATTATGTAACAACAATTGCTAGAATAATAACTTTTTAAATACAATAAAAATGTGCCTTTTTTCATTATCTCTACAGGGCATGTCCATGTAACGTCACAGGCTATTTTGACAACACTCCTGAGGAAAAACAATAAACAAAAGCCTTCAGAACACGTGGTACTTAATAGTGAGGTGATGCTGATTTATAATGATAGATCGTGTTTGAGTTTAGTTGGTTTTGCTTAAGTGTATTTTTAAAGTTATTTCAATTGTTGAGCTTGCATATTTAATAATATACATATAATATAGGTGGATAGTTTGTTGTTTAATAATTATTGATCGTGTTTAAGTTTTTTTTTCCTCAGGAGTATTTTCAACTGTAAACTGTCGTAGACATGCCCTACAGATCGATGTTAATTTTGCTTTCTTTCAACTCAGATCTGTGATATTATTTCGAGGTTAGGAATATTTTACACACTGAGAAAACTTGTTTTGTAAAAAATGACTGAAAAAGTTGCATTAACTTTCAATGGAACTTCTAGGGTTTGTTTAATTGAGTGATTGGTTGCAGGTCCTTCAGGAGCAGCTAGATACAGTGACTGGTGTCGAAGAAGGACTTCGGGATAGATTGAATAAATTTAGAGAAGAAAATGAAGACTTGAAATTTCAAGTAAGTAAATTGTCGAACTTTTTTGATTATTTTTTTTAGTATCTCGCGTCCTGTATGATTAATGATGACGTAGGATCGAAAGTTATAAAAAGGATATATGTCTGTATCTCTATTCCCAATTTTTTGAGATTTTTGTTTTCAATATCTTTTTGATTTTTTTGTCTGAGCTAAAAGTTTTAAAGTGGACGTGGCAACATCTAATCATAGAAAATATCGTACTCGAGAAAAACATGTTGATTTATGCATTCTACCAAATTTACAACTCGATCCCTCTTTTAGTTCGTCGAAAATGCCATTGCGAAAAATCTTATAGAAAAAAATTTAGAATTGACAAGAATCAAAATTGACAAGATAAGATTGAGGTACCCGAAAAAAAATTGAAACATATTAAACAAACAAAATGAGACAATTATTCATTTATTCTTTGGAATTAATTTATTTGTGGCCTTAAGCGAAACTAAGTGAAATCTTCCTCTAAAAATAAACGGATTGGACGGATTGGAGTACTTATTGAGTAACCAGCTAGATCACCAGACCTTGAATCGTTGGATTTTTCTGTATGGTTACCTTACAGACAAAGGAGAACTATTGATTGCAGGTAATAAAATGGTAGACCAGTTAGGTATAGAAGGTTCTAAAGGAGGCTTCACAGGTCTGGAACTGTTTTGTGGAACCATTAAGGATTACATAAGAGTGGAAGTCGAGAACTGGCTAGTTAAGGATGTACAGGGTCGGACTTATAAAAAAAATTATATAACAGTGCATTTGAGCTCGTTGCAAATGAAAACTGTTTTAGCTAAAATTGTACCAATATTCTTTTTCGGTAGATAAACTATCCAGAACACTTCAGTAGAAAGGAAATTTTCCGAAATTACCGGACTCGCGAAAAACAATTTTTTTATTAAATAACATTTTAACAAATAACACATTTAGACAGTTTAGTAACTTTAAAATTTAGAGAAAAATGAATGTGTTCACCATTATTGTTTACCACTTCTTGAAGTCGTGTGCGCCATAAATTGATACCCCCATTTATTGCACCCTGTTCAAAATTGTTGCAAACAAACTGCATTCTTTCTTTGAGCTGCTCGATTGTTTCAAATTGTTGTCCCTCATACAAATTTTGTTCTAAAATTCCCCAAATTCAATTATCAACCGGATTCAATTCTGGGCTGTTAGGTAGCCACATTCATACTATTTTTTAAAGTTATCAAAGTATTTTCATAAATGTGTTATTTGTTAAAATGTTATTTAATAAAAAAATGGTATTTCGCGAATCCGGCAATTTCGGAAAATTTACTTTTTATTGAAGTGTTCTGGATAGTTTATCTAGTGAAAAAGCATATTAGTATAATTTCAGCTAAGGCAGTTTTCATTTGAAGTCCGACCCTGTACAATATTTTTGCTTCCAAATTCACAGTCATGTTAAGTACATGTTAGGTTATTAGCCCTGCAAAAAGAAAATAAATCGTCCAAAAAACAAAAAAAATATTTTCAATAAAAAAATGTACTCCTTTATTTCGGCCCACAGTGTAGAAGACACGAAGTAGGTAGATAATCATGGGTAATGGTACAAAGAGTGCCTGGGCTGTTGAACACAACCCAAACGTATGAATGAATGAATGAGAACTATTGAATAACCAGCCAGATCACCAGACCTTACGCCGTTGGATTTTTTCTGTTTAATTATCTCAAGGACAAAATATATGTCAACTGGTAATGCGTATCAATCAAATAAATCGAGTAGATATTTTAGGATGTTATAAGTAATATTTTTGTAAAAATTCGTTGAAACTAACTCATCAAAGGTTTCAAAAATATTAAAATATACTGAAAGTTCCACTAAAAATAAAGAGTAAGTACCGACTGTGTTATATTTGCTTGAATCACCCCGTATATTTAAATATTTATTCGAAGAATATACAAAAGTTGTCGTATAAGGCTACAAAGAATGTTACGGCTTCCATTCTGTTTACGAAACATACATTCGCTTTTAATGTATTTTAATTATTTATTCGAAATTAATAAGGAATGATTCGATATCGACCAAACAAATTCATTCACGATAAATAACGGGTTATCCAGCTGTGCAGCTGATCACCGTATTCATTTTTATCGCGGGAATGTTTTACTGAATCATTTAACGTTGTCATTTCGATTACTTTTATCATTAGTCACAACACTGTTGTAAAATTTATTTGTCTAGAAGGTTATTAAAATATACGACACCGATAACAATAGAAATTATGCTAGGAAGAGATTAGATAAAGTTGAATTAGATTTGAAGAAGTGATTATCAGCAAATAGTGAAGATTTTTTTCATTTAGTCATTACTGAGTCCTTAACAAATTCGCTGCCAGGGGCACATAGTGACGATTGACCGTGTGCCACCTACAGTTGGCAGAAGCAAACGTGAGCCCTGGTGGGCGTGTTCATGTAGCTGTAGTTGTATTTTTGTAGTAACAATTCGATATTTTGAATCGATAACCAAATATCGATACCATAAAATGTCAACTGTTAGGAGATAATATGTAAACAAAGTCAAACTTGCTAAAAATGTAACTCTATATATTAATAAAAAAATTATATTGGACCAAAAATAAAACTACTTGCCCTGAAGACATTCTCAAATTACATGACTCTGTAGTAATGTCATGAAAAAGAAGGGTCAAGTTTCTATGGAAAGCAATAAAATATGAACTGGTTATGTAGCCTATTCCTTCATCTATCTGCTTACACATCAGGATCTTTTGGAATAAAGCCGTCGAATGCCGTTTGTTAACTTTTTGTTTAATTCAAATCAATAGTGTGACCTATTTAGTATATTATTTAGAAATGTAATTTTTTCCAGTGTTCTTTTTTTCTTAACAGCCGAAAGTTGAGTGTTGCCGATGCAAAAATAAAAATTACCCGAACTTACTATTCAAATTATCAGAATTTGTCAAAATTACCAAAAGGACACATTGGTTATCTAAAAAAAGTCTTCGACCCCAGTAAATATGGAAAATCCCCAAAAACAATAGCCAATTTATATATCCATTCTACAAAATACCTATTTGAACAATTATTGGATCCAAATTAGTGAAATTGTCTAAAAAGCGGATAATCATCCTCGCATTGACAACACTGATACAGAATGGACAATCGTTAACATTGGCTCTTGATTGGCTGCTTGCGATGACCTCATTTTAGTTCGCATATTTTCCGGGGCTCATGTTTGGTTCTGACAACTGTATTTACAATCACCGTGTGCCAATCAACGCCTCTCAGGCGGTCAACGTCATATTTTTGTTTGCTTATAAGGTTATGGAATTATTTTTGTTGTTAATACATTAAAAAAGTGAAAAATGAACATGGTTTAGTAAGAATCAATGTTATAAAAAATAAATATACATAAAAACTTCACAAATTGTAATAAAATGGCTCTTCGTCGGTCTCGGCGTTTTTATCTAAATCGACCGAACGCCCCTAGGGCGGTGCTGGCAGTGAATGTGTTAAAGACGTCACTACCTTCGACATTTTATAATATAACGGGTGTTATAGAAACTTTGACTCATTTTTGTACTTTACAAGGTGGTCACTATTTCAATGTTCCTGATTAGTAGGTATTTTTAAAACCATTAGTTATAAAACGGGTTAAATGGGAAGGAACGAGGGAAGGAAGTTGAGTATTTCCAGGAGTAATTCAATCACGTTTGAAAATTTTTAATACCAGGGACGGTTCCAGGGATATTAACAAAAATATAAATCTGCTAATTTTATGTATTTATCAAAATAATATTTCTTTTGGTTTATGTTGTAGTAAACAATTTTTATTATCGTCAAACGTTTTAATGGCCACTTGCACCGACTATTTTGAGTGAAGCTTATGGTTAAGGCAGGGGCGTAGCTACCGCCGTATCTGCCGTATCAATTATACGGGGCCCCCGGGCCACGAGGGCCCCCAAAGTGTGTAAGGAAAAAAATAAAAACTTTCTAATTTATTTTATTTTACAAATGACAAAATTCTATAAAGCAATTACTTTTTTCCCGCCTTAAGCGTGCGTTCAAAAGTGAAATTGTTACTTTATGCTTGAGAGTTTTCAAAACATGATTTTGAAAAAAATGAAATGGGCAGAAGTTTTAAATTTACCGCCTTAAAATTGATAGATTTCTGCTCAATTTTCTCTCTTAATATGTCATGACAACTACAGATGGCAGCACATTTGCTCTAGCCAAAATATTTATTAGAGACGGCAGTCTTTTGGTTATAGGTGGTCTGTGCATTGGATGTTAAACCACGGAGTGCAAGGAGAGTGAATATTTAAAATTTGATTTTTATTTTTAAAATGGTTAAATTATGTACAAACTCTGTTTGACTAATATTTATGAGTGATTCAACAATATTATCTTCCGTAGCAACTTTCTCAAAATTCATTTGGAATAATGTTTCTAATAATGAGATGTATTGTACAAAATTTTCATGCGGCATATTCAAGTTTCCAAAAGTATCCTTATTCGTATTTTCATAAGCTCTAAGGTAACAGTATAAAGACGAATCTACTAAATTCTGCTACGCTTGTGAATACGTCTCACATACGCTGCATGTATGAATTTCCGAACATTTTTTAATTAAATAACCACAAAAGTAGTGAACAAAATTCTTTTCCAATAAATCATTTGTCTGAAAGTCTTTGGGCATTGCAGTATTTGATGAAAGAAATATTGTTGGAATAGCCTTTTTTAAAAGAAGTTTTCTTTTATGAGGTTGCAATCATGTTTTGTTCAAAATGAGCACCACATAAACGATGATAGAGATTATAGTTTTGGCATCAAGTCAGGCCTATCGCATGCTTCGAGCCAAACTTTAGCTTTGAAACAAAAACAACAAATTAAATCAATGCATGAAATGCTCATAAATGTAATATGAAGATCAAATAATAAAGTATTATACTAACAGTTTCTAACCTTTCTGAATCCTTTGGAAAACGGTGAAATTTTCCATCATAATTATAATATTTATTGCTACATCCACGAACTACACACACTACCCGTTTTCTTCTTTTTAATGGTATCCATTGCAAAAAAATGCTTATAAACTATAAAAATAATACCGAAAACCCGTAAAAATATTAGCTGTAATAAATAATTCGATTCGCAAATTCACCACTGGCACTTTTATTTGGTTGGATCGCAGCACAGCACTGGCCGCCGGATGAGATACTCATCCGAATGACGTTGAAAGTCACAGAGAGCTCGGCAGTGTAACGTCACGAGATAACATACTGGATCGTTTCTATACTGTGATAATAGCATATAAAGTCAAAAGACTGTTACCAATCACTTAAATTAAACTAAAAATTTCCTAGAATTTGCATTGATGCCAAACTGCATGGTGCAAGGGTTATATTTTTAAGGGACGCTTGGATTTTAAGCTCTACTTAGATAAGTACACTTAAACAGTGAGTCGGTGCAAATGGCCATTAAAGAATTAAATAAAACTGTGTAAAAATAGTACAGGAGCCAGAAAATATTTTGTTCACATAATTTGACCTATTATAAAATCCAATATCTTGGAATCACCCTACATTTTTTCACAATAAAATCCCAAATTGGATGGTTTTGCAAGGTGCCTCGAAATGTGGAAGGTTCTGGCAGAGTTATTACTTTGCCGAGAAGTATACAGACTATAATAATAAATTTCTTTTCCTTCAGTAACTTTCCATCCCTATATCTCGAAAAATTGACTTCACATACAGATTGTGAAAAAGTTTATTATGTTCGACAATAATAATATAAACAAAAACAACACTACTTAAAAGAGAGAGACAAGAATTCTTAATTATATCAGTCCCCTCTACCAAAACAGTTGGGCGTGTAAAAGTTTTTCTCATTCTTTCTTTCACACAGAGAACAATAATTCTTGTATCTCTCTTTCAAGTAGTATCACGTGTTTTATATTCCGTGGTAGGGTTGTTCAAGTTATCTTTGTCGTACTTGTGTAAATCGCATGATATATTAATTTTTTTTCCACAATCTGTAGATATCAAGCTTCTTAAATTAATTAAATAAACAAAATTCAAGTTTAAAGACTTATTTTCATATCTACACCCCTCTTTCATAAATGGATGTGTATAAAAACCGTTTTCTTCAGCTTGAAGACAGAACCATAGAACTAGAAGGTACCAGAGCGCGGATCCGTCTACTAGAAGATCTCCAGAAACCTTTAAATAAAAGCAGATCACCCGATATCATTCCTACCCTAGATCCCATCCCTCCCGGTCGACCTCCGTCACGTATTGAAATCTCCACTCCCAGTATGAAAGCCATGAGTCCTTTAATAATGAACAGTATGAAAACTTTAAATCTCCAACTGGATAATTCTAGTAGTACGGAGTCTGCTCACGACCAGTCTTCTGAAAAAGAAAAAAAGGACAGTTCGAAGACGAAGAGACCTAGTAAGATACCTTTGAAGAGCTACACGGCACCGAAACCACCCGGAGGTAAGGTTTTAATTTGTATTTTTCTGATAATATACGAGGGATTTTTAAATTGAAATTCGTAAATTTGTGTTACAAGGTCATATTTTATTGTTAAAAAACTAACTCATCTATTGTGTCGATTCTTTTCATGTTCCATTTACATTCTTTTTTTACTTTCATGGATTATAATAATTTATTGTTATTGTTGTGAAAATAGAACTTTTTTCTTTTGTAGGAAATTAGTTTTTTTAAATTTGAAAGGAGGATAATATTCTTTATTGTGTACATTACCATCGAAGTAATGACGAAATATTTATATCGATTTGACTTTCAATAAAAGATACTTTTAGGCCAGTCAATTATAGCAAAATAAAGTTTTAATGAAAACAATATAAAATATTATTACAAGATTGAGAAAAAATGACA
>CAJUYG010000193.1:224133-235588 GCA_910591675.1 Galerucella calmariensis
AATGAAAACAATATAAAATATTATTACAAGATTGAGAAAAAATGACATTAAATGGTTTCTTTTTATTCGAAAATGATATTATAATAGAGGAGTTCAGTCTAAGGTCAGTGTGGCCAACAAAAAGTGTTTTTTTTCTGACAAGAATGACAGTTAAGGTCTACAATTCAAAAGATAAGATTTTTATATGTTTTTTATCATTGCTATATTGCTTTATTGAAATAATGAGTACACCCCCGAAGCGTAAATCTTGAAATTTAAAATGACTTTTTAGCTGAACTTTCTAGGAACTCTTGGCATGTTACCATTTCATTTCTGTTATTCTGTCACTAGCTATGTCAGATGTCAGTGGAGAAAGTAATTAGAGGAATAGAGATACAACTAACTAGAAATGCTACAAAAATCTAATCGAAAATGGACATTCAAAATTAAACGAATATCAACAAAAATAAATATAACTGACATTTGACATAAATAAAATCCTTGTAAATTTCAAAATATACGCTTCGAGGGCGTATTCATTATTTTAATAAAGCAATATAGATGTTCACAATGATAAAAAAAATGCAAAAATCTTATGTTTTGAATGGTAGACCTTAACTGTCATTCTTGCCAGAAAAAACCACTTTTTGTTGGCCAAATAGTGAATACTATTACTTACCTGTACCTCTTACATCAGTAAGCGGGAGAAGCGGGTCCCATTTCGGGATTCACGTTCAAAATAGCTTAACAAAATGTCTTTTAACATTTACTATTCAGCTGCTTCGGTATTTTATTAACTACACACGGCAGATTTGCCTAAATAATTAGTTATGAAAAAACTGTTTTTTTAATCTTGAAGAAACAATGTATTTGAAAGCACCAAAAAAACTTGTAAATATTATACGATGATCGAATGTCAATAAACGTCAAAACAAACTGGGGAATTTCACCAGTTGATCTGACAACGTCTTGAAGTTTTGCCAACCCGTTAGCTGTAAATTGCCCTGGCTGTTGAGTATAAATTGTATTTACGGTTGGTAAATTAATATTTATTTTGATAAGCAGGAAACTAACTAAAAATGACATCATCGTCTTGTTATCGTAAAAATCCTTATATTATCAAGCGAGTTTACGGTCGTGGTATGACAGCTATGGCTGTTCATCCAAAGGACGGCCTTTTGGTTAATTTCCGCAATGTATAACGGTTCCCAATATTGAGATGCAGGAATAAACCACAGAAAACCTGCATCCACAACGCGTATAAGGAAAGGAATTAAATTTGTGTGTTTATAAAATTTTAGAGACTCTACTTCCTGGTCTATAGCAGTAAGATTCATCTGTGTTAATTGACAAACAAAATTTAACTAGGTCATGACTCATTTCATTTATTTTATTAAGTTAAAGATGCTGTTCATAAAAATTAAAAATAACATTTTGTCTAGTCACGTACCGCATGGTACTTTCTTGGATTTAATACGAGATGAACACAAAGTGTTGTTGAATCAACAAATTTAATTTCCTTGAAAACACGTTTTTTTCTATTTATTTTTAAATATTGAGTTATTGACAATTTATTTTTATAAAACATATACAGTGTGAAGATTGTGGATGATACTTTCATTAAACACCAAAAAAATTTATCTCTAAATCATGAGAAGGTTATGATATTTTTATAAATTCAAAATAAAATTAAAATTATAGTAGCAACAATAGATTTAGTGCCTGCTAAATTTTCCGTAAGTTATCAAAACGTGCCATAAAGCAAGAAGGATTCACTCTGAAAGGAGAGCCGCAGAGTTGCCACAACACAAAGCCGGATTTAACTCTAATTTTCGCTCTTTACTTTTTTACTTACACATACAGTAACTATTATAGTATTCAATATAGCTTATTATAAATACAAGTATTTATAAAATAGTCCTAAAAAATAATAATTTTCAAAGGTACTTTTATAATTTTTTAAATATCCCTCGTATATTAGCTGGTTTGAATGTCGATTAAGTTCTGTGGTTTTAAAATTGTTAAAGTGAAATATTTTGGTGGTAGAAAATAATTTTTGCATTATTGATAAAGCTTGTTGATTAAATGGTATTTTTTACTAAAACTGTTTTTAAATCACCTTTGCTTTTGAAAAGCATCGATGTTAAATTGGGTGAAATTTTTTTTCATGTTTACACACAAGTATTTAGTAGATCTTTAGAATAATTTTTTTCTACTGGGAATTATGTAAAAAGTGATGGAATTTTTAAGAAATATTTTATAGTAAAAATTCACTTAAATATGTAGCAAAAGTTGTACAAACTAAATATATAGGGTGTTTCGACACCTTTTTTTTAAACATTCTGTCTTTACTTATTTTTTTTTGTCGGTTAGATCACTTTTTACAAAATTCTCACATTACCTTCGTAATTTTTCTTAATAATCTTATCTAATTTAATGGCAAATATTTATCCGGAAAAAATATGTTTTAAAGAAAAATGTTGATATAAAGTTTATTTACGATAAAAAGACGATGACGTTGCAAAAAAAATATTGTGATGTTGCCAAGCTGTAGTTTTTTTCTTTACTCAACGAAAACTAGAAAAGTCTAACATAACCTAACCTAACATTGAAAACATTCAATAATTCAAATAGCGAATACTATTACTTACGTCTCTTACAGCAGTAAACGGGAGAAGCGGGCCCCCATTTCTGCATTCTCGTTCAAAATAGCTTAACAAATATGTTACGATCTCTTGTTCAACTGCTCCGGCATTTTATTAACTACACACTGCAGATTTGCCTAAATAATTATTTATGAAAAATAACTTAAATCTTAAAGAAACAATAAATTCAAAACCACAAAAAAAACTTGTAAATATTAGACGATGATCGAATGTCAATAAACGTCAAAACAAACTGGGAAATTTCACCAGTTGATCTGACAACGTCTTGAAGTTTTACCAACCAGTTAGCTATAAATTGCCCTGGCTGTTGAGTATAAATTGTATTTAGGGTTGGTAAATTAATATTTATTCTGATAAACAGGAAAGTTACTAAATATGACGTCATCGTCTTTTTATCGTAAAAATTCTATATGTTTATTTACAATATAAAGACTATGACGTTGCCAAACTATAGTTTTTTTTCTCCCAACTTTGAGAGAACTAGAAATGTCAATCTGATTGTTCTTTTTCATTGGCATATGCCTCGTATTGCATAAATAGAAGGTTGTCTGGAAAACATAATTCTACGATATAAAAACCTACAGGGTGTACCAATGAAATTAACTTTCTTTAAATACTAAGACGATAATCAAATGTCAATAAATGTCAAATAGAACTGGGGAATTGTACCAAATGAGCTGACAACGTCTAGAAGTTTTGCCAACCCGTAGACTGTAAATTGCCCTATACATTAAGTATAAATTTTATTTACGGTGGGTACAGGAAAGTAAGTAAGGATTGCATCATCGCCTTTTTATCGTAAATAAACTCAATATTGTTTTTTCTATGAATATTTTCCATTAGATCTGTCAATTTTAATTTAAAAAAAAACACATAGTCCTAGAACTGGCCACAAAATATCCAGCATATCGATAAACAACAGAAAATATATTTGAAATATTATTACCTATACAGTGAACATCAGAAAAATTTGCTTTGCATTTAAAAAGTTTGCTGTCTTCTCTCTTAAACATTTTCCAACTATACCAATGGCTTGAAATTGTTTGGTTGTTCCAAGATGAACCAGAACTAATTAATGTTACGTTCTCGAAATGCTTCCAAAAATATTGAGGCAACATTTGTCTCAAAGCGAATCATGTAGCAACAATGGATCATTCTCCATACAGTCCTTACCTAAGTTGTAACGACTTTTTTACTTTTCCAAAAATTCCAATAATGGACAAATTCAAATATTTTGAGAATTCAGGGATAGTGTAGTTCAACAAAAACTTGCGCAACATAATTTTGTATACCCAGAGATTGTCTTAAACATATCTGCTGCTTGAAATTACCTATCAAGATAAAATTATTTGAATAAAAATACCAAAAGTTTAAAATTCGCGTTCAACCAAAAATGACTGATGACATAATGAGTACGTTCGTAATATATCGAAAACTGACAGTGTACTTGTCAGTCAGACGACGGAGTAAACGCTTCTCGTGGTGCGTTTGAGAATTATTTTTAATTTTTGTTTTAAATTTGGCTAGTAGTGGAAAAAATTGTTCATACACCATGGTGTTGAAGACATTTATAAACCTCGCAGCTTATTCCGCTCGGGGCAAAGCTTCTTCTTCACCACCTTGGTGTATATTATACTATTCTGTTTGTGGAGAATACTAGATAGTGGCATGCTTAGCAAAATATAAAATAACAGCCGCCATAGACATCAATTCTAAAACCGTTTTGAATTAAATAACTATTAGGTGGTGAAATATGACAGAAAACTGTTTATCGATAGGCTAAATTTTTCACAGCCAGCACCGTTCTAACGCACGTACACACATTAAAAAATATTTGAATTTGTCCTACGTCAGCACGCCACAATTTCACAAAAATCTCCATCGTAGCACTGAACACTATAACAATCGGTAGGGTCTTTCTCCGTCGGCTCTTTTGATCTATGTCAGACAGAAATTTAAATGACACTCCAATCTTGTGATCCTAAAATTGGAGCTGGCAACAGCTTCCTAACACTTCCTAACGACAGAAACACAAACAACAACTAGGCGTGATCTAAATGTGATCCTGTTTTCGACAGACTGTCACAGCGCACAAAAGCTGCGCGTACTTATTGTTCCATGCCAAGAGACTGTTCCGATTGTTATATTATTCCGTGATCGTAGCTTCACAGTTTTCATTTAGTAAAGTATTCATAGGTAAACACAGCCCAGCACCATCCAGCACGCGCAGCCGCAGCGGCGATTCACCCGGTAGACCACACTCGGCACAATCATGGACGAAGGCGAAATCCGAAGCGAACAGTCTCAATTCCAAAAGTAATTCCTTGTCGAAATCCAGAAATAGTTCGTTGGTAACCACGAAGGATTCTTTATCCGGTAAATTGAGATCGAGCGATTCCTTCCAAAAGTTGAATGGTACGAATACGTTCGGAAGAAACGTCCAGAAGAAGACTTTAAGCGGTACAACTACTACTCCGAGTGATAAGGTACGAACCAAAACCACGACGAGCATTATTTGGAGTTTCTTTCGACGTGATTAGAAGCGGCTGTCAATTTTTTTAGTTACGCCCCTCATATATTAGGGAAAAGTGCAGTAAGTGACGCTTATTTTTATTATTTGCTTTTATCCGCTTCCGAGGCTTCTGTTTTGTTTTTATTTGGTTTTGGTAGTTTTTGTGGGATATATTTATTGGTTGGAGCTTCAGTAGTTTTTTTTGGAGTAGAGTAAGTAGTTGTAAGGTTTGTTCTTACAGAAAATAATAGACAGTTTTCAAACCAATCAGAAATCTTTGTGGGAACGCTTTAGGGTCTTTGCGCCGAATCCGGATTGTCAAAGACTGTCTGTGATGTTTGTGAGAACAAACCTCTTGTGGGATAGATTTAAGTTTAAGATTATCTTAACTCTAAATAAGCGTTTATCCTGAATACTTCGATGTTTTATCGATAAATGTTGATAAAAGTTCATCCATGCAATAATATTAACGATTTAGAACACTTATTTTAAGAATCCTAAAGTGCAAAATATCAAAATTTTCCGTCTGATCTGCAGGTTACGATCCATCGTTAAAAAAAGTATACACTGTGTTATTTACAAGATGCTACGTAGAGATTCTTGTACAAAACTGTCAAACGCTAGCTAACTTTTTTACTAAATAGCGTTCATAAAAAATAATAACAGATTTGGATAGGTCGTTGAAAAATATGTTCAAATGACTTTTAATTTTCTTAAATTCTTTCAAGTTTAATAAAAAAATGGATGGTTATGTTTAAAAGTCGAACTCCATTCTCATACCACTTTCGGATGATCTTAATCGATTAGGTGATGGCTAACACGGTATTATTTAAAAGTTAAACCTGAAGTATGGCGGTTCGCTTCGCCGCTGAGATGAAATTTTTTTTTATTTTTAGTTTTTCTTTCACAATTTTTGTCTAAAGTTATTTGTTTCAAAAATTGTATCTGTGTGTATCTGTAGAGTAGGGAGGGTGAGTGTGTAGGTTCACAGCACTTAGGCCACATGTGACCCATTGGCCATTGTACATCCTCCCGAGGAGTTGTCCTCCTAGGTCATTGTCCATCCTGTCCTTCTCAGGAAGGTGGACAGGTCACAAGGAGACATCTCCTTTATATCGGCAGGTGTAGGCCAAGACCGAACACACACTCTCTTATTGACGATAACTCCGGACACTCGCATAAGACATGCCTGACAGTTTCATCTTCCTGTTCACACATCCTGCATAGAGGTGTGTCCACTAGCCTCATAGTATGGAGGTGTTTCCTTAGTTGACAGTGACCAGTCAGAAATCCTACTGTTAAACGCAGGTTTTTCCTGGTCATCACCAAATATTTCTTCGGTGTCAGCTTCCCAGGGTCGCCCAGGGTGATCCTGGCAAGACTGCATCCTTTGATTCCATCCCATCTCTTAAGGGATTGAGCATGGGTGTAACGTTTGGCTAGTCCGCAATTGTCGAAGTCGTTAGGCCGTATGTGTCACTGGGTCCTAGAATTTTTAGTCCAGCGGCTTCCCTGGCTAAAGAATCAGTAATGCGATTTCCTTTACTCCTGTCGTGCCCTTCAACCCACCTCAGGATAATATTGTTATCTGCCGAGGCGTGAGCTAAATCTTGGTGGCACTCTATTACTATCCTCGATATAACACGTTGTCTGTTCAAGGCTAATAGGGCTTGTCTACTATCAGTGCAGATTATTATGTTTTTGTCAGAAATTCCTTTTCTGGTTAGTTCTTTTGTGGCAATTGAGATACCAGTCAGTTCTGTTTGAACCACGCTGGTATTGTTTCCCATTCCACACTCAATCTTTAGGCTTAGTGCTCACGAGTAAACTCCACATCCTGAGCCTTCTTTCATTTTTGAACCATCTGTATATATTTCCAAAAAAAAAATTTTTTTAAAATAGAACTTAAAACAAAAAAGAAAAAAATTTCATCTCAGCGGCGAAGCGAACCGCCACACTTCAGTAACTTTTAAATAATACCGTGTACCACCATGTTAGCCATCACCTTATCGATTAAGATCATCCGAAAGTGGTATGAAAATGGAATTCGACTTTTTTAAACATAACTACCTATCCATTTTTTTATTAAACCAGAATGAATTTGAGAAAATTAAAAGTGCATTTGAACCTCGATTTGAACTTATTTTTCAACGACCTTTCCAAATCTGTTAGTATTTTTTATGAACGCTATTTGGTAAAAAAGTTAGCTCGCGTTTGACAGCTTTGTCCGTCAGCCCGCTGCAAAAAAGCGTGATGATAGTTAAACGTATGCCTCCTTGAGATTCGGTAATTTCGCTCATTTTCATTAACAAACGACAGATAATTAAATTGTTTATGGCAATGAAAAATTGCATTTTGCAATTTTAGTTTCACGTATGCCGAGACACCAAACGTTAGTTTATGAAAAAAAATCCATCGCAAAATGATCGGCATACGTGCAGCGTGCGACTTAAGGGTTGGCACACACCCTTAAAAGTGTAACAAATTATATTATCACTAAATCATATTATCACGTATGCCCTTTTGCAATTGGCCATTTTTTGGCCTAAAGTGCATAGATGAACTATAATTGCAAAATGCAATTTTTCATTGCAATAAACAATCAAATTATCTGTCGTTTCCCCCACGGGCAAATATTTATTTCGCTTGATTGTTAATGAAATTGTGCAAAATTACCGAATCTCAAGGAGGCATACGTTTAACTATCATCACGCTTTTTGCAGCGGGCTGACGGTCTATATGTAGCATCTTATAAATAACACAGTTTATATCGTGTTCCTTAGTTGCCGAGATATTGTTAAAAAACTTGTTTTTACTGGATGGACATTAATTAAAACAGAATATACTAGGTACATTCAATACCCTTCTTGGTGTGTGTCATCGTTTTTGTCGTATATCCGGGGTTTGGGTATGTCGTTTACTTTATTTTCTTATCTGACATAAAGCTAACCTTAAATTTAATAAATAAAATCATCAGGATCGTATTCGGTCCAATTCGAAAAGGCTATGAAATGAATAATTACCAACATCTTTTTCTAACTGAAAATACTTGAGAACTTTTAAAATGCTGATGTTCTTCCGTGTATCTAGGCATATTTTTGTATTATTTAAATAAATATAACAATAAGATTAATATTCACTTTTCATAAATAATAATTGACCGTAACCAAAGTACAGACCTGACGAAAACTGTCAGTGGGACAGTAGAAAAAGACGTAAGATACATTGCCGATCCTATTTTGAATGCTATCATTTCTCCCGATTGGTAAGTCGCGCTTGCGCGTAATCTAAATATCAACTAATCAATTGTTTTAAGTCAAAGATTAGGGTTAACGTTTGTAATAAATTTAAACGGTTCATTTATGTGATATTTTGATCAAGATTAATCACAGACCTGCATTTTTTCCATTTCTTTCAACGTAATGTGTTAGAAGGACATTAACAATCGATGACGCACACCAAGAGGGGTATTATATGAACTCTAACTGTGTTTTGCCTCATATTCAAACTAGTGACGTATCTGCACTATAGGTTGCATAATTACAGTAATATCAGCCATATCAGCTGTGCTGATAGCAAAAACAGTTTGAATGTGAGGTAAAACACAGTTATTTTTGTTTTATCGTAAAGTCGTGTTTGTTTTGCATAAAATTAAATTATTTCTTGCATTATTGGAATTAGCGCAATCGTTTGAAACCCTCGAAATAAAAAAAAATGGACCATTTCCGAGAAAAAGCTTATTAATATTCATTCAGCAAAAACAAGTCTTTAACAATATCTTTACAACTAACGAACTTGGTATTTTTTACGATGGATTCCTAACGAGCAAATCAAGCGGATTCTTTTGATACATTACACTTAGAACTTTGCTTTAAACAGTTGGCAACTAAAGTGTCAAACATGGGTTATATTTTTGATCCCCATTTTTTAAGCAAACTAAAAATTGCTTGCTCTGTTTCATTTTGAATTTCAAGAGGTGTATTATTAGCTTCACTATATTACATACTCTCTAATTAATTATTTTTGATAAATTTAAATTTTTGAAGTTGTGGAAATTGTCAAATAATTTAAATTTGACGTTTGTATATATATCATATTACCAACTGTCAATAGAAAAATATATTGAATAACATTTTAAATTATTCATTACAAAAAACATTGTACCCTACTATTTTGGAAAGGTCGTTAGGTAAATAACTATTATTCAAATTTCAGGTAGTGAAAAAGCGAGTAAACATTTTAAAACGTGTTTCCTGTATAGATAACACTAGTGCCATCTATCAAAATTGTAAATATAATAGCTCGGTTTTCATTACAGTATAGTATTTACAAAATTCAAGTTAATTAATTGATTTTCAGTAGGATTTATGGTAGAACACTTTTATTTTCAATTGAATTGCAATTCCCACGGATGTATCCGGCCGGTGATTCGTACTTCCGTTTTTATTTGAGGTAGGATCATTATTGGTTTATTTATAGTTAAAATTTCCAGTCAATTATATTCCAAATTAAAAAACCATTATTTTAAAATTCTCTGAAATGACAAACATATTTAGCAGGTTGATTCTAAATTTAGGTTATAAAATTCAGGATATGATTGATGAGTCGGAAACTGGCAGCCGGAACTAGCAGCCGACCGCTATTAGCGTTACCTTTTGAAGTAGGGAACCGCAAGAAGGAATTATTTTCAAAAAATGTTTTATTTTCTATACAAATTATTGAAATTTGATGAAATTTTTTTTGAGTACTCTAATAATCAAAACAAACATTCGGTATTAACGGCTGCAAAAGTCTCAGCCATCTACACTGCTAAAAAATAGCAATATACAATTTCTTAAAAAAGTTTGTAAATTCTATACGCATTAGGTAAATTTGATAAAACTTTTTTTGAGTACTTAAAAAACCACAGCAAACATTCAGTATCAACGGCTGCTAAAGTCTTCGCCATCTACACTGTTAAAAAAATAACAAAATATTAAATTTCAAACATTTGGTGAATTAATACCGAATGTTTTTTTTATTGTCATCAAAAAAAATTTTATCATATTTTTATGCTTTTTATGTTTACTATACAGTTTTTTATGTTTTCTATACAGTTTTTTTTTGTTTTTTATACAGTTTTTTTGTTTTCTATACAGTTTTTTTCATAATCTTCCGAATCTTCGGTTTATCTGCCACACTCTGTATAAGGACAAGTACTGGAATACCTTCTTGGATAATTCCTACTTGTAGATTCGTCCTTTTCCTTTGAAACTTTTCCATATTTTTGTCCAAAATATTTAACCCATAACAGCAAAATAACTTTTTGTGTTTTCTATACAGTCTTTTTGTTTTCTATACAGTTTTTTTATGTTTTCTATACAGTTTTTCTTATAAAATAATTTTTTTCAACCTGATCTTTTTAAGTACATATGAATTCTTTAATTTCATTGAATAGCGCTCAATTAAAAATCCCAGAATAGCAATTTTTACATTGAAGACACCTCCAGCTCTCCAAATCTTACGAATCTACGGTTTATCTGCCACAATCTGTATAAGATGGTTTTCTATACATTCTTTTTATGTTTTCTATACAGTTTTTTATGTTTTCTATACAGTTTTATTTTATAGAACAATTTTTTTCAACCTGTTCTTGTTATGTACATATGAATTCTTTAATTTCAATGAATAGTTCTCAATTAAAAATCCCAGAATAGCAATTTTTACATTAAAGACACCTTCAGTTGTATAAGATGGATAAGTGCTGGAATGTCTTCTTGAATAATTCCTACTTGTAGATTCGTCCTTTTCCTTTGAAACGTTTCCATATTTTTGTCCAAATTTTTTGTGTTTTCTATACATTCTTTTTATGTTTTCTATACAGTTTTTTATGTTTTCTATACAGTTTTTTTTATAAAATAATTTTTTTCAACCTGATCTTTTTATGTACATATGAATTCTTTAATTTCATTTTTAGTTCTCAATTAAAAATCCCAGAATAGCAATTTTTACATTGAGGGCACCTTCAGCTCTGCAAATCTTCCGAATCCACGGTTTATTTCCCACACTCTGTATAAGATGGACAAGTGCTGGAATATCTTCTTGGATAATTCCTACTTTTTCGTCCTTCTCCTTTGAAACTTTTCCATATTTTTGTCCAAAATATCCAACCCATAATACAGCAAAATAATTTTTTATGTTTTTAATAGTTTTTTTATAAAATAATTTCCCATGTTTTCTATACAGTTTTTTTCATAGTTTTCTATACAGTCTTTTTTATAAAATAATTTCTCATGTTTTCTATACAGTTTTTTTCATA
>CAJUYG010000193.1:235598-250865 GCA_910591675.1 Galerucella calmariensis
TTTTTTATAAAATAATTTCTCATGTTTTCTATACAGTTTTTTTCAGTTTTCTATACAGTTTTTTTTATAAAATAATTTCTTATGTTTTCTATACTGTTTTTTTCATAGTTTTCTATACAGTTTTTTTATAAAATAATTTTTCATGTTTTCTATACAGTTTTTTTTATAAAATAATTTTTCATGTTTTCCATACAGTTTTTTCCATAATTTTCTATACAGTTTTTTTTTATTAAATAATTTTTCATGTTTTCTATACAGTTTTTCCATAGTTTTCTATACAGTCTTTTTTATAAAATAATTTCTCATGTTTTCTATACAGTTTTTTTCATAGTTTTCCGTACAGTTTTTTTTATGTTTTCCATACAGTTTTTTTATGTGTTCTATACAGTTTTTTTTATAAAATAATTTTTTTTCAAACTGTTCTTTTTATGTACATATGAATTATTTAATTTTCTTCATGGTTGCATAAACAGTTTCGGTCTAGTTACACTATAATTTAGAATTTTCTACGCGTTTCATATTGTTCTTGGTATTATTTTCTAAAATCGTTGGTTGACTTGGCGTTTGGGTAACATGACATTAATATTTATACGATTTACAGTGGTAATAATGAAGACTTTGATATTGTACTTTGGTATAGAACCACAAAAAAATGGCGTATGTAAGGAAAACTGCATAATTTTCAAGAAATAAAAAAACTCAAGATTGTTTTGTCAAATTTCATATTAACTGCCTTTTAATTGTTGCACTATTCACTATGAAACATTGATTGTTTGGTATAAATCTCTATAAAATCATCAGGAATTTTGATTCTATAGAAAAATGCACTGAAAATTTAGATTTTTTACCGATAAAGGAACTGGAGATCTTAACTGGGTGACCGTTCGAGTTCGAAGAAGAGCAACTATGATTAACCTCGCAAGCAACGAGGGATAACTGCATTTAGGTGCGAAATAGTGCGTCAAATAGTTGAAGCGAAATTAAGATTTGAAACAACTTAAAAGGCAGTGGCGCGTCGGTACAAATTTCGAATGATATAAATATACGTGTGGTTTCAACAGATCTAATGCAAAAAGAATCACTTAAATCCGTTCATGAACAAAGAATTACGAAAAAAATATAACCCTCCAAATAGAGAACCTCCTTTTTTGTTTAAAAATATATATCGTTAACTAGCAACAAATCAGCAAATTGTTACCAAATTACTCTTAGAGTTATTTATCCACTTTGTTGCATACCAATTCACCTAGTTTTTACGACGTCGTTATGAAATGCATTGCTTAATTTTTTTTTAATGAAATCACTTAACGGTCGCTGCTTTACCGACGAAGGAAAAAATTTAGAAAGTATCTAGATTACATTAATTATAGCATGGAGGAAGAAGCGAATCACTGAAGATAATGATTATTGTAATAAATACCCTATTTTTTTTTCTTAATTATCTCCGTTGTTGTAATACATTAAAAACATAATCAAAGTGTGTTACAGTCTTAGTTTGTTATCGGTGAGTAAAATTGAAAATCTTTGTTTTGATATATAGGGCGAGACTTTTTCTGTATTAATGGCAATATTCTAGATCAGAATTGCCCACGATTTCAATTGTGTGACGCTACTGGCGACGGGTAAAAGGTCTCAGCGAATTATACCGAGCTAGCTCGATGACACTAGAATATTCGAGAAGCCGGGCATCGATATTACACTACGTTTACGTTACTCATGAAAACGTTTCATGAGTATTATATAGTCAAATGCAGTCTTATCATGCGGGTCATACGATTCAACAAAAACATACTCAACCATCATTATTTTCTCCGGGTATATTTGTAATCTCACATTTTGGTAACTTCTGTGTCTTATGATTTGATACATATGGTTAGTGACCTTTGAACCCGCACGATAAGAGCGCTTTTGACTATACAGAGGAATCCTGAAAGGTGTTTATAACTAAAATTACAAAGAACCTTTTTTGTAAATCTAACTAATTGGCGTTGGAAATTTATTGAAGCTCGTCTACTTCATTTTTTAAAACAATATTTTATTTCTTTCAACAAAATTCTAATTGAAATTTTTTATTTTAATTTGTGTTTTGTGACCCTTTGTATGGAACCCCAAACAGCAAATTATTTAGATTGAAAAGCTACTTGTAATATTTACTGCATAAATAAGCACGCAAGCATTTTATAAAATTTTCACATTAAATTTTATTTTTTGAAATTCTCATTGCGGGGAAGACAAACTTCGGTATATGGGTTATTTTAAGAGATATCAAAAAATGTTATTAACAAAAATAGTACATGTGTTGAAGGTCCATATTTTGAAATTATATCGAGCTATACAGAGTGCTGCATAACTCCGTTACAAACCAAACATATGATTTTTCAAATGGGAACCCCTGTATATTATACCGAATTCGGATTGGTTACATTTTTTTGAAGCTTTTGATATAAGGTTTTGCCACGTTATACAGAGCCCTTCAAAAGATATGGACACGTTTATGTGAAAATCGTAGGTAAATCAACGCTCTGTAGCTTGTTGTACGTTGAAGAAAAAAAATGTATTTTGCCAAACAGAGTTTTCAAGAAAACATTTTTGTATTCTGTGTAAAATTTTTATTTTAAAATTGCAAAGCGCTTTCGGCGGTTAAGCCATCATCAGTGCCATACCTGCAAGTAAGCAATAATCGTTGAGGAATTTTTTAAAAAACATTAGAAATAAAGAATTACTTACTCGTCAGATATGAAACAAGAAACTTAGTCAAATGTCTACAACACATTAACGTCACTATTAAAATTAGAGTTTTGTAATATTATGAAATATCTCCGTATCCTATCAATTTTCAATTATATTCTTTCTTGTATACAGGGTGAACGGAAACTCGAACCTGTCATTTTCTTTCTTATGTCAGATGAGTTTTTTCGATATTTTTTAAGTCATTTATTTTGCGAGTTGTTAACTAAAATATAATCAATAAAGTTGATTATCAAACTATACAGTCCACATTGAATTTACGTACCCTTCGTGTCCAAACACTTTGGGTATAGGGAATGCTTGACAAAAATTGAAGTTACATAATCGATGATTCTATTTATGCTATAAAATACAGGGTGTTTCATTTTGAAGAAAGAAAATGACAGGTTCGAGTTTCCGTTCACCCTGTATATAAGAAAGAATATAATTGAAATTTAATAGGATACGGAGATATTGCATCATGTTATGAAAGTCTGTTTTGCAAAATACATTTTTTTTTCTTCAACGTACAATAAGCTACAGAGCGTTGATTTACCTACGATTTTCACATAAACGTGTCCATATCTTTTGAAGGACTCTGTATAACCTCATATCAAAAGCTTAAAAAAAATGTAACCAATCCGAATTAGGTATAATATACAGAGGTTCCCATTTGAAAAATCATATGTTTGGTTTGTAACGGAGTTATGCAGCACTCTGTATAGTTCGATATAATTTCAAAATATGGGCCTTCAACACATCTACTATTTTTGTTGATAACATTTTTTGATATCTCTTAAAATAACCCATATACCGAAGTTTGTCGTAAGGTTGGTACACCCTGTATATAATACTTTTCTTCCTAATTTAGCAATAGGGAACAGTTAGAAATCACATGGTACCAGGTCGGGCTAATACGTAGACGTAATAAAATCAATCAAAAACCAACAAAAATATAACATACATCTTACAAAATAATGTTCTGATAAAATCCAGAGGATTTTTTGGCTGTAGTTTTTATAACGCAAACCTGGTTTTTGGTTATTGAAATTAAATCCGGTTGGTATGGTGGCTGCTTTACCTAACAAAAAATTTGTCGGTCTTACTTTGGCTCTGGAGGATTTTGTGGACTTGAAACATTGATTAGGTTGTAGTTTGGATGTTTGTAAACTTTATACGTTTAAAAACCCGATGGTTTTTGGTTATTGGAATTAAATCAGGTCGGTATGGTGGGTGCTTTAACTAAAAAAAAATTCTTGGTCTGGACTTTGGCTACGGAGGATTTTGTAGACTTGAAAAATTGATTAGGTTGTATTTGGGATGTTTATAAAAAATTTTACGTTGGAAAACCCGAAGGTTTTTGGTTATTGGAATTAAATCCGGTCGGTATGGTGGATGCTTTAACTAAAAAAAATTATTGGTCTGGACTTTGACTCCGAAGGATTTTGGTGACCTAAAAAACTAATTAGGTTGTAGTTGGGATGTTTGTAAACATTTTACGTTGGAAACACCGAAAGTTTTTGGTTATTGGAACTAAATCCGGTCGGTATGGTGTATGCTTAAACTAAAAAAATGCTTGGGTGGGACTTGGGCAACTTTTTCAGTTGCAGGAAGCTTTTGGGCTAGATTGGTACGTACTGCAGTGTCCCTGTTATCTTGTTTTGTTTTGTTTTTGTATGTATTTTTGATAAATTTGTGATTTTTATTTAATAATCATTCTGGAAAAAACATTTTTTGTTTCTAATATTTTTAGTTTATTTGTGAGAAAATGTATAACTAAAAGATACTTTTTCTAATCAAATAAACGAGATTCAGGATAGTAGTTAATTCATATTTTTTCGAATTGTACAAATATTTTCATTGTATTTTGACTAAAAATGTCGTTATAGTATAGAAAACTTCCAACTATACATTTTCAATAATTTTTGTTAGCTCTGTATTTCCTAATAAAATTTGAAGTATTTTCGTGCCTTTCTAATACAAACAGTCAGATTTTTAGTCAACAAAAATAAAATGTTAGGAGTCAAAATATGATGAAAAGACCACGTACATTATTTGCATCAATTCCATTTGAATACAATGGAACGATATTGACTTCTGCGCAAGACAGTTAGCAAACTTTACGTGGCTTCTTCTTTTGTGAAACGGAGTCTAATATCAATATTTTCAGCCCTTCTATAATTTCCCTAGTTTTATCTACGAACTTATGGGACATTCTTTATAGAAACAAGAAATTAAATCATAATTTGATGATGTAATCGATGCAAATTAAATATCTGTCATCTCTTTTTATCAGTTAATCTTCAGTTGTATCTTGTTTCCAGATTCAAGACTCAAATTTAGCAAAAGAAAAATCTCCGTCTCCATGGATTCTCTCTTCATATAACCGCGATTCAAAATTGGATCCGGATCTGGATCTAACACTAGATCCGGACCTAGAGGCAGCTTACCCAGATTCGCTGGATAAGAATAATTTCGTCCAACAATCTGTCACCGATAGTTCCACGAGCTTTCGCTTCCACACCGCCAATACGTTTTTGTGGAACACCACCGGCCATCTTCAGAACAGAGACGAGTTTTACGATAGCATAGACACAAATATGGCTTCCAGTATGTTCCATAACGGCGAGGATATGGCGGAATGTGATTCTTTGGAAAGGCAGCTTTCGGATTTTTTAGGAAAAAACTAATGTGTTTATGGATTTTTTTTATTTGCTTTTTGTTGTTACAGGTTAAATATCCATATTAGTATTATTATTTTTTATATAGATTTTAACAGTGTACCTATCGATAGTGAAGAATTCTTACAGGTATGTATTAAAATCCAATTTTTTTTATAAAAAAGGTGGTTTTCGGCAATTTATATGTAATAAATAAATTGAAAATCCCGCTAAACTACCCCCCAAACATTCTTCTTTCATTTAATTGGTTTTAATTTAAAACGACCCTGTATATTATACTTTGAACAAATTGAAAAATCCATAAATTTATTAATTTATTCCAAATGTTTCGATGTAAAGTTTTCTTAAAAGTTAGTAAACATTCCATTTTTTTAATATTACGAGGGTGAACATTGTAAAATTAAAAATTATTTTATTTATTTATTGGATAATTCTGAAAACATCATCCCATCTTTCAAAGTAGTCAATACGTTCTCTAACGGTATATAGGTGACGTTCTGGGTTTACAAAATCTACAATGTCTTGTATCTCTTGATCTTCCAGTTCCTCGAAATCATTAAAAATATCCATTTCAAAATAAATGTGAAAGTTTTTATTTAAACTACCTAGGTTAGAATCGCCAACACTTCAAAAAGAGAATAACTCAATTCGTAGTTAATCGGCATCGCTCGGTTGTTATTCACAACCCGAACAATTTTATTTCGAACTTATACCTCCTAATAACTTAACTGTATAATAATGCTATATACCTATTCTGCGAATATAAATTATCCAATCTTGGAAAGACAAATCTAGTGCTTATTTGATGAATATATATTATTTACAACTTTATTCAAACTTGAGTCGGTAGACACCTGTATAAATAAATAGCCCCCAATATAATTTATCACGATATTTAGAAAGCAATAGCAAAAAAGCAGCTCTAGCAGCTGGTGTCGTTAACTCTCTCATGAGACAACAGCTCCCACGATATTTTACCATCCGCCCTCGTATTATTCATTGCATTGGAATATTATAGAGTGGACATTATTAAGAACTGCGTTAAAATTATAACACTGAATTTTTTACTGATGTGTGACAATTTAAAAAATTCTCTAAACCTTTTTCAGCACCTTTTGTATAGTGATTTCTGATACACCCTGTATAACTATTACTCATATAATTGGATAGTATTTTTCAAAAACCTTTCCAATTATATTTCGCTAGTAGGGTTTGCTATTCAAATTAATTAAGTAGGGGTAGTTGGGGCTTAAAGGGTTGTTCGAGGTCATTTCACTTCCCCCTTTTTAAAAACAGCTATTTTTTTTAAATTTGTACATGACGTTTACCTGATTGTAAGTTTTTAAATTGACACACTGTATATTATGTAATTTTTTTTTTTAATTTTAGCGCAATTTTTAATTTTATTTTTAGCCCTTTCTCCTACTCTATATTTAGAAAAATATACAGAAGTGCTAAAGCCACATCGGTTTTCGTGTTACCCTGTGAAAAAAATATATACAGGGTGAATTCCGATACTTTTAAATAGCCCATAACCAGTGAAAAAATCAAAGAAACTGCTTTAGATGGAATAATATTTTTATTCTTAAGATAGTTTCACACGTACCGGAATTATAGACGGACGATTTAATTACCGTACTAAACTGTGCGGTACGGCGAAAACCGGTGGAGGTTTTTTGCTCACAGGACTTGAGAATCGGTGCTTGTATATATATCACAGAACTGATAATTTGACTTGTATTATTGTAGGTAAATCTATGACATTATACTACCATTAAAAAAAATTGTAGATGTGTATGTAATATAATGTATTTTTTAAGTGAATATGTAAGGTAATTATTACTTTTTCTTTTCAAAAAAATCCAAAAGTGATAAATCAGTTGATATAACCGGCTTAGACTTCTTCTGTCAATTCAAGCTTGATAAATTTTGCTCTCTAAGTCTTTGTTTTTCTGGTAATACCATAGAGTACACCATATAACAAGAGACGAAAGCTTTGTCGGTTCCTTTGAAGTCGGACAAGATATTGTGCGGAAATATGTCGAGGCATTGACACATAAACTACTTGATACACTGAGAAAAGTAACAATACACTAAGAAAAATAGTAGTGTTGATGAACATCCCACCCAATTAGGTATATAGAATATTTTTGTAACTACTAACATGAGAACACCTTATTATTCATCTCATGTGTGTAATGAGAAGTGGCTCATTTTTAACCTAATCTTAAAATAATACACGGTGAACTGAGGGGAATGAACAGAAGTGTCGACTTGACATTGACAGATAAACTAATTAATTCACGCATGTGCACACAAATTTGCGATCACGAAAACTACTTTCTTTCGCCTCTTGTTAGATGGTATACTTTGTGGTAATACTTTCCTAGATGCATTTAACTACCTTATATTTATTCGTACACACTGTATATAATATACTTTTGCAAAGTATTTCTTTTAATTTTGTCCTATTTATTTTTTTATACATATTGTAATTTTATTCTTATCGAAAGTCAATATTTTATTTTTCCAATTATTTATTTTTGAAATTTTTTTTGTAAAAATGCCTAGAATTGGCTGTTGGTGTTTTGTCTATACGCCGCAAATTAAGGTCAAGCTCTTATCGTTGAACCTTTAATTGAATTCATTTAAAAAATTCTTAGATAAGATAAGTAATTAATTGTTATTGTAATTGGAAATATGAAACGATTGATGTTCATTTGAATTCGCTATGTATGACTGTGATAAGTAATATGCAGAAGTGGTGTTTTTTAAGCGTTAAAAAATTTTTAATTCAAAATTTCATTCCTTAATGTAATTGTTTTCATTGATATTTGTATGGATTAAATTGAAATGTTTCCAGATAAAATTAACAGAAAATAAGAAAAACATATCGATTTTCCATCTTGGAAATATGTTCTGTCATACTTTGGAGTTTTGTAAATTGTTGTAGGATTGTCATATAGATAATGCAATAACATATTTTTATAGGTAATTGAACTATCTATAAAAAATTACTCCTATGATTTTTTGACAGATGCTCTCATTCAAAAGTTATTCTAAGTAAAAGGATTTCAAGGTTATGTAGGGTTTTTTTGCGCATCTATAAACCTTATTGCAAATTAGACATTGTTTGTAATACTAATTGCTGCTCATTCTTTTTTGGCAAACTGAACAATATTTTAAATAAAATAATAAGCGATTTTCTGAAGGTTATATTCGTGAAGAAATCATACAAAATCAACAAGATTTGATTAAGTGAATATATTTTGGGAAACAGTCGTTTTAAGGTTTCCCCGAATTGAGTTTCATTTTACATTCCTAGTGATGCCTATATTTAAAAGAAATTGGTATAAGCTTCTTATTTATCTATGATTACTATACAGGGTTTTCTAAATTGATATGGGCATTTTATGGAGCAAATTATAGTCTATATTAATAGGTAATTGTGTAGGAAAAGATGTTTGTTGTTATTTAATGTAGTATTTTTGAGGTAGGCAAAATTATATTAAAGGTTGTAATTAATATCCTCAATGGATCCTCATAAAACATTTTGAACACGGCACTGGGCTCCTGTAGCTCCTGTAAATATTTCTTTTAATAAAAAAGTTTCAATTTGGGAAACCCTGTACAGTTTTTAATATGCATGTCTGGACAAAAAATTGTATGCTTCTAAATTAATTTTAAACATAAAACTTTGTGAGTTTTCATCAAGTCACTTTTTAATTTTCTATGTTTTTAAGTGTATTACTAAATGGTAATTTTTGCATAAAACAAAGCTATTGTTCAATATGTTTATAATCTTTACGTACTTTGCACCTATTTTCATTATCTTGAATTATTTTACAAGTATGAAACAATTCATAGGAAACTAAAATAAGATAACCAGGCAACTCAATATATCTGTTGCTGTAAATCTCTTTTAGCCAACACCAAACGATAGTAGCTTTGTGGCTTGCTATATAAAAGACATCACATCAATAAAAAAAGAAGATTAATATGGTCTATTTACGATAAAAAAGACGACGTCGTTATTCTTAGTTACTTCCCTGCTTATCAGAATAAATATAAATTTACCAACTGTAAATACAATTAATGTATAGGGCAATTTATAGTCTGCAGGTTGGCAAAACTTCAAGACGTCACATCAAGTGTTGAAATTATTTAGTTTAGTTTGACATTCGGTGCATTTGTACTTATTGTTTCTTAAGAATTAAAATTTTCATACCTTATCATTCAGATAAATCTGCAGTGTGTAGTTATAGGCATTAAAATGCAGAAAGCAACAGTGAACAGTGAATGTCAAGAGATACCTAGTAACATCTTTGTTGTTGCTAAGTTATTTTGAAGGATAATTCCAAAGCGAGGTGCTGCTTTTCCCGTTTAATGCCATTAGAGACGTAAGTTATAGTATTAATGTTATTAGTAATATTAAGGTTATAATGAAACGTAGAAGATTGGAAAGTTTTTAATGTTAGGTTTGGTTGATGATATTTTCCTATAAAATAATCGGTTACTGTTTCTTTTATCTTATCCACACTTTTATTTGTAAATGACACCTCTGATTTATGAATTGCTAGGGACAGGCCAAGAAAAAAGAAGTCTACCAGATTAAAATTTCTAGTTTTCAAAGTCACAAAATTTTGCTATCGTCTTTTTATCTTCAATAAACCATATTAGGTTAATTCGTAGAGCAATCACAAAGTTTATTGTAAGGAGATATTGAGTATTTTAATTCTGTTTAACTTTTGCATGGTACCTACATCTTATTCTATTTTTATTAAACTGATATTTAAAATGACTGGATGAAAAATCACATTCAAATCCACTAAACTGAAAAAAAAATGCCACAATATTTGTGATATGTATTGAAATGCTCATCACATAAATATATACTTATTTATTTCAACTGAAATTTCCAAATGATCAAAATTATTATTATTTTACTATACATGATGTCCCATAACCTTATTACTTTAAGTAGCGTATCAAAAATTCCTGTGGGACAACCTGTATAACTCACTAAAGTAATTTTAAGATATTGTATTGCAATTTACCACTATTATTATATAAATAGAAACAGATTTATAAAATATGTACTTTTTTTAAATTTTTTCTTGACTGAAACGTTTTATAAATCTGTTGGTAGATAGAAAAATTTGTGTACATAATTTTTTTCTGTTTGTATTATAAAAATCACCCATTATAAATACAATGTTACATTTTACTCAAGATTCTTCTTCTCTTGTAACATTCTCCATCCCCTCTAGCTTTTGGAGCAGCGACCTCACTTGTTCCACCAATTTTCCAATGACCACTTCGATCTCCTGCAATCGTTCCTGCTGCCTTGAATATAAAAATTGATGAACTTTTCAAATATTTAAATCTCAAACAACTTGTGATTTAATTTTGGATTGACTGACTCTATGTAGCCAGGAATTATGTTGGCAGCATTGATTTATTTTACGAATTTCGGTGGGCTTGTGCTTTCTTTGTGGACAAATACAGTCAGGATGTGCAAAAGTGAAACTTAGCCAAATAACAGCAATAACAAAGAGAATTTCAACTGTCAAAATCATTTTCGAGGCTAGCTGTCAAAAACCAGGAAAGTAGCTTTGCGAAATCAAATAGAGGAGTTCAGTCTAAGGTCAGTGTGGCCAACAAAACTGGTTTTTTCTGACAAGAATGATAGTTAACATAAGATTTTCACATGTTTTTTATCATTTCGAACATCTATATTGCTTTATTATATTAATGAATACACCCCCGATGCGTATATCTTGAAATTTAAAATGACTTTTTAGCTGAATACTCAACATATCGGTGGCCAATAACTCTAGGAACTTTTGGCAAGTCACCATTTCATTTCTGTTATTCTGTCACTAGTTATGTCAAATGTCAGTTATATTTATTTTTGTTGATATTCGTTTAATTGTGTATGTCAATTTTCGATTAGATTTTTGTAGCATTCCTAATTAGTTGCATCTATATTCTTCTAATTACTTTTTCCACTGACATCTGACATAACTAGTGACAGATAACAGAATTGAAATGATGACATGCCAAGAGTTCCTAGAATTATTGGCCACCGATATGTTGAGTATTCAGCTAAAAAGTCATTTTAAATTTCAAAATATACTCTTCGGGCGTGTATTCATTATTTGAATAAAGCAATATAGATGTTCGCAATGATAAAAAAACATACAAAAATCTTATGTTTTGAATGGTAGACTTCAACTGTCATTCTTGTCAGAAAAAATCACTTTTTGTTGGCCACACTGACCTTAGACTGAACTCCTCTATTAATACGTCATTTTCAAGGTCGTAGGATACTGAACGTAACCTTCAAAATGCACAAATACTGTCCGGAATAGATGTTTTGCTGAAAATAAATTGAAAATTCGGAGGAATTTATAGGATATTATCAAATAATTGAATAAAAACCGTATTTTTATTACGGTTACTCTACTCGGAGCGCCAACACTTATGCAACCAATATTTCCAAAAGTAATATGTGTTGTATATTCTTCGAATTATTAAATAACCAATTATCGAGTTATTATTTGGCTCAGTAGTTTTTAAATTTAATTATGAACCTGTTTTGACTGGGTAATAGCATTTTACTCATATAGGTACTAACTGTTGATAATTTCATTTAAATTAAAACAGTGACAGAAAATAAATAAATACCTGACAAAATCAGTCAATTTGACATTTCCTTCGCCTTCATCTTGTTCTAAAAATAATAATATGCTTTAATTTTGGTTAGCCTCCATAGTTTGAGGGATCGTTATAGAACTAATGCTACTAATTGTTATAAACTATTGTTAATGAATAAAAATCTTGAAATTTATCGAAACAATTAACTTAAACTTACTCAATATATCGTTAAGTTCTTCTAGTAACTTGTCGGAATCTTTGATATGAAGCTCCGCCCATGGGTCAATATTATACCTAGCAAAAAACATTTCTATTTCAAGATCGTTAAAGCCGCACCTAAAAATAAAATTAATTAAACCCAATTCTCTACTTTTTTTTTCTATTAAATTGAAGATACTTTTTTAAAACTTCTCGAATTTCTCTAATCGTAGCATTTATCTCACTTTTCTCTTCAACTTGCGAGGGTAAAAATCGTCCGAAACCTATTTTTCTCAAGAATTTCCCGAATTTTTTCGATATATATTCAGTCATCTGCATTTCATCCGGAGCAATGGCAATTTCGGTCTTTACATCCGAATACGTATCATTTATAATTGCCAAAAACATATTCTAAAACACAGAAATGATATCGTAGTATTGAAAACAAGCTATATGTATAGTTTGGCAAGTTTATCTGAAGCTACGGGGCATCGGTAAGAGGCGAGAAAACATGGCGCATATCTGTCATAAACGTACAAATGGCGTACGGTACTTGTCACTGACAATACCAACGGCACTGGATAAATCAATATCAATGAATTGAGGAAGTGAGAGGGAGGAACATACGCACGCGCTTGCCGATAAGATAAAAGTCACCAATTATGTAATTCGGAGGGTGTGATAATTATGGTTTCGTACAACGCTGCCACTGCTTGAAGAATCCCATAACAAATTTGGAAAAGTGCTCATCTTTTAATATTCATAAATTGAAAAAATAATGTTAATAAAAAAATCTATGGAAACAAGCACATTAAAGAATTAACGTTTAATCATATTGTTAATAATAAAAAGTCCCTATTCTTATTATCACTACATACTTAGCACTTCAGCTTATTCATTGTTAAACGTGGCAATATCGAATGTTTTCGACTGAATTCCTTTCACCCCTTCAGATAAACTTGCCAAAGTATACGTTGATAATTACTTACTAATAGAACAAAGAATACTAAAAATATGTAGGAAATAAAATAAATTGGAGCTAGAATTCTATTAGCCTCTGAAATTTCTTCGTAATTAAAATCCCCAAGTACTGCTCGTAACAATGTCAGCATTGAAATACCGAAAGTGCTGAAGCTCTCCACCTAAAATATAGTTAGCTGATTTAAATAGTCATCACAAACCGTCACTAGACGGCGCTACATAAATCAACTTTATTTGGTTTCTTAAAATTACTCTTTTTCAACCATTAAAAACTTTTATACAACTCAGAAAAGTGTAAAAAATGTATCAGAGAGGAGCAAACAAAAATTCAAAAAATCAATAAAAAAAATTATAACTTAATTGATTCTTACTTGATTTCCAAATAATAAATAACCAAGCTCTGAGTATGCGAAAAATACTATAAAAAACATCATGGAAAATCCAAAAATATCCAAAGCACACTACAACAAGAAATTATTACAATAAATTTAGCAAAACACAATTGGGATTTCGTGACAGTACTCAAGTATAGCAATAGTAATGACGTCTGTCTATGACATCACGCTTTTGTAATCATTTCAAACACTCGACAGCCGGCAAGCTGAGAATTGAAAATGGTACATATTTTTAAATATGTTGTGCTATAGTTATGATGTCTAATGTGTATCAATGGAGAATATACAACATTTTAAAATAACAATTGTTTTATGAAATATTACCTTACTTAAAGTATTATTTAACTGACCCATAGTTCTGTTGAAATTTAAAAATTTGAAAGCCTTCAAATAAATCAAGTACAGTGCTATAGCAACAAAGTTATTCCGTCTAATATACAAATATGTGACGTATTCTAAATTTCCATATTTCTTTGGATTCTTCTGTATTTCCGTAATGGACGGACCAACCTCCAACATAAGAAACAAAGACATTATCAAACCAGTCACCAATAACTGAAACAATATTTAGGATAACCCTAAATTTTAAAATTTTAAAATTCAAAATAAAACTTGCTGCTATTATGGATAAATCGACATAGTTCCAGAACCTTCCAAAATATCGGAATCCAAAATACATCATTTCTCGTATTTCTTCTAAAATGTAATATAACAGGAATATGTAGCAACAAACTTCGCACACTAAACCTATCCAATCCCATATCGAGTGAAACCTCAATAATCGAACGCTATGTATTTCTGCTGAAGGTATAACTCCTCCTGTAGTTGGGAATTCAAAAACCAACTTAACTAAAAAGAAAAACACTCGTTTTTATTTAATAACCTCTTTTACTCGTCCCTATGGAAGAGACAACTACTTACCAGTACCAAAAACATTGATATTGCCATTATAAACAGTAAAATCAAAAAATATAGCTCTCGTACCTCTAGTTACCCATATATTTTCTTTTAAGGTTTCAATTATTGCTAAAGTTTTTGATTTGTTGGATACGAAATCTATGTAGTAACCGCCCCCGTGATAAGTCGATATTTTACCCCAATACGATAGGCTACCAGTTTTACGTGAAGGACTGTATATCCAACTAAAACAATCGAATTGAATGTATGTTTGGTTGCCTATACCAAGGCTGTGTTTCAAGCGGAGACGATTGCCGCGATAGCCTGTATTAATTAGAACATCAGAAGATATAAACACAACTGTAATTATATTGTCGCCATTTTAGATACAAGATGTAAGGGGTGATTTAGCTTTATCACCATCTTTTTGAGGAATTTGCTTAGTTGATTATTAAAATAAATGAAGTTATTGAAGACACCTGACTTACGCTGTACCATTGCCAAGGCCAAAACTTTCCGTATCCTGAGCCGCTTTAGAATATCGGCCAAAGCATGTTAAGAAGAATTTACGAAAATATTCATGAATAATACAGGAATCGTTGCGGACTTTAACCTACAAATAATATTATGGAATGATTCCACTCGAAGTGTGTAATTTTTTCGATAAGCTAGCTCACTTGTCTCAATCTTGGTACGCCCAAAACTTTATTTTCATAAAGAATATTCAT
>CAJUYG010000193.1:255865-289475 GCA_910591675.1 Galerucella calmariensis
CTCAATCTTGGTACGCCCAAAACTTTATTTTCATAAAGAATATTCATCTGATTCTCGTTCACTTCTTTTCCAATTCCAAAAGTAGATTCCCAAAATATACTGTCGATTATATGAGATTCAGCGTACTAAAAACCATGAAAAAATGAACAGTTTTAATGTCAAAAGACCATTTATATAAGCTGTATATAGCTGTACTAGTTACCGAGTGGTTGTCTTAAGGGTGCGTTGTATCAAACACTAATATGATAACTGATGTTTATACTGATGTAATTTCCACGCGTTCAGCAAGAAATTGCTGATCGCTCTGGTTAGGATCATAAAGAAAGATATATTTATTTATTTCTGTATGTGATGAACGCTACCAGAATCACAATTTTTTGGCGGTTTTTTGCGTTTTCATTGTAGCCAACTGTTTTAAATCAGTGAGCCAACTAACATAACATTTACCACTGCTTCTTCTTCTTCTACTGCTGCTTCTGGCCGTTTTTCAGTGAGCTTTCAGTTAAAACGACCGGTGGGTTACATATACGGGCTTGTTGATCAGCAATTAGCCAACATTTTATGTAACATTGTATACTTACAAACCAAAAATCCGCAGCTGTTTTTATTTGTTCAAAGCTTCTTTCAAGTCCATTTGCTGCGGTAAATTCTTGTTCCAAAAACTGCCGTTTCAATCCTCTCGTCAGATAATAATCTGAAGTATTAATCCCTATAATATCTAAAAAATAATAATTATTTTTGCAATCTATCATGTAAAAAAAATACACGTACATATAGTCGCGAAGAAGGTGAAAAATGCATATATTGCAAATTCGATTAAAGTTTTCTTCAGCACTTCCTCTCTTCCTATTTCTTCCGCAATCGATCTTGTTATCCAAAGAGCTAAAAATGTAATATTTGATTGAAAAAACTTGGATGCGGCTTCAGCTCTGCCTTAGAGACGTTTTTGATACTTACTACCTGTTTTTTTAGGTTTATTTTTCAATCCGATACTTTCTTTGTGAAAAACCTCATCAATATTGGAAATATTGTCCTCATTTTGACCATTCGCTTTTTCTAGCTCTGACATTTTAAACTTTGACAGTTCTAAGCTCGCTAAACAACAGTTCAAGGCCAGGCAAACGTTGCGAGATTATTCAGTGCATGTCCAGTGGTTTGAAAAGGAGCGGGTAAACCTTTGGATATAAAATATATTCAAATGGGTAAACACACAACACGGCTCCACCCACCACGTCAAATTTAGTAGTTGAGGTGCGCATGCTTCCAAGCAGCCTTTAAACTTCTATTCGATGTGACTGAATGTGAGCTGATTAGCGCAGTTGGTAGGGTATTGAGATTACAACTCAGAGGTCGTAGGTTCGAAACCCGGTTAGGTGCTGGGTTTTTTTGTTTTCTTTTTTCAGGTTTTTATTTCTTATTTTCTGATATTTCTATACATAGTTACACTTTGATCAACCGGGTTTGGGCCTGGGTTTTCTTGTTTTTTTTTTTAGTTTTATATTTCTGATACCTATTTACATATTTAATTCAATATTGGGTTAAGTGCTGGGTTTTTAGTTTTTTTTTAGTTTTTTATTTCTTATTTTTTTATATTTCTATACATAATTACACTTTGATCAACCGGGTTTGGGCCTGGGTTTTCTTGTTTTTTTTTTTAGTTTTATATTTATGATATTTACATATTTATTTCAATATTGTTATGTTACTGCTAAATTTGGCAAAGTCTTGAGTCATGCGCAGTTGAAGGAGCCGTGTTGTATGTTTACCCGCTCCTGTTTAAAAGGGCATGTCCACGTGACGTCACAAACTATTTTGACAAGAGCCTGGTGGTAAGACAATAAACAAAGCGTTCAGCAGTGCGATCACGAAAACTCGATGCGAACAGTCCACTCGATACGTGTAATAGTATCGTAAATGCAATTATCATGTTTGAGTTTAGTTGGTTTTGCTTCAGTGTAGTTATTTTAATTGTTGTGCTTGCATATTTAATAATATAGTTTTAAAGATGTTTGTTGTTGGATAATTATTGATCGTGTTTATTGTTTTACCACCGGGGTATTGTCAACTGTCAACAGTGTCAACTGTCGTGGACATGCCCTATAGGCTTGCTCAGATTGAAAGTTATGCCTCCTCTATCTTCTCTTGTCTAAGGGCTGCATCCATAGATAACCCAACTAAGTTCTGTGGCGGTAGCAAGTGAGCAGCGACAGAGAGAGAGTGATCTCATAGGAGTAAGCTGCCCAGAGTATCAGACGAGAGATATCTCGAATAGGCACCTATGGAAGTTAAATTATTACGAAGTTATATAAACATTTGAAAGCTCTGAACCATAAAAGTTAATAATACAGTTAAGTACAGTTAAGTTAGTTAATACAGTTAAGAAGGGAAGAAGAAAGAAATCTTCATTCGTCGATATGCTTCTAACAACTGATTAATTCAGCCGCAATTCATTGCGCACTAAGGGGGAGCGGCTTTATTCAAAAAATCGCTTCTCTTTTTACGTTTGACAAGCTGAATGAATAGGGACATAAAGCAGTTTTTCAAATAGATCACTTATGTATACGTAACGTAACGGAGATACGTGATCAATCAAAAAGATGTATAAAGCAAATGCGTAACGTAACCATACATGTGTTTTAATTTTTAATCTAAAAAATAGTAAGTACTATTTTACCTTGACATCTTCTAGAAAATAGTCTTTCTTAAAGTGACCTTTCGCGTTTCTTGGTCGATTGAAAAACGCGAACACGAAACACAAAGTCCGAAAGTAACTGGTTTGCGGTTTACCGTCCCGAAAGTAACCAAAAAATAGTGGTTGCTGAAAATCTGGTTATTTTTGGAACACGGCTTCCTGAAATATGGTTAGTGAACTGTCAAACTAGTAACCAGCCTTAGGAGCCTGGCTTCTTCTGGTTTCGACTGTTATCGCTGTCACGCGACATGCATTATTGGGAAAAGTAGAATTCGATAGATGGCGCTCTGAAATGTCAATTTCATCTTGACAACGAGTAAAACAAATCACCTGCCGTATAAGCCCTTTGATATTTAAGTGGTTTTATTTTGCTGTTTTAGTTATTTTCACTGTGTGTTTTGTAAAACTTTTGTTTTTTCTTTGATTGTGCTTTAGTATTTTGTGTTGTTAAAATAAATTTTGACTCCTAATACTTTTATTTTTGGAGTAATAGGTATGGTTAATATTTGTGAAAAGTACAACAAGCGTTCAATTAACTGTTTAGTTTTAGGTCTGATTTCGTGTTATTATTTTATTTTTGATATAATTATATGTATCTACAAAAGTTGCAGGGAAGGTAGGTTTGTATTGAGTGAAAAGTACAAGCGTTCAATTAACTGTTTAGTTTTAGGTCTGATTTCGTGTTTTTATTTTATTTTTGATACAATTATATCTACAAAAGTTGCAGGGAAGGTAGGTTTCTATTGAGTAATATTTTTAATCTTAATACCGACTTATTTTCTCTTTGATCTGCAATGAAAACAAAAAATAGAATAACATAACCTCTTCCATAATATCTCTGATTATATAAGAATATTACCTCAGAAATGATGAGAGTTGAGTTAAATAGAAAAACACAGTTTTAAACTTGTCACTGACACAAAATTAAACAAATAAAGTACGAATTCACGGTAATTACCTTGACATGAATATAATACAAAAACAATGCAAAACGAATTATTTTACTCGTTGCCGTTAGTTACAATTTTCTCCGCCATAGGTCTCATCGAATTCTACTCCGCCCAATTGTTGCTATTGTTGTTTATTATTTTTGTTAGCTGATTATTTCAGATTAATAGATTATTCCACCATCGAAGAGAGAAATAGATAAATATGAACAAATCATAATACGAATAAAAGTAAAACACGAAAGCAGCCTGATTGTCCACGTTTAAAAACAGCTCAAATATTCAAAAAACTATTTTTTGAAGTGTGTCTCGTTGTCGTTTTGGGAAATGGATTTAAGGTTATATTTCCGTTTCTTACTTTTAACGGTTTTGTGTCCCAAATATATAAAACTAGATTTTTTATCTGTCAACCGAAGCGGTTAACAGTGATTACGGTTAGCTACTTTCCGACCATAGCCTAAAGCAATATGTACGTTAGGTACGTGTGACGGATTGATACGTTTCAGGTAACGTAACGAAACCCACGTATCGCTTCTGCACATGCGCATTGGGATACGTATACGGATAAGTGGTGATTTTTAGAACTGCTTCAAGTCCCTAATGTTTTTTGAATTAAATCATTCCCTCTAAAATCTGTATTTGATCCGTGAATCTTTCTACACTTTCTCTCAGTTTCGTACACGTCAGATGCAAAGAACCATGCGAGAAATGGCCTTGAACTGTAATTTTTTTAAAGCAATAATCTAATCCAATCAAGTGATTAAACTACAAATAAACTTCAAAAATTTTTAGTATTTTTTACGTCAATTGTATACACCTGTAGGCGAAATTTTCTTGCAGAAAAAATCTATTAGAATGTGAAGATATGAATTGTAGGGCAAGTAAGTACAAATTTAATTACTATTAGTTTAAATTTAAAGAAAAACCCAAATATAAAGTAAATCAAAATTATTTGTGTAGTTTAATTCAAAATTTCAAGTTTGAGTTATACAAATCTCTAGTGATAGTAGCATTACTCATTTTTTAATATCTTTAACCGTCATTTATATACAAATCTTTGTATGTAGTGTCATTTCTACTGTGGTGAGTCGTTAAAAAATCACTGTTGACCAAATCAGGACCCTATAATCATCAATCTAACCTTCTACCAACTACGATTACATCCTCTATTTGAATGGATCAATAATAACATTGACCGAGCATTTATCATTAAATATTTTAAGATTTTCCCATTTCAACACCTGCGAACTGTGGAGCGAAACGTTGTAAAGGAGCTTACGGTAATTTTTCATCGAGTCAAAGTAACCTAGACGATTTTTTGCAAATAAATCTACCGATATCTAGCGTTACTAGAACCCCCAACGTCAGTACAAACAGCTTGGACGATTATACAAATCCAAAATACCAAACAAGAAACCTCTCAAGTCCCACCAAACGTTCCTCTAATATCCATCAAAACATCGCAGAAAACGTTCAACAGCCTTCTATTATTCAAAACCGCCCGCACAACGTGGCCGAACAAGTCAACACAGGTTTTATGGCAACTGAAAATTTAAAAATGACCGAATCTACCATTTTAAATACATTACGTTCTGTGAGAACACCCATTGTAAATTATCAAGAATCTCGTGGAGTTTCTAGAACTGAGTAAGTTAAAAGTTTCTATACCATAACAACTTTTTCTTGTTTAAATATGAATCTTTTGCAGGCAAATCTCATTCATCAATCTCATCACCTCCCTTTGTACGCATGCGTATACCGCGGCCATTACAATATTGGTAATGTTATGGAACTTGGCTCCATTACTAGATGGTTTCGTTTACTTCGCCCGATTCACGGTGGACAAGCTCATTGATATATTCGAAACTGAAGATCATAAAGAAAAAATAATGAAAATGGCAGTATTTGCCGGTGAAATCATTATCATACTCTTCCTAATATTTCTTATAATCGGACTTATATTTATGCCAGTGTATGTTTTAACGGCTAAAATAATTAGCAAGATTTGGGGTATGATAGGCTGGTAGTTAGGGGTTAATTAGCGGTAAAATATACAGTCAGAATTTTTTGTAGTTTTTATTTCGATCAAATAGAGGTTATCATTTACAAGTTTATTTAAATATCTTACCAATGTTAATGTAAAACAAAGTCTTCCCATCAAGGAGTTGCCTTTGGCCATCAGCTTATTGACCTACCAGGTAAATTTTGAAATAAAACAAATAATTTGCAAAAATCAATTTTTAATATCTTACCAATTAGTTATCATGTAATTTAAAAAAAACGGTATCAGAGAATTGTCGACCATTGAAATTAGTGATAGTAATTTTACAAAATTAAACTCATTGTTTACCATGACGTTATTCTCTGATTGTTTCTGACAGTTTCAGATTGCAGTTGGAGCACACCTATAATAATTAGTCTTTCACACATTTCACCTCTTATTGTTTACAAGATTCAGCAAGAATAACACAACAATCTGTGCCAGGATATTTGGGTAATTGTAGATTATATTTTTCTTCCAATTTTGGAGGTACAAATCTGCCACCTAAATAGTGATATTTTCCTTTAAAGTGTTCAGCACATTTTTTTGGAGCTGTTAGGGAAATCAACATGTCCGGTTTGATAGCACTTTCTGGTGGTCCAGACTCAACATCCCAACCACTTGGTATATCAATGCTAAAGCAAAAAATTAGTTTAATAAAAAGAACACTCCACAGGTGAAGGGGAATAATAAAATATTACCTCGCTATTGGCACTGTACTCTCTTTCAACAAATCCATTATTGGTATAAAATCCTCTCTCACTGGTGGTTTAAAACTAAAACCAAAGAGAGCATCTACAATAAGACCAACCTCACCTTTAATAGTAGATTTTTCAGGTAAATTTTGGGTCACAGGTATATTCATCAAACAACACTGATGTGTTAAATTATTATAAAGTTTATTGTCCGATCTCTTAGGATAATATACAATTGGATTGTAACCAAACAATTTCAAATGCCTGGCACAAACTAAACCATCTCCTCCATTGTTACCAGGACCACAACATACCTTCAAATGAAAATAGATGAAGTGGATATAAAAAACTAAGTAAAGTATATAATACAATGTCAAAAAAGAGAACCTGTCATTACTAATATGTAATGAGCTGAATAACTTGCATCTCACATGACAGAGCTTTTTCATCTTATTCAGCTTATAACTGTATACAAAAATTATGTAAGTAAATAAATCTTACTAATATTAGTTACATACATACCATTACAGACTTATTACCGACATCTGAGTGAGGATAAGCTTTCGCAATAGCTACAGCACAACTTAAACCTGCTAATTCCATTAGTTGGTCAACAGAAAAAGAATATTCATCAAAAAGTTCCATATCTATTGACTGAGCTTCTTTTTGTCCTATTAACCTGACCATTTTGACAGTTTGTATATTAAATTTCCTTTTGAATGTCCTTGTAACTACCTGCAACAATTGCATTCTCACATGTTTGAACAATAAGTTTTTAAAATTAATTCAAAATTTAAATACAAAATAGAATTTTTCGGAGTTGTCAATGTCAAGTCATCTGATTGTCATTTTTGGCGTTTAAACGTCACTTTTTAAGTAAGTTAATTTAACTGACACTATCACGATAGATTTGATTTAACCCTCAGTTTTTAAGGTTAATATTTATTCAAAATGCTGAGAGAAATAGTTTGTTATTTATTATTTAGCTTGGTGAATTGATTAATTGATAGTAAAAGATTAAAGACTACCACACATTATAACGGCATTCATTATTTTTATTTATTTTCTTTGTAGTGTTGGCTGTCACATCAATAACTTCGATGGCACTGTTGCTAGGTCCTGCTCCTGTCAACTAAATATTTAATTTTGTATCTACGTAGTTAATTAAAATTAAATCGATGTACCTCTAACATTTGCATTTAGCAAAAGAATAAATTAACATAAGATTGCCTGGAATATCTTGCGATGTAAAAGCATTTGGATATGACAAATGTCATAATCTAATGCGCTTAAGCCACGTGCACAAGAGTGCTGCTACCTACAAGAATGGTGTCACACCTGAAAAGTAAATATAAAAAATGAGTAATTTCCATTAAATCGGTTCACGAGAATACCGTTTTACCACATTACCTATGAAATAGTATTGTCAACAGTCGTACGATTTTACGTCGCATAGTTTATAGTCCAAAGTTCTTCTTATCTTGTCCTTGATACTTAAGTATTACAAATAAATCATACACCTACTTATAAATGTTTTTGTAAGAAAACTTCATTTGCATTCGTCAACGTTTACTTCAATTAAATGATATCTATTATCTAGCTGAAAACATTTATTCTTCAAGTGCTGCAGTTATTGAATTATATCCCATCTGATAATTGACTTGGAGTTCGTTTAAGAGATCGTCATGTTCAAAGGTAAAAAAGGTTATCACATAATTATTTTCTTAGATAGTACCGATGTAAGGTGACTGTAAACAGTAAGTTAGAAATGATATATTCTTACGAGGCATTAAGGCAGTTAATCTATTGACCTTGGTAAACAATAGTATTACTTTGTTCATTTTTCTTTTGTTATATTTAGAAAGCATACATTTATGTTAGTTACCTAGAATCTTATCCTTGAAATTTATATTTACAGTGGCATAGTGAGAAGACTGTCTAATAATATCCCTTAAACTAACAACATTACGAAATATAAGTTTGTCTACTTCCATACTTCAATTATATCATTAGATATGCAGGATATGTACTTCAGTGATATCCATTAAGATACAAGTTTACATCTATAGTTTATTTCAACAAGTAAATAAAGTATTGGAATGCAGGAATCCCCTAACGATATTACAGAGCTGCACTCAAAATTGATATTGATATTTGTATGACTACCTACTTGACAGGACAGTATTAAATTAATGAAATTTGAAAGTTCTCAAAATCTTAGTCATAAGAACAATATTTGTGTATATTATCTAATGCTAAAATTAGAGTAAGAGTAGAAAAAATAGTGTATGCAATAAGCAACTTGCATCTAATTATCATTATCATTAAATGCTTATTGCATAATATACTGTTTTGTCTTATTTTTAAGGATTAGTTGTGGTGGTACTTGTACTTTCTGTCCATATTTTTTAATATCAAACATAAATATTATGTGTAATGTTTGTAAACTTATACAACTTTTAAAATTATCATCTCATTTCAGTGAAACAAGCTTCGGTTTAAGGTAGCTCAACTTTTGATATAAACTGAACTAAAATTACACATAATCCGCACAAAACTATTGATTGGGATTAAATGGTTATGAGCTAAGATTTTTTAAAATATTATATACTTCGATATTTGACCCACTTTATTATTGATATATATATCATAGATACATTTTTTTGTTATAAACAGTAGTTTATTTAGAGCAGAGGATGGTTATAATTATAACAAATTGCCTATTTTTAAGTTGTAAACAAAGACGTTTTGGAAACCCCTGTATCAGGTCCGGCTTTCAAGAGTTTTAAACGATTTGCTTTAAATTTAATGCAGTTGAAGAAGATATTTTACTTAAATTCACAGTAGAGCTTTTCATTAAACTTTTATGTTTATGTACACTCACTCTGCATGTTAAAAATGTTGCTTATGGTGAACCCAATCATTTTACTATGTAAACATTAAGATGAACTTTGGAATATTTCCAGAGAATTATTATATAAAGAAATTCTTTCATCATTGAGTAAGATAATTTTTCCGAGGAGTAATTAGCATGAAAAAGATTAACTTTATACAATATGGAGTCAATTTTAAAACCACATCATTACCTAAAAGTTAGTTAATGAAAACTTTTATGGGTCAATTAAGTTTCACAAACAAATTAAAATTCCAACTTAATTATTTCTGCATCTACCTTGCAACCAAACTACCAAGTCGCGTCAATATATTCGTGCTGCAACGATCACTCGAACCGGACTACAAACACAATTTTACTACATGATCTGCTAAGGTCATGGTCAACGGTGCCGACTATAATTGATGCTTTTGAAATGTATTAAATATGGGCATTGATAACTATGGGACTTAGTAACATTTAACTCGCCATATAGGCACGTTACTCCGTAAGTAGTGATAACAGTAACACTCTTTGAAGGAAGTCTGATTAGATGTTTTCGGGATTAAACTAAATTGATGTAAGTTTGTTAAATGCAGTATTACCGGGGGTAATGAAAAAGTTTTATTGGTATCTCAACTTTTTATGGAGGGAATACAACCACCGGTAGGTGGCGCTATCACCTTATATGTTTCATAATATACAATTCCGAAATTTTAAATTCGTATTTATTTTTTTGTACATTTTAGCTGTCGAAAGTTTATAATAAACAGGGAAATTTAAATCTGTTACAGTTAATAAAAATACCGATGGCACCACACAGTTGTAAAGGTTGTCTGAGGGGTGTAATAGCAGCAAGGATGTCCCAGAAAGAAACAGAAACACCTATGGACGCGAATGGAGTAGATGAAGACCATTCCATACATAATGGTACGTAAAATGTTTTAATAATGCTTGAACAAAAACCTATATTGGACAAAAATATTTGATTTTTAATGTAAGACCTCGTGTGAATCATTATTAATGTGTGTATAGGTATTAGTGTTATAAAAATCTTTATCATTATAAACTATAATTTTTTAACGTATCTAACATTTATCTATGATGATGAATCCTGTGATTGGTAATGTAATAAGACCAAAAAAAAATAAAGTAACAAGTGTTGTGAAAACACACCAACAATTTTGAATGAAAGAAGACAATAGTTTTGTAGCGAGAGGAATTTTGATTTGGGAGAACGGTTTGTACATTCCCATCTTTCAAAAAAATTCCGATTGACATCTGAACAGAGTACAGTTACGGTTTTTAGTCCAGTAACTGAACACCAGAAAATTTTGAAAGATCCTGAAAAGTCGCTGAAGGCTTCACTTTAGGCTCAATTTGTAGGTCACGGCAGTTATTTTTAAACGAGAAAAAACTTAACGCGATTGAGTTTACGGATGGGGAGAAAAATGGCCCCCTAAACCTTGAAAAACGGGTTTCTCGCTAATATCTGGCTAAATATGCGAACTAGAGAATTTTTCTTCAGATAAAAAATGAAGATCGTTTTATTATCTACAAAAATGGTCCCTATAATTTTTTTCGGAAACTCGATAGTTATCGAGATAATGAGACCTAAAAGTCTCCTCATTTCAGCTGCTGCTCTGCCTGTAGGAATTCTGCTGTCTATGCATTAACTTGTAAGTAGGCGGACGAATTGTTCCATAACTCTGCAAAAAATTGACATTTCCCGATGATTCAAAATTCATCGCTATGGGAAGACCCGCTATCATTCCATGTGACTTGCAGCTCGTTCGAACTTGACAAAAATATTTAAAAAAGCGGTCATAGTCATAGATCTGACCGTTACGCTACGTTATGTTACGTTGCTTCGTTATGTGCCTTGCTTGCGTGCTTGTGCTCTCTCCTTAGTCTCTCTCTCGTTTACGAAGCAGCGATTCATATGCTCCGGCCGGGATTCGAACCCGGGCTGCCCGCGTGGAATGCGAGCATTCTACCATTGAACCACCGATGCTATATTAAAATTCTATGCAAAGCTGGTATTCGCAGTGCTGGTGATCTACTTGAATTTGTTCGGATAAATTTTTACCATTATTTCCATAATTTTTTTTTGCGCGATTAAGGGGTGTAGCACATTTACTTTTCGAAATACAGGGTGTTGAAATTTTGAAAACTTGAATGTTTTAATTCGATAACTTTCAAATGGATGGATAAATTGATTTGACATGTGGCAGGTTGTTTTTAAATGTAAAAGGGCATATTTTGATTGAAATAGTAGTTTGTGCAACTAATATGGATATGATGACCATATCGTACGAAGACAAAGTCAATCGTTCAAGTGCGATATGGACAATCCACACGAGTCGAACAGCATATTTTTTCTACGACCCACTTGAGAAAAAATCTAGAAAATAAAATTTTCTATAAACTGTAATATATAACTTCAAATTGAAAATTTAACAGTTCAATTTTATGTTTCCACTAATTTTTTTGTGGTAAACGTACAGTTCTTGAATGTCCAATTTGTATAATGCTACGGTTTCCCTTTTTAAATATACGATGCTGTTATAAGTAGATGTTGCCAGTCGGACTCCCTCATGAAGGGTACCGTACCATTATCTATAATAATGAATATTCTGCTAAATATTTCAAACGTCTACCTGTTGTCGTTATTAATATCAAGCAGAATAATTATTTAAAAATAAAATTAACAGTAAAAAAAATTTCTTCACGGGGAATCGAACCCGGGTCTACCACGTGAGAGTCTGGTATGCTTACTACTCATCCACCAAAGAATATGCAAATCGTGTATCTATAACGTCAAATGTGTTACATAATTTTTGCTTAAAAGGAACTAAAGTTCCTACGGTGTGTCCCGAGACACGTTCTACCTTTTTTAATATTATCTTTCTTGCGTTTTGATAAAAAATTGATTTGTTTATTTATTTATTTAAAAAAAAGTCCGGTTTTTACCTGTGTGATCAATTTCCCTGATTTCTGCAAAATGATTGGATTTTATTAAAAATCAAAAAGTACATACGACACTCTAAGACTTGAAAAATATTATAAGAGATGATAATTTTTTATATCGCGCTTGTTCCACAGATTGTGCAGAACTCCGAAAACGGCTGAAAAATGTAAATAAACAAATCAATTTTTTATCAAAACGCAAGATATCAAAAAAAAAATTTCTCATATCATTCAAGATCTCCTAAGGTTCCAAATATAAAAAAAAAATTGGGATAAAAGACTATTTTTTTAAAATATATGAACAAATCAATGGAATAGTCTTAAAATCTTGTGGAAAAAAATTTTGACCGCTTTTTTTAAAACATTTTTGTCAAGTGCGAACGAGCTGCAAGTAGAATGGCTATTATTCACTTGGATGATTCCAAAACTCACTCGCTGCGCTCCCTCGTTTTGGAAACTTCATCCGCGTGAATAATAGCCATCATTCTGCACTCGTTGAAGAATATACTATTATTATACACTTTTGTTAAAAAACAACTATAAACTTTCCACCGTAGACACTTGAAAACGCTATTATAAAGTAATACGTACGATTGACAAAATCTCGGGTTTTGCCATCTAAACAGCTATGCGTGTTTGTGCAAGTTTAAACAAGTGAAAATCACAAAACAAGACGAGCAAAGATGCGGTTAGTTTGAATGCAATCCGAATATTTGTTCTTTTTTTAATTTCTTGGGAATATTTGTTTATAAATTAATGTTTATATTAGATTATGTAAATAGATTTCTGTATGAATATTTTTTTTTAATTTATGTTTGTATAAAATTTTGCTAATTGATCGAAAATGTAGATGGAAGGATTTTTTATTTGAGAATTTGAGATTTTTAAACAGTAGACAGTGTAGACAAACATTAACGATAGCCAAAAAATACGTATTATAATTAACATTATTAATCGAAAAATAGTTCCGCAAATCAGTACACGCTACGCACTCCGTCACAGCAAATCCGCCTTGGAATCCGTAAATTTCGTAATTTGATATGACGAATTCGACAAGGTAAATGAATGTAGCAAGAAAATAAAAAATACCATCTAATAGTATATGTTTTCACGAGTAATTTGCATTTTGAAAATTTGAAAAAGCTGTGGTAGAAGCCGAGAAATTTTTTTTCGAAAAATCTATTTTTCGGTCGATTTTTGACTTTGAATTGCCGATAACTTGAAAACAAAGCATTTTTCGAAAAAAGTGTTTATTTTTATCCATTTTACCTTAAATGATTAGCGTAACGATTTTTTCATTTTCCTTAATTTTGCAAGTTTTTGGTTAATAACAAATGACTGATCATCGGGACAAAAAAGTGTTATTAAGGGGAATCTATCGGCAGCGTATTTTTGGCAAAGAATTTTGAGGTAATGGATGTATTGAAAATTAAGAAAAAAATATATCATGTAGATTAATGTTGAACTTAGAGTTCTCATCGAATAAAAACTTTGAAATGCTAACCAAATTTTGTTGAAAAAAATACGAATCATGAGGTAATTACACATATTAAGCAAAGTTTGAGCCCTTGTAAAGAATTAAATATGGATTAAATGGAAAAACTAATTGATAAGAAGTCTAATTTGAAGCTTTATGAATACTATATAAAAATCTCAGAATCCTCAAATTACTTATGACCGTACAATTCCTTATTGAAATTCGGTTGCTACCACTAAAATATCGAATAAAAATCCATCTCTCGCTTTTCTATCCTTCTATGACTGACATTGTCTCTCTGCTTCGGTAGTCGCGTGCCGTTCCATTGTTGATACAACGCTCGGCGGTCTCCCAGTTCAGTACTGACGAAGCTTATAGAGTAGTACGTGAACCAAAATCCGCTTGGACCGCTTGGCTACCTACATGTTGCGGAGCTTTCATATTTCTAATAAAATTTTCGTTATGTGAACTTAAACGTGAGGACGTAGGGAAACAAAAAAATATACAAAGCATAATTGTGCAAGGTCGAATTTGGTAGATGCCCCTTAAGGTTTTTTGTTCCTAATAATATAATTAATCGATCCCAATTGGTTTTTTCCTTGCGTTTTGTAGTGGTCGGTCAACTCGTTTTTTTGTGCATCTTTTTAGGAATGCACCGCTCGCCCAAGTTAGTGCATAGAAAGCAGAGTTCCTACAGGCAGAGCAGCAGCTGAAATGAGGAGACTTTTAGGTCTCATTATCTCGATAACTATCGAATTTTCGAAAAAAATGATTGGAACCACTTTTGTAGATAATAAGACGATCTTCATTTTTTATCTAAAGAAAAATTCTCTAGTTCGCATATTTAGAGAAACTCGTTTACCAGGGTTTAGAGGGCCATTTTCCCCCTTTCCGTAAACTCCATCGTGTTAAGTTTTTTCTCGTTTAAAAACACCTGCCGTGACCTACGAATTGAGCCTAAAGTCAAGTCTTCAGGGACTTTTCAGTAGCTTTGTCTCTTCATTTACTGGACTATTATCAAAATGATGAATTATCTAAAAAAGACTACACGCGATATTGTAATATGATCTTATCAATAATCCTAAAGTTAGATTACATCATATAGATGTTCTCTCAATAATCGCAGTTTTAATTTAGAGATCGAGTGTGGCGTATTATACTTTTGATTGCATAAAATGGATAAAACAGATACAAGTAAGTGTACTTTAATCGCAGAAAAAAAAATAACGCGAGATAAAAATTCCAAAATTACTGTTATCAATATTGTGACAAAAAAAATGTAAATACGATTTTTTCTTAACATATTAAATTTGATTTTTTTAAATTAATTTATAGCCATCACCAAATTGATTAGGGTGACATTTACTTTGTTTTCTCAATTGGAATATTTACCTGGAGTTACACTTTTTAATTCCAATTATTTTTAAATGAAAATAAATATTTGTGTATCAAGAGCAGGAAGTAGTACTTTGGCAGTCGAGACAGAAAATCTGTCGAGACTACCAAAGGACTTTCTGCTCGAAATACACACAAGATTTTTTCAATAATCACACCAAATTAAAATCAATTGCCAAAATCAACTAAAATATTTTATTCTACAGTTTATATTAAAATAACTACTAGCTCTCTTTTATCTATAAATAAAATTAGACATGCGCCAAAGTTACTTTCTGCTTAAGAGCGCCAATGTCAAATTAAACAGCTAGCGGAAATCATCAACTTTGCAGTTGCTTTTCAAGGCACAAAAGACGACTTTCGATTGTGGTCGTAGAAAACTAGGACAAGGAAAATTAATCGTTAACAAATCAATACATATGAGATCAGTGAAATTCTGGCTAGTAATATTCCTCGAATGATAAAAAATAAAAACCTTCATTCCGGTCTTTGCATACAACTTCAACCTACGGGAATTCAGTATTGTTGATCTAATGATGAATGGTGAAGGGTGCGAGTCCAACAAGAGGAATGTATAGTATTTCAAGAAATGCACCCATATACTGAACTGAAATACCCTTTTGGGGGACTGAACCCTATTGGAAGAAATAGGTAAAGCCGAGAAAAAGAGAAGATCTGACCTTTGGAAAGATCTAGTAGGGCTTATACAATCAAATACTCTTCTGGGTGACTACAACCTGTTGAGATCAAATGAATGCATAAGTCAAAGTAAAACTGCGCTAAGAGATTTAACAGGGATTCTAATGGGACATTGTCGCCTGAATGGGCACCTGAAAAAGCTTAAAATAGTGGAGGAAGAAGAGTGCAGATTTTGTGGCATGGAAGAAGAAACCTCCATCCACATACTTTCCAACTGCACAGCACTTCAGAGTCCTGGGAGATTACTGGATAGAAGAGCAACATTTACCTAAGTTGAAGCCTGCAAACATCCTAAAATTCCTCTGGGAAATAGGACTAAAGGAGCTACTAGAAGTAAGGGGGCACAATAGATCTTTTAGGTCTCAGTGAATGTCACTCCACAATACATACATACATACATACTGAACGTATCTTCTCAATCTACGGTAACACTTTGTATAACAGACTAATATTTAAAAAAAATGGTAAATTTTCCTAGTTCAAACATACATGATCTACAATCACATCATAACGATAAAAATAATGTACAAATGTTTAATTATAACTGACTTTTATGTTATTTTTTTGTTTATGCTCTATTGTTGAATAAAAGTTTCCTAATTTTATTGTTTTTCTCGTGAAATAATCAAGTCGAATACCACTAGACGAAAAATTGTGTAGCAAAATTGTTCTCAAGGTTTTATTTAGTTTGTTTGCTTTTAAACAATTTCGCTCAAGAATCAAGAAATGAATAAACTTTCAACAAAATATTTTCTCGTTATGTTATATACGATACATTTTAGACACCACTTGGTATTATAATTATTAAAACCCTATTACGCAAAATTATTTTATCGCAAAAATCGATATTTGATAATAAACTAATTAACATCCTGCTAATTATTCAATTACTATTTTCCTTTGTGTTTCAATACGTCATACTTTTATGATTCTATGCACAATTAATTTTATAGCACTAGAAGGCAAATGGCAAATTGGGTTAGACGGTTTATGCAAAACTCAATATAAACAATATTTTGCTCTTTTATACTTTTTAGAAAAATTATAAAAACGTTTTGCATCTTGCAGAACCAGTTTAAGAATTTCATTTACTTCCTTAATTTTTTCCATAGACAATGCTCTATCTTTCAGCCACAAAATTGGTAGATCTAGATATTGTTAAAACTTGTTTTCTGCCTTCTCTTCAATATTAACTTGTGTCTATGTTGGGTCTGCAGTTTAGTTTTTCATAAATAACAATCTGTGTGGGATGTATGTATGTATGTATTTTGGGGTGACATTCACTGAGACCTAAAAGATCTATTGTGCCCTCTTACTTCTACTTATTTTCTGAGGAGAGTCTCAGAAACTAGTAGTTCCTTTAGTCCTATTTCCCGGAGGAATTTTAGGATGTCTGCATGCTTCAACTTAGTTAAATGTTCCTCTTCTATCCAGTAATCTCCCAGGTACTGTGCTCTAGGATTCTGAAGTGCTGTGCAGTTGAAAAGTATGTGGATGGAGGTTTCTTCTTCCATGCCACAAAATCTACAATCTTCTACCTCCACTATTTTGAGCTTTTTTAGGATCCCTGTTAAAACACTTAGCGCAGTTTTACTTTGACTTATGCATTCATTTGATCTCAACAGGTTGTAGTCACCCAGAAGAGTCTTTGATTGTATAAGCCCTACTAAATATTTCCAATGGTCAGAACTTCTCCTTTTCTCGGCTTTATCTATTTTTTCCAATTTTACATTGGAGCTGATTCCGCAAAAGGGTTCAGGCCCCCAGAAAGGTATTTCAGTCCCCTGTGTGGGATAGACCATTGTTGCAAATGTCTACACAGTAGATTTAGACATTGTTGCTTAAGAAAAATATCCACAGAAGGCGCTAGGTGTCTAATGTTGGTTAAATCATTTTTGCTTATCGTTTTTTTTTTATAATAAAAGGTTATTTGAAAAAGTGTGGGGTGGGTTAGACGGCTGATGCATAATACAGTCCAATTAGAGGTTTATTTCAGACTGTAATTTTCCTTATAACTTTTATTTCGTCCTTGACAATAGAAATTTGGTAATTACATTATTACAATTACAATCTTATACAGGGTGTCATGAGGATCTGTACATTCTCCTATATTGTATTGAGGATCCCATGGGGAATAACTAATGACCATTGAAATGTGTCTAAAACTAATTCTCACCCTGTATACTGTATTTTACTTGTATACTTCTAGACTGTTGAAATTTTCAACTTTACATCGGTTTATTTGTTTTATATGTTTTTTATATTAATTTGCAATGCAAATAGATTTTTATTTGCAAAACATTCTGGTTAATTTATTATTAATTCTTCAGTATACAAGTGAATGTTAATTTGTTGTATTCCTCTTTGTACAGGTAAATTATATATTTTTAATTAAATTCGCTAGTAGGACTATCTAGACAATCTTATATAGAATTGATGGTTTTATATACCTCCATAGTTGCGGTTGATATGCCTTATGGGTACTCAAGGCTAATACACAGTAAAGTAAATTTTATCAAAAAGCTATGTGGAATTTTTCGAAAAGAGGAAGGGAAAATCATGCAAGTGCACTAGAAATTACATCTTTTGGTGTTTACAGACCCAAATTAGATTAAAGTTTGCTCATAGGTCAAAATTATTTTTCCAATGATCTATTTCACGTATATATTGCCAGCGAAAACTGCAGAAATAGCTACTGATGGAAAAATACCTAAATAGTGCATTTGATATAACACAACTTCATGTGAAATACTTTTTCTCAGTGTTATTCGTGTACAGCTGTAAGCATTTATTAATATTCTCAGTGTATGTCAGAGTTAGTTAGTTAACCTTCAAGGTTAATTTAGTCCCTTACACCGGGCTTCACTTCTTGTTGTGTGTATTCTTTAGTTTGAATAAGATTAGGAGCGTGGCCTAGGGTATATTATTATTTTTAAATAGTTTTTTTTTATAAAAAAATATACTTGAATACCGTGGGGGAAATCGCTGACCAAAATTTGTACACTAAAATACCATATTCGACATATAATACCAAAATTACCAACTTCATTTCTAAGCATATTTAAATATTTCCATCTATAAATATAGGACCAATAATATGGTCGCCTATGATATCGGCCCAAACGATCACCTTTCGAGGGTACTGAGTATGTGTCTCACGCATCCAATTAGGATTCTCTGCTGACCAATATCTACAGTTCTGTCGGTTTACCTCTCCATTCAATGTGAATGTTGATTCGTCAGAAAAAAGAATGGTACCAAGAGCTATCTCATTTCTGTTCAGCTTATTCATCAATCTTTCGCAGAAATTCATTCTACGATCTGGATCGTCTTCTGTTAACTCCTGCACAAAAGTTAATTTGTAGGGATGAAGTTTTTCTTTATGAAGACATCTTAGAACAGTTGTATGACTAACATTATTTTCACGGGCAATTTGACGTGTACTTGAAGTTGGATTCTCTTCGACACTTATCAAAATATCCACTTTCACATCATCTTCAACGAAGTGTGGTTTTCTTTTCAATGGTTTGACATGTCCAAGTTCTCTGAATTGTGCATGAATTTCAGACACAGTACTTTGTGAAATATTAGGCAATTCGGGATACCTGTGATTAAATAAGTTTGCCACTTCATTTTGACTTCTGCAGTTATCCCCGTACCAATTAAAATCTCAATTCGGTGAGTCTCAGTTAAATATTTCACTGTTATGTCGACAAGGAAAGAGTGTTTGACAAAGATTTTACTTTTTCAGTATAAACTGTCAACACATCAACAACTGACAGAATAGAAAACAATCCACATTATTTACCGATTTGAAACAATCCACATTATTTACCGATTTTGTCTAATTATTGGCGTTTGTAGGCAATTTTTAGGTATTTATGATAAAATTCATGGGCGTAGCAGGTTTTGTTTAATATACAAAAACGTCTAATACTTAGTTTAGATTTTTGATAAATCCATATTTAGGTAATTTAAAAAAGTACCAATATTTCAAGTGTAATAAATTATTAATTTTAAAATTTCACCCTGTATAATCCATATTTGACCATACATTATTTAGTTTGTTGGAATCGGTTCATTAAGAGGATTTCAAAAATATGCAAATATACAGCGCGTTGAATCACCCTGTACATTTAGGTTTATTTTTACATAACGCACAACTCAACTCAAAAGTTGACGTGTCTCGGCATTTTTTATGATTTTCTAAAATAATGACATTAAGAATTTTATTCCATAAGTGGAATATCCACACTGTATATCTCGCTGTTTATATTAATTGTGGGACGTTTAAGAGACAAAGCGAAAATATTTTAAAAAGTGTAAAAAGCCGAATGCAGCGCATGAAAATCGTCGATTAGATGATATGGTTGTGACAAGGGTTGCGGCGTTGCAAGATTTCCTCATAATTTTCCTTTTTAATTATCGATGTTACTGCGCCCGCGCATATTAAAAAAGTATTCTGAAAACTTTGGGATATTACCACAAAATTACTATAAAAATACCAATAATACCATACTAGTGTACACCAAATATCATCAGCGGTTTTCCCCTCTTTGAATACCTTGTGAACCAAGAATTAATTGTTGAAAATAAAATTTTCAATTTCTCATTATAATATAAAAAAATTTACCGAAATTCTATTTATTTGATTGCATGTAAATAAATAAATTCGCAGGTGTATACAGTGTAAGTGAAAGAGATACCTACATTTTTCGGTGAGAATTTGAACACTGAGTACTGGTTTCTCAAAATTGATATACAGGTTGAGCAAATTCTAGGTATTGATAAAAATTGCCAAAAATCATTTTTTATATCCTGTATAAAGTTGAGAACAAGACTATATTTTCTTTGCTCATTCGCTTTATATATTTTCCTCCATCAAATACTTTTTTCAACGTTTTTTAAATTCAATTAAATATTGTAATTAAAAACCCCGCCACTTAAATGATTTATTTATTACAGTTTTTTTTAAATACCTATTATGTCTAATATATCCGCTTTACCTTGATACTTACGTTACATTTATGTAAATAGTCGTAGAAGAATAGGTACATCCGAGCATAATTTAAAAATAAAATAAAATTATTCAACCTTTTAATTACAGCTATGCCTTGGTTCGGTATGGATATAGGGGGTTCCCTCTGCAAACTCGTATATTTCGAACCCAAAGAACTACCCAAGGGTGAATCGGCTTCACAAATTGAAACTTTGATGAACATTAGAAGATATCTTACAAAAAATTCGGCGTATGGAAGGACTGGGCATCGAGATACACATTTACAAGTAAGTTTTTTAATTACAAAAACAATAGGAAAGAGAATGTGTTATAGTTATGTAAGTGACTTTGAATTTGTAATAGTTATATAAAGCTGTATAAATTGTTTTTCTCTATCCTGCATTCACTTGGTATATTTCATAGTAGTAAATATAAAAAAATATATTTCCATACTTTCCACGCACCCTATATGTTTCGAATTACATCTAATACCTCATACTTACGTTTTAATTATGTAGAAATGCATAATATATATTTATTTTTTTCTGGAATATTTAAGAAAGGTCAACTACTATTAATACAGATCACGTGTGCTATTCATGACTTTTGACGAAATAAATTTAAAATTATAATTAGATTACAATATTATCACACAAAAACTGTCAAAGTTTTCTAACTTCTTTTCGTATATAATTAATATTTGACGAATATAAAGGAAATACCAAGCTTTTTTTTATTATCTATATATTTAAAGTGGATTTCATATTCCTATGGCCATAATGCCATTGTAAGTTTTGTAACAGAAGCAGTATTTATGTAAAAAGTTGGAGAATATTCGTGATTGACATATTGAATGATATTTTTTAAAACACTTACAATGGACGAGTTCTATACAAGGGAAGTGCTGCCAACATAACGAGCAAAAAAATACTGAAAAGGTTAGTCGCATAAGGAAGTGGTATTTTCGACCAATTTTTGGTTTTTCTTATATATTTTGAGTCCCTCTACCACCCATGCTGTACCCGAAAAGTTTGGAGGTCTTTTTGGTTTGGGGTATTTTGACATTTTTGACGAGTTAACGAAAAACTAATGTCAGCTGTCTGTCAACAGTGTCAATAAATATTTGCTTTGTTTGGCTTTGCTTCTTTTGCTAGTGTTTCTGGTTTTGTGTTCTGGTATTTGGATACTGATTTTTATTCTACCTTTGTTTGTGATTTGTGAGACTCTGATCTGCTTTTATTATTGCAAATATCCTCGAGAAGAGTTAGTCCATCCTCATTTGTATCTTCGTTGTGATTATACTTTACAAATTGCGATGAAGCGTTGTGCATATCAAAATTGTAAAAATAATACAAGAGTTTTGGTTAGAGGACGAAGACGGAATGCCATTAAGTTTATTCCGTTTCCCAAACCCAAGAGATGTCCCAGCAGATGCCTCAAATGGATTGAGTTGTGTGGCAACCAAAATCTGAATTTTGACACAATCAACAAAACCACTTACATATGTAGTGAACATTTTGATAAAAATTGTGTAGATCCAAAACCCTATTGTAATGTAGGGTCTACTGACGCTGAAGTAAATGCAGGGTTGACTCAACCGAGTCTACAAGAACTTCCTACTGTATCAGATATTCCAATGGTTGTTGATGATCAATTTTCTGACAGTTCATCTCCAATTACACCTATTACAAGTATTTTGGAACACAGCTATAGTTCTACCAATAATGTAATGCCGAGTGTAATGCAACCACACACTAAACTGAAAAAAAGGATACCAAATACGAAACAGAAGATTGTACAAGTCTATTCAAAACTTCGCTGTGGACAAAAATACTCCTATCAGGAAAACTATTTTTCATACAAAAACCTGAAAAGAAATACTGCCATGTTTAGATACTTTACTGGACTCAACCCTTCACATTTTGAAGCGCTATACTCATTCTTAGATGAAAATGTAATGAATGACTTAAAATACCAATTCAAATATAAAAGGCAGCTTAGAGTTAGGAAGAATTTCTATTCAAAATTTTCCAATAGAGACAAGTTATGTTTGGTGCTAGTAAGATTGAGACGAGGATACACTTTACAGGAATTGACATTTTTTTGTAATACAAACAAATCATACATATCAGTGATATTTTTTACCTGGGTTCAATTTATGTACCACCAAATCATTGGACTAAGAGGTGATTTATTACTAGCATCTAGAAATATTAAGGACATTCCTTATTGTTTCAAATATTTTGAGGATAAAATTCTTGGGGTTATGGATGCTACCGAGATATCATTGCAAATGGCAAGAAACTTCAGGCAGCAAGGAAATACTTACTCCAGTTACAAGCACACCAACACAATTAAATTTCTAGTTGTAATTGCAGTTAGTGGTGCCATAATATACTGCAGTGAAGGATTTGAAGGCTCTATATCTGATAGTGAACTATTTGCACAGTGTGACATAAGGAACTTTCTGCAAGAAAATGACTGTTTATTAGCAGATAGAGGCTTCCTACTTCAAGATTTAGCGAATGAACTTAAAATTAAAGTGATCACTCCACCATTTCTTTTGAAAAGGGATAAACTGACAGCAGAAGAAGAACGTCTGACTAAGAAAATTGCCAAATCCAGAGTTCATGTTGAACGTGCCATTCGTAGGATTAAATTATATAGAATATTAAGTAACCGTTGTCCTATTACTATGTTACCAATAATATCAAATATTTTCAGTATTGTGTGCTTTCTTGTAAATTTTGAAAAACCTTTGGTTAAATAAAGATTTGTATTTGAAAAATTGTTTGATAACATATTTTGTAGTTTATGCAACTTTTTGGAATATTACCTTACCAAATTAGTGGTAGAAGGGTTTTAAGATAATATATATATATATATATATAAATATTGATAACACAAAAAAAACATACCAAATCACTGTAGAATTTTATACAATACCAATAATTGAAGGTGTAATTAAAGCATTTTGTTTCTGTTAACACTTTATTTTATTTATCTAGTTAAATTAGAAATACAAAAGATAAAAACATCACTCTATAAACACATGTTAGCTTTTACAAGTTTAATCACAAACAGGATTTAATACACAATTACAAGTTTATCAATTGAAAATTAATAAGTCATTAATGATAGACTGCTACTCTGTACTAAAAATTGTTTAAATATTATATTTAAAGAAAATTCAACTTTTAACCCAAACAGATAGGACTTAGCCCCCGAACAACTTTCATGGCAAACATTTCTGGAACAAATACATTTTCATGAAAATTTTTAGTTTTGTCGATTATAAGCCTTATTGTATCAGAATAGTTTTCACGTTTTACAGGAACTATGAGTATCCCACTTGGATTCCAAATGATCAAATTACAATAATCAATATCAAATATTAATAATGAGACTAATATTTGATAAAGATATGGATGATTTGGCTTTAAAAATATTTTATCATTTATTTTAGACAGGCAGAAATTATTTAATTGGCTTTTTGTGAGAAATGTGTCAAAGTTTACAATATTTTTGCATTTTTCCAAGACTTTTGGACATTTAATTTCAAAAATGTGGTCAATTGACCCATCACTATTCCTAACTAACCCATCTATACTTGTTGCTAAGAAAGGAAAAAGTTTATTAACAACAAGTCCACATTCTTCTATTTTTTGGCTTGCGTTAATGTAAGAATTATATTTTTTTCTTGCAATGGATTCATTTTTTTTTCCATACTGCATCGCAGTAGTACAAACTGGTTTCGTTTGAAGCCATAAATTTTTAAGTAGAAAGTTTTTTTTTGCCTGGACACTTTTTAAACCACAAACAATATGGACATTGGATGATGTTATAAAATAGGTTCTCCAGTATATCCATTTATGACTACCTTGAGGGAAAGAGCCAGGTAATTGAACCAATTGATTGGTATAACCATTTAAAAAAATATTCATATTATCGATAAATATTTTGGTTTGTTTTTGTATTACCTCAAGTTCATTGAGGCTAAATTCAAATTCTTTATATTTAATTGAAAATAATGTTTCAAACATGGTTTCTTCACTCCCGTTTTGAATGTTCACTAAAAAAGCATTCATGTCAAGATTTCTACAATAATTAGTTGGAAGTGGATTATAAACACATCTTTCTGCAGGTTTATACCGCTTTATGGGATAAATATGAGTAGACACTGGTCCTGGTTCCCTTTTATTGGAGCCTTGTCCCCATTCACATGGCTTACTTGTAGAAGCTACAGGCACATGACCATGTTCTTCTATATACTTTGTTAAAAATAATAATAATGCAGTAATATGGCTGCACTTGCCCATTGCAGACTGTTTGCAATCACATTTACCTTGAACAACAGCTCCAGATATGTTATTTACGCATATTATAACATCATGTTTAATTTTTTTGTCAAATGATGCTTGACATTTACACTTACAATAATAGTAGCATTTAATAAGTGAATCATAAATTTGGCTCAGGTGGTCACTGTCTACATATTGTGAACCTCTTCTAAATGGCTTTACTGTTACTATTGAATTGTTATCCCTTTCAACAACTTCTGGATTTTCGCTTTCAATATTTTCATCCACTATATAAGTAAATATATGGCCTTTATTGAAATACTGAGGCAAGGGGCGTGATGGAAATCTTGACCACTTCAAATTTTCTTGGAATACATCAAACGTACCCTTGTATGAAGTTGGAATTTGAATAATATTTCTCTTCATGTCATACCATTTTCCTTGGTCGATGCCTAGAAACATCTTGTTTATTCCCCCATTATCAATGCAGTCGTTAATTCTGAAAAATTCAAATATAAGAATAATGAAGTAGTTTCAGCAATTCAACATACCTCTTAATAAGTTCATCCTTCGACCCAGTTTGTTTGAGGGATCTGCACTCCAACCACCTTTTCAATTCCTTGACAGAATGGTCCTCCAAACGTACATTTTCTTGTAACATTGCCCCAGGAACATCTGACGGTAAAAGCACTACAGAATCCATGTCTAATAGTAAACTAATACTAGACTAAAGATAGGCTATAGAATTTCTAATAACTCTTCTCGAGGATATTTGCAATAATAAAAGCAGATCAGAGTATCACAAATCACTAACAGATTTAGAATAAAAATTAGTATCCAATATACCAGAAACACAAGCAAGCAAAACCAAGCCAAACGAAACAAAGTAAAGCAGTGTGTTGACAGCTGACAATTGACATTCGTTTTCGGTCAACTGTAAGGTGCAAAATACCCCAAACTAAAAAGACCTCCAAACTTTTCGGGTACAGCATGGGTGGTAGAGGGACTCAAAATATATAAGAAAAACCAAAAATTGGTCGAAAAAACCACTTCCTTATGCGACTAACCTTTTCAGTATTTTTTTGCCCGTTATGTTGGCAGCACTTCCCTTGTATAGAACTCGTCCATTAATAATAATAGTAATCTGTGATGTCTGCCATCAACACCAGCAATGCCCCCAGCTTTAATATTTCTATCTTCCATCTATTTCAATCAAAGTAAACAAATAAATATAATATTTTTAGGTTAGATAAGAATAATTGGAAACTCAGACCATTTAGAACAGAAATATCTGGGTCATGCGCATTATCGGTTTCCATTGTTTCCAAACAAATTAAAATAAAATAAGACAAAAAGATAAAAGTTGGCCATCTTTTGTACTAATTCTTATTTCCTATTTTACCTTATTTCTTGTATAAACGATTTTACAGAGTTGCGTATGCTCATCTTTATTATTTTAATTTATTTTATTCCTTATTTTATATGCTGTATAATCCCACCTTAAGATAACTTGAGATATCTTTGCGGTTTTTTATTTTAATTGAAATCTGAAAAGACCCACTTAAAGAACTTGGAAAAACACAACTTTTGGCGTTTTGAACGTTCAATTCGGACCATTTAATCCCGAGTTATTGAATACCAAACTTGATCAACGATTCTCGGCAAACGTTCAAAACGCTAACGAAAAAGAAAATACCGACATGCAGGTACGGTTCAACCTCTAGCCACATATTATAATGTGCTCTCGCCGCTATACTCAGCCATGCCCACCCCTCGGGATTACAGCGCCGAGATCCTCTTCCGCGCACATTCTCTCTTCTATTTTATTTAATTGTTGATAAGTTGTGAAAGGTAGGTGTGTTGAAAAATATCTGGGAAGTATGCAGAAGGACCTGCATGACAGATATTTTCAAGGGATTCCATCAAAAATCTCGCCTACTGCTTTCACAGCCATGTTCCTGACCTAAAAGTCACCTAATTTGACAAATACGTCTAGGTAAGCAGATGGCCACAAAACAGTCTAACCTATAGAAGTGAAAGTTTATAGGATGACCTTGAATACAAAAATGAGGTTTCAAACCCATCCACCTGAAGCGCTAGTTGCAATTGAGTTGTCGAAACAGGCCTGGCAACTAAGGCCTTTAGCACGAAAAGAAGAAAATATTTTAAAATTCATCAAAGCTGTCATATAGTTGTTGTCACCATTGTCTTTTATAGATTGTTTCCTTTTGCCATTTGCGGCTGTTATTTGTGTTTTAATTAGGTACTGTAAGTCTTATCAGGTGTGATAATTCATAATATTTATAATGGTTGGTGTGAAGTGTTGCGTTCCTGGGTGTACAGACATTGCATCAAAACGACATAGGTTTCCCAAACATGACCCTTTGTTGTTGAATGAATGGGTTGCCTTTTCCGCAATCCAAAACTAAAGGAATTGAGCGCTGAACAGATTTATAAATCCTACAAAGTTTGCAACAGATATTTTGGACCACAATATATTGTTATTGGGACAAAAAGGGGCCTCACTCGCAAAGCTGTTCCCACAATCCTTTAAGGATTGATCAAAAAGTGATAGGAAATACGTAATATTATCACTCTTAGGCATTACTTAGCGCGTGGTAAAATCTAAATTGCATCTAGGAATTCCTAAATTCGTTCTAGGTATTACCTGGCTTTAGGAAATGGTTAGTGAAATCGGGCATTAGTCATTCAAAAACAAACTTCTATTAAAAAAAGCGTTATGAAATAGTTCTGGAACCATCCACTGGGATCGCTGAAATTCTTCTTCCCTTAGTCTGTTTTTCGGCCTCAGCTGCCTTGCCTATTTCGACAATTCAATTGCAACTAGCGCTTCAGGTGGATGGGTTTGACACCTCATTTTTTCATTCTAGGTAATCCTATTGGACTTTCACTTCTATAGGTTAGACTGTTTTGTGGCAGATGGCCACAAATTTTAGAACGAGAGTTGCATGGACAATTTCTTTATTTCTTTTTTATTACAGATGGACAATGTAAAAATAAGAGGTATATTAGGAACCTTGCATTTCATCAGATTTCCAACTAGTGCAATGAAAACTTTCCTAAGTTTGGCGAAATACAAAGGCATGGCGAAACTAGTAACGACCGTATCGGCTACTGGAGGCGGTGCGTTTAAATTCGAAGAAGATTTTAAACGAGTAAGTTGAAATTCCATATAATCCAAATCGAATTTTGAAATATTTATATTTTTTTAGGAAGTAAACTTGAAACTAGCCAAATTTGACGAATTTGCTTCGTTATTAGCCGGCTTACATTATATAGACAGAAGTAATCCCTCAGAGTGTTACTATTGGGCGAATCCCACCGAAGAAGACAGATGTAGTAAAGTTAATTATGATTTTTCCCGTCCTTATCCCTTCCTCATAGTTAACATCGGTTCTGGAGTTAGTATTTTAGCTGTATATTCTGAAAACGACTATAAAAGAGTATCAGGTACTAGGTAAGTAACAAATTTACTTAATTTCACCCCTTTTGAGTCGGTTCTTGGTACCATTTAGAACAAAACGGGATTATGTTGCGAGATAGTTGTACCAAGTCATGGTAGCATTTTAGTACTAGCTCTGTGGATGTTGTTTAATCTCATAAAAAACCTATCCGAAGCTACATGGTGTCGGTAAGGGGTGTGGAAACAAGGACGATAATCATTATCAGCTAAGAGTCGGAGTGAGAAGGAAGAACACAATTTGTTGAGTCTTTCTATTGAGAAGAATCTTTTTGATACCAACTTTGACATTATCTGGCAAGAGCTAAGTGCTTCTGAAACCGCTTATGAATAGTCCTAGATCGTATTATACTCCTGTATACCAGAATCTACCTACCCTTAGCATTTTCTCTTCCCAGTCATCTCTATTCGGAATTTGGACGGTGTAAGGCAGTGAAGATTATTGTTTTTAAAATAAATTTTGTCTCATACAGGGTAATTTCAAATGACACAACGATTGCATGTAGATTCCTCTCGTAAAATTGGACAAAATGATACAAGGATTAAGGGGTCCAGCACATTAACTGTTCGAAATAAAGGGTGTTGAAGTTTTAAAAAATTCAATGTTTTAATTCGATAACTTTAAAATGGATGAATAAAATTGCCAAATGTCAAATCAATTTAATTAATTTGTCATTTGGCAGGTTGTTTTTAAATGTAATAGGACATATTTTGATGGAATAGTTATTTATGATATGAGTGTTAAAAGTGAGGTTTTATTTTGTGAGTGAAAACGTTTGTGAAATGAGCGGAGCGAATTGAACAATTTCACGAACAAAATAAAATCACTTTTAACACAAATACCATACAATGTTTTTTGTACAACTTCCCTATTTTGATAATGAAACGAGGGAATTTGCAATGACAATAAATTCAAAATGCATTTTAGTATTCAAATAATCAAAAGATTGTTGTGAATGGCAGACGTTTACATAGCAGCGTGCTAAAAATATTTTTAACACTAGTGTTAAAAGTATTTTTAACACGCTGCTATGTAAACAATCGTTTTTAACATTGTTTGCTATCATTAAAAGTGTCACTTTTAATGACAGTTGTACAAAAAAATATTTTTCAATGTTTGATCCAGTGGTGTAGATTTGGAAGAAATTTTTATTCAATTTTGTATTTCTCAATAGTTTTCACGTGAAAAACGAATAACCTTTCCATATCAAAAAATTTGTAGTTTTCAAAATATTTAATGATTTTATGAAGTCTGCAAGATTGCAAGTTCACTTTTTAATAATTAATTTAAAAAAATGTTCTTGTATTTTTTTCAATAACTACCATTATACTTATGGTTGGAATATATAACATGAACTAATTTATGGAACAGCGATGCATCTAAAACATTCGGAGAAGATTGTTGAAAATATTTGTCCAAACTTGTGATTTTATTTAAAAAAAAATAAAAATAATTCATGCAGCTACAACAATTACTTCCAGCAATCGCCAGTCTTTCGATTTTGCGATTTTCGATGAGAAAACGTTGCAAATTATGTATAAATGTAAATGGACAAAATTTTGAACTTCTCTTGTAATTTGTTGACTGCTTAGTTCTTTTATTAATAAAAACACAAGTTTGGACAAATATTTTCAACAATCATCTCCGAATGTTTTAGATGCATTGCTGTTTCATAAATTAGTTCCTGTTACATATTACAACCATAAGTACTTGGTAGTTATTGAAAAAAATACAAGAAAATTTTTTTTAAAATTAATTATAAAAAAGTCACCTTGCAGATTTCATGATATAATTAAATATCTTGAAAACTACAAATTTTTTGATATGTAACGGTTATACGTTTTCCACGTAAAAACCATTGAGGAATACAAAATTGAATAAAAATTGCTTCAAAAATCAGTGGCGTAAAAAATGGGAGGGGAAAGGTAACATATTCTTCCAAATCTACACCACTGGATCAAAATTTTAAAAATATTTTTCCATCAACATATGCCCTTTCACATTTAAAAACAACCTGCCAAATGTCAAATTAATTTATTCATCCATTTTAAAGTTATTGAATTGAAACATTTGATTTTTCAAAATTTTAACACCATGTATTTCGAAAAGTAAATGTGCTGGACCCTTTAATCCTTATATCATTTGGTCCAATTTCACGAGAGGAATATACATGCCAACGTTGTAAGTGTCATTTGGAAACACCCTGTATAATTTAAAAAAACTACTTACCTACTATACACTACAAACACTATTACTGGTGAATATTAATGCGACAATTTTTATAATCCAAGTATTTATAACTAAAATTAGTCCCAGATAAAACCAGTCCTCAATAACAATAATATTTTTAACACCAAAACCACTGGTAGTGGTTATGAACGATTTTTTGCATCAAATACCAAATATTTATGTATTTTTGTCATAGAGGCAATAAACTTTACACTCAGATTCCACAAATTGTTTTATAAAACAAATCTACATCGTCAGGATGTGACAAAAAATGACAGTAACGATTTTTGATAGGGTTCGCGTCACCGACATGCTATTGTGACTTGGTACATTAAACCATTTTTTCAAGATGGTGGAAAACTTACATCGAAATTTCGGTCGACAATTTGAAATGTTTCTGCCCCCTACGTAATATCCAAAATTTGGCTTTCTGGGTTAATTTGCATTTTCAAATCTATATAACGATTGGACAATCCCTCGTATCTAACAACCATCTTGTTGCATCTTGTTTTTTCTTCAATTTGTTTTCAACTTACAGTATAGGTGGCGGTACGTTCCTCGGTCTTTGCTGTCTTCTGACCGGATGTAATTCGTTCGAAGAAGCTATAGGCTTGGCAGCTGATGGTGACAACCGAAACGTTGACAAACTAGTTAGAGACATTTACGGTGGCGACTACGAAAGATTCGGTCTTCCAGGAGATTTAGTCGCCAGCAGGTATGTAGTACACAAATTATTATTGCTTGTTTTTTTATTTAGACTTATTTTTTTTTCTCTATTATTTGCACTTTAGACATTAACATTAATATAACTTTTAGTGTAGTTGTATGTGGTATCGATACTGTCTCGTCTTGTTTTGTGCTCTATTTATTTGTATATGTTTTTAAAATCTACTATTAACGGGTTGAATTAAAGTTTTTAAAAAGATGCCTATAGTATTGAAAGAATTTCAGTTTTACGAGGTCCGGTACCGTACTCGTGTGATAATACTTATAGCTGGAACGACAGCAGCCTCTTAGACAATGTAGGTCGTGCCTGCTAAAGTCTTAATTTGTTTGAAAACATTCTTCAATTAATGTACATGAAGTAAATTATGCCAGAAGGGTTAAACTCTTCTTGCTTTCTCGGTATTTAATGTTTAATGACCATACTGTGGTCTTATTTTTCTTTGACAAAAAAGAAATCAACTTATAGTTTGGCAAGTTTATCTGTAGCTACGGGGCGTCGGTAAGAGGCGAGGAAAAACATGGCGTATATCTGTCAAACGTACAAATGGCGTACGGTACCTATTTTACCAAGTAAAACTGAAATTACAAAGGTAACTGACAATACGAACACCACTGGATAAATCAATATCAGTCAATTGACGAAGTGAGAGGGAAGAACATACGCACGCGCTTTCCAATAAGAAGTCGATAAAAATCACCAATTATGTAATCGGAGGGTTTGGTCATTATGGTTTTCGTACAACGTTGCCAGAGCTTTAAGAATCCCATAACAAATTTGGAAAAGTGTTCTCTTTTAATATTCATAAATTGGAAAATAATGTTAATAGAATAAATCCAAGGAAACAAGTACATTATAAAATTAACGTTTAATCATATTTTTAATATTGTTAATAATAAAAAGACCCATTTATAATTATTATCACTACATAATCAGTTCTTCTATTTTTTTATAGTTAAACGTGGCAATGTCGAACGTTTTCGACTGCATTCCTTTCACGGTTTCAGATAAACTTGCCAAAGTATACCTGTCATATACTTCTGTTGGACTTGAAAACGAAGAGTTATCGGTCCGGTGCCGGCTCGTGTGAGAATATCCTTAGCTAAAACTAATTATATAGTGAAAATAAATCGTACCACATATTTAAAGTAGTTTATTTAGCAAACAATACTTTTCTATCTATTCTTGCAACTAATTTAGCGTAGTCTCTGTATGCTGCTTGCTTTTTGTAATCTTCTTTCGTCTGTCTCTTCTTTTTCTGCTTTTTTTTGCGTAATTGGTGCACACTCTGAAGTTTCTCGGCATTGTGTAGCTTTGGACAAATGAATTCGAGAGAAAGACGAAGCAACGTCAGCAAACAGGATTTAGCTAGAGCCACATTAGTCACCATCACCAACAACATCGGATCCATAGCGAGGATGTGCGCCATTCAAGAAAAAATCGATAGGGTAAGTTTTTTTTTCATAGTAAGTTCCTATATTATATTTATTCACAACCATATTACCAATGCCGTCATTACTAACGTCATTTAAGGTTAGAAAGTGTCATATTACACACCTCTACTTCCCGCCCTCACTACCCGTCCTCTAAAATAATGTCACCTTTAATACTATTTATTTTAGATACATATTTTTTATATTTGATAGGGCTTTCAACTTTAAATTTTGACCGCATATAGTGATATAAATAAGTGGCAAATGAGTTATTAAAAAAAAAAATTCTTTTATATTTTCTTTGCTTAATAGAAAAAAATTTAAACAAAAGTTTACTGAAATTATGCAACTTATAATGCAGATACGTCACTGGTTTAAATGTGAAGTTGTTGATAATCTGGTTTTAGCCAAGAAAAGTCTATTGGATTCTTTGGAATTTGAATCTCAGGTTGACTCGATTCACATATAAATGATGATTTTTTAAAGGCATTTGATAGGGTCAATCATGTGATTCTAATTGCAAAGCTTAGAGGTTATGGGATCAGTATATTTATACTTGAGTGGATTGTTGAATCGGTCACAAATGGTTATATATGGGGTTTGTGTATCAAAATATAGTCTGTACAGAAAGTACGAGGAGTAATAAATCATTCT